>AWOL01S0000974.1:23660-84799 GCA_000715115.1 Nicotiana otophora
ATAATAATAATAATAATAATAATAATAATAATAATAATAATAATAATAATAATAATAATAATAATAATAATAATAATAATAATAATAATAATAATAATAATAATAATAATAATAATAATAATAATAATAATAATAATAATAATAATAATAATAATAATAATAATAATAATAATAATAATAATAATAATAATAATAATAATAATAATAATAATAATAATAATAATAATAATAATAATAATAATAATAATAATAATAATAATAATAATAATAATAATAATAATAATAATAATAATAATAATAATAATAATAATAATAATAATAATAATAATAATAATAATAATAATAATAATAATAATAATAATAATAATAATACATATATAGCCAATGTGGCCTGCTGCGGTGTGCAACCCGATCCCTCTAATAATAATATATATAAAGCCAATATGGTCTGCTGCAGTGTGCATCCCGATCCCATCAATCTCACTCACAGTCCAGCCTTCAGGCCCAAACTCAATCATCAATCTCTCCGGTCTCTCGGGCTCACAAACCACATGCCCATCAGCCCAAACAATGGTAATATGATGTGACAACAAATGATAACAGAGACTGAGATATGATATACAAATGAATGAATATGAGTGAGTATGTGATTGCAATTTA
This sequence comes from Nicotiana otophora, assembly GCA_000715115.1. Taxonomy (NCBI): domain Eukaryota; kingdom Viridiplantae; phylum Streptophyta; class Magnoliopsida; order Solanales; family Solanaceae; genus Nicotiana; species Nicotiana otophora. The sequence goes on from AWOL01S0000974.1 coordinate 24,321, forward strand.
AGAAAATAACCCAACAACAAAAATGACCTCAGTGGGTCCCAACAAAATAAGCATATAGCCTAACATGGTTTCTAACATGGATCATAGCTCAATTACTCTAGCAGCTCAATTACTCTAGCACGTAAAATTTCAGGGATAAAAACAAGATTTAAGTAGCTACACAGTACCACAGAATCAATCGAGTCATAATTCACATGATTCACACCCACATGTCCGTCACCTAGAATGTGTGTCACCTCAACACCAAACACATAACACGCATATTCAGGGGTTCATACCCTCAACACCAAGTTTAGAAATGTTACTTACCTCAAAGTAAACAAATCCAATATCGAGTAAGCCAGACAATACTCTAGAAACTCCATCCCCTATGTATCAACCTCCGAACGGCTCGAAAATAGCTTAAAGCAACTCAAATACATCAAATAATACCTAAGGAAACAAACCCAATTAATAAAGGTTGAATCTTTAATCAAAAGCCCAAAGTCAACCAAAAAGTCAAACCCGGGCCCGCACCTCAAAACCGACAAAACTCATAAAATCTGACAACCCATTCAATTACGAGCCCAACCATACTAGTTTCACTCAAATCCGACTTCGAATCGATGTTCAGAACTCAAAAATTCAATTTATGAAATTTTAGACAAAACCCCCCAAATTTCACTTTGAAATCATCAATCAAATGCCAAAAATAAAAATGGATTCACGAAATATAACCAAAATCAAGTATAGAACACTTACCCCAATCCATGTGGTGAAAATCGCCTCCAAAAGCTCCCAAATCCGAGCTCCCCAACTCAAACTATGACCAAATTAACAAACCCTCGATATTATATATTTTTGCCCAGTTGTTCTGCCTCGTTTCTTGAGCTAATGGATCCCGAAACTCGCTTTTGATGCCTCCAATCTTGTAAAATTCCAATCAAGTTAGACTTTTGAATCACTCTATTTGACCTTATAATGAAGGAGATATGTTAGTTTCAATATTTGAAAATTGTGCAGATTTTTAAATACGAATTCAGTAGTAATTCGTAATTAATCAGCAAAATCTAGCAACCCAATTCTTAGTAAAATGACCATAAATGCGTCATACGATGTCGAAACATGATGATTCCAGTTGCTATAGTTCCAAAATTACGATACAGATCTAATGCTTCAATAAAATAGAAATTGGAGCTCATTTGCTTAATGTGGTACCATTCATGCATGAAGAAACGACATCGAAACATCAAAACAACGAGCGCAACACAATCCAAACTTATTTGAAACTTACCCGAGCCCCTCGGGATCCCGTCCGAACATACTAACAAGCCTCATAACATAACACGGACTTACTCGAGGCCTCAAATCACACATAACAACATCAAAACCACAAATCGCACCTCAAATCGAACTTAATGAATTTGAATCTTTCAACTCCAAAACGCGTGCTGAACCTTATCAAATCAACTCGGAATAGACTCAAATTTGCACACAAGTTTCAAATGGCATTACGAAGCTATTTCAATTCCTGGAACCATAATCCAAACCCGATATCATCAAAGTCAACTCTCGGTCAAACTTATGAACATTCCAAACCTTCAAATTTCTAACTTTTGCCAATTAGTATCGAAACCTTCTAGAAATATCCAAATAAAATTTCGGCATATGCTCAAGTTCAAAATCATCATCCGAACTTAACGGAATTATCAAAACTCTGATCTGAGGTTGAATACTAAAAAGTCAAACTTGGTCAACTCTTCCAACTTATAGTTTCAATCATAAAATTTATTCTTCCAAACTAATTATGAAATACCTAAAAACAAAAATCGATGATACACACAAGTTATAATACATCATACGGAGCTGCTCATGCCCTCAAACCACCAAACGAAGAGTAAATGCTCAAAACGACCGGTCGAACCTTTACAACCATGAAGAACACTAGTATCTCCCTAGTTGGCTTGGCAAACTAAATTCATTTGGGTTGTCTCATGCACATGAACAACATCATTATTACTTGGCCATGATTGTTATTAGGAGAACCGATGTAACCATTACCATGCTCATCAACCCTTCCATCACTCTGTTACACAATTAGTGAATATGATAATATTATTAATTATATAAATAACAATATGAATGGTTGAAATTTATAAGATTTAAATAAATTATTTTTTTCAAGATTAGAATACCTTTGCATCACTCTTCTCAGAGAATCTGTTAGGAATATTATTGTTTTCATCAAATAATGTAGCAAAAGAGTCCATCACATACTTCTTGAATGAACAATAATTCCTCATTAAGTTGAACACAATTAGAAAAAAATAATAAAAAGTTATTTTTTAAAAAAGAAATGAATGAAGATTCAAAAATATTAACTGGAAAGAATTCTTACCTTTTCAAAAGCATTCTCATCGGATCTTTGATCGAAATCGTGTACATGTATATTACCATTAAACACTTTCTCGAATGACTCTATCACATACTTTTTGAAAGACTCAAATTCCCTTCTCAGTTGAACAAAGTAAAAAAATAAAATTATTTATTGGTAAAATATTCACTGTGCTTCAACAAATGTAAGTTGAAAATAAACATACCTTTTCAAAGTCACTCATCCTATATTTTTCCTCCGAAAGACTGTGATTGTTGGGGGCATTACAGTATATATTTGTTTGCTGTTGGTTGTTGCTCCTTTTCGGAGGCGGTGTTATGAAAGCAAATTCAGTGACAATAACTTAACAAACATCCTCAGAAACAACACCTTTTTGTATAGCATATTTAACATTTATGGGCAAATATAAGGCACCTAACTCATCCACGTTTGCAGAAATATTTGTAAACACCAAATACAATAAACAAAGAAGTCAATAATTTATGATCGTAAGTACAAATATTCTGCATAAATATTGCATATCAAGCATCATACAATGAATATTATTATGCGCAGAAATGTATATCATTGTGTTTAAGTGTAAATATAAAAATATCACAATTATTTTAACATATGTACAGAATACTTTAAAGTTCAAATATAAATTTCACAATGTTACCTTGTTCCTTGTTTCTCTCAATTTAAGATGCGTGACACTCGGCTTGCAACATGAGTGGCAATATTGGGGTTTACTTCAAAACAACACTCATAAATACAAATCTGCAATGCAAGTGGTAAACCGCCAAACCTATGAAACTTCTTTAGGAATCTAAACTTATTTCTCACCGAACCAATCAAAGCTTCAAATACAATATCCTCCCATGGAAACTGGTAGTATTCCCCACTCTCAATCAAATAAAAATCTCGATTACTTATAAATGATCTTTTACTAATTGTGAAAAATAAGAAGGTATATATGAAGTACAATAACGAAATTTTTAGAGTGTCATTATCTGACTGCCATCTCTTTGCCATAAAACAATCAATAAGGTATTTCTTTAATACTCTATCACGATCGGTAAAGTAGGTATCCTTGAGCCTATTTGATCCACTATAAGTTCCTTCATCGTACTCACCAACACACCTCAATCCAGATATAATTGCAAATTCTCTAATCCCAAAACATAGGGTACTATGATTGATCTTGATATAAAACTCATGATCACTATCTTGAAACAACTCCCTTGACATTAAGAACCGTATGAATTGATTCAGAACAATAACAAGAGGCAAATCGAGGAAATAACTGAAATAAGTTATCCTAAACATTTGAATCTGCTCATCAGTCAATTTCAATTTTAATTCATCAACAACCTAAATATTGGTATGTGAGTTTGAACGAGAAGTGGAAAATTTTGTATCCAATGCGACATAAAAATCCCATTTCTACATTAAAAAAATATTAATTATTCGAAGTCTTATCTGTAGAAAGTGAACATCATTAAATTCTCTGCAGCTACACATCTTCAGAAAGAATAATTCAATATATTTTCATAAATCTCAGAGTTTAGCTGCTACATTTTAACAGAATTCAAATATAAAAGAAAAGCATACTAAATAAAAAAGGATTAAGAAAAAAGATGTAGTCAAGTATGAAGGTTCTATCAATACACAAATAATTTGTGTTAAACAGGAAAGGTAAAAGGAAAGTTTAGTGTTAAAATTCACTTTGAACAAAGTGTGCAAGATAAGCTGATCACTTGTCAATTTCTACACCATGATATGGAGCTAAAACACCCAAAGTCGATATGTAAACACGATATGGAGCTAACTATGCGAAAGGCGTAACATTCACTCAAACACTAATAAGGCAAATCCAATTTTTCTATTTTTACTGAAAATTCAAAGGAATTAACAAGAAATGGTAGAAAAAACAATAGTGCCCAACCTTTTATTTCAACTTCTATATTCGCATAACATCTAAGTATATATTAAGCAAGGATGCTAATGCTCAAATACGCTTTGTACAAAACTATAGGTTTAGCTGATAACTTTATTTAAACAGTAGAAAGGATCCCGGCCTATCTGTTCAAGCAGAACCCAACAAAGAAAAGAACTACAGCTAACACTATGTAAAGGATAAATCGGATAAAATACATTAAATCAATTGAGATTAAAAAATATCTTCAAAGGTTGTTTATCACATTCAACTTCCTCCGTGCTAACACGCTTTCTTTTTTTTCAGTTTAACAACAACATTTTGTTGTATACCATACACATTTACTATTTTGCTTCCTTTGTCTTTTGTATACATTGCATCAACCCATTTTTTCCTTTGATTGTCATGTCGAATATCTATTGCATTTGGTGAATTCGACCCCTTTAACACTGTAACTTTAAAATCAGAGTCATAATCGATATGGAGAGATGAAGATTTGACCACTGTTGCTTTAGATTTTGATTTCTTAGAGGTTAAATTTTTACCCATCTTTCAACTTGGAAAGAATGTTGATATTCTCGACAAAATTTTACAAAGGACTCTTGATATAGAGAAATAGTTGGGAAGAAGATGAAGAAGAAACCATAACATAGTATTTATCGGAGAAGAAGAAAGAGATTTGGGAGACATGAAAAATCTGGAATTTGGAGAAGATAGAGAAGAGTAGCGTTAATGAAGGAGAGAGGGGGATGCGCTGAAAAAAAGAAATTCTATGATATACCAACTAAAAAAAAGAAAAACTTAAAGTTGGGCTATAGGGTACTAATATCTAAAACTAGGGCTTTTTATACCAATTCTCTTAATAGATTGTTATACCATGCCATTGTTTCTTTATTTTACCCTGTACACCTACTTTATAAATTTTTAATATCATTATATGTTATTAAATAAATTCCACCTTTTAAGGGACTATATTATCTCTTAGAGATTCTTTCACGTATCTTCAATCAACATTTCATTGTGATAATATCATATCTCTCTCAAAATTCTATTCGGCACCATTTACGAAAATATTCTCTCTTTGAGAAAATTGGTTCTTTCGCTAGTTTTTCTTTTCAACTATCACACAATCATTTCTTTCAAAGTTTTTTTTTCTCACAAACAATTAGCGGATAGTGGAGGAAAGGATGAAGAAAAATTGGCTTGCCATAACAATATAAAAATACATGGAAAAAGCAATAAAGTTTCTTTTCTCATTGAAATTTAATCGTAAGGAGTGAAATTATTGGCTGAAATCCACATGCAATCTATGAATCAGCTGTATTTTGAATCTTAGCAACGTGGATCAACTTTACCTATCCCTGCAAATATTATTATATTAAATCTTAGTATTTTCATTGTAACGACTCGATCGTTCATTTTCCTTTCTAGATCCTCGTTCCCCTAAATAAGACTCTCCGTATGTGCTTTTACTGTTTTATAACTTGTGAGGATGGTTAGTTCGGGATTTGAAAGGGTTCGGGCTGAAATCGAAACACTTAGTTCCTTAGTATTGGCTTTAAAGGACAAAGTTTGACTTGGGTCAATATTTCTAGTAAACGACCTCGGAATCAGAATTTGACGGTCCCAATAGGTTCGTATGATGATTTGGACTTGGGCGTATATTTGGATCAGGTTTTAGATGACCCAGGGCATTTCAACGCTTAAAGTTGAAAGTTGGCGCATTGAATGTTTTAAAGTACTTTAAATTTGGTTTGAAGTAAGTTTTGGTATTATCGAGATTCGTTTGGGATTTCGAGTTCGAGAATAGTTTCGTATGATGATTTAAGACTTGCACGCAAAATTTGGTGTCATTCCGAGTAGTTTAAGTATGATTCGGCGCGCTCGGAGTAAGTTTGAAGAATTCGAAGTTCATAAGTGATTCTATTGGTTTTGGGTTGCGATTCTTAGACTTGGAGAAGCTGCTGAAGCAGCAGGGCTTATGGTGCGTTCGTACCTACGAAGGATTGGTCGCAGGTGCGGCACCACAAAAACGGCTTGTTGGCCGCAGGTGCGCATTTGGGTTGCGTGGGCTGGGTCCGAGATGCGGACATGGGGCACAGATGCACGACCGTAGAAGCAGTCAGCGCTCCGCAGAAGCGGGCAAAGTCGCAGGCACAACTCGTATGCCGCAAGAGCGGGCTCGCAGAAGCGAGCCATTTTCCGCAGATGTGGATTTAGGCCAGGTCAGGGAGAGACACATCTGTGATGAAGTTTCCGCAGAAGCGACCGTTTCTCCGCAGAAGCAAAAATTGCTGGAGGCAGAAGCTTCATTTAAGTCGGAACTTAGACCATTTTGGGTTCATTTATTGCATTCCTTAGGAGGTTTTTGGAGCTCTTAGAGGAGGGTTTCATCTAGCTATTGGAGGTAAGTAATTTCTATCCAATGTAAGTTAAATACATAGATTATGGGTAGATTTTAACATGTAAAATTTCTGAAAAATTATGGGTTTAGTTGAAAAACCTAGGTTTTGATAAATATGGGATTTAACCACGAAAATGATTATAGAATTGGGTGAAAATTTTATATTTGAGTTCGTGTGTTTATGGGTAACAATTGTCTTCGAAATTTCTAGAATCCGGGCACGTGGGCCCGAGGGTGAAATTTAAGAACTTTTTAATTGGGGTTGGGTAATTGCCCTAATAGTTAAATTATGAACTTTTGAGTATATATTGACTCATTTATATAATATTTGACTAGTTTCGGGTCGTTTGGCACCGAGCTGAGGATTTAAAGCGTATTTGTGGACCGAAAGTGGGCTTGAGAACGAAGGAAGTCTCTCGTCTAACCTTGTAAGAGGGAACTCATCTCCTTAGGTGTATTGTTTTGTGAATTACTTGTGTGGGGAGCTAAGTACACACTAGGTGACGAGAGTCCGTGCGTAGTTATATTCCATGTGATGTCCGAGTAGTCTTTGATTTACATCGTGCTTTGTTTGCACTGTTATGTTGATTATGCATATTAATTGTCTTAAATAGAGATGAGATTAATAATTTTAAGATTTAAAGTCTCCAGTTTAGATTTCTTATATTTGGGAAGAATTGAAGAATTTTATAATAACTCTGAAAAATCCATGTCTGCTTGCGTCGCTAGTATTTTCGTGAGCGAGGTAAATTCCTTTACTCTCATGGGAGCGGGCAGTTTGCCTCGACAGGTTAATAGATGCATCTATGGTTCATGTCGTTCGATCCTCGACAATGCACACAATATATATATATTTTGGATCGGACCGTAGGACCTCAACATAAATCATGCGTGATAATTCTCGAAGTCTAATTGTACTTGACATTATCTTATGGCTGGTGAGGTTATAAGTTATTTAATGACAGAAAATGAATTGGGATTAGTAGGTGTTGGCTAGAGAAATTCTTGGAATTTATTCTCAGTTAAGAACCATTTATTCACTGTTTGTTATTGTGTTATTATTATTATTATTATTATTATTATTATTATTATTATTATTATTATTATTTCCATGTTCCATACCTGTTTATAATCCCTGCAATTTATTATTGGCCCATAGTAAGTGTCGATGTCGACCCCTCGTCACTACTTCTTCGAGGTTAGACTGGATACTTACTGGGTACATATTGTTTATGTACTCACACTACACTTCTGCACTAACCGTGCAGATCTGAGGTAGGTGCATCTAGTAGTCATCCCGGCGTGCACTTCTGATACTCCAAGACTTAGCGGTGAGCTACCTTCCGAGTCCGTTCTGCAACACCTGAAGTCTCTCTTTTGTATTTACTTTCTGTCTACTTTATTTCAGACAATAGTTTAGTATTTTGTATATTCTACTAGTAGCTCATACACTTGTGACACCAGGTCATGGAATTTTGCTAGTAGACACTTAATGATTTTGAGTATTTATTTCACCACACTTGTTCTTATAATTGTTTACACTTTATTTTATTAAATTTCTTACCTCTTACTTATTTAATAATTAAAAATCAACTATTTCTGAAATGTTAAAAGAATAAATACATTGCTAGTTCCCCGTTGGCTTGCCTAGCGGCAATGTTGAGCGCCATCATGGCCTATAGGGAAATTGTTTCATTACAACATGGTATCAGAGCACTAGGTTCACGTAGGTCTCACAAGTTATGATCAGGCCTAATAGAGTCTTGCGGATCGGTGCGGAGACGTCCATACTTATCTTTGAGGGGCTATAGGGTGTTAGGAAACCTCTCTTTCTTCATCACCTATCGTGAAGTTGATGTTATGCTAAGTATCTGTCTCTTATTCTCTCACAGATGGTGAGAATACGCACGACAGATGTACCCGGCCTCACAAGTTATGAGAAAGCCTAAAAGAGTCTTGCGGATCGGTGCGGAGACGTCCGTACTTATCTTCGAAGGGCTATAGAGTGTTAGAAAACTTCTCTTTCTTCATCTCCTATAGTGCAATTTATGTTAAGCTAAGTATCTTTCTCTTATTCTCTCATAAATGGTGAGAACGCGCGCGACAGATGTACCCGACCATGGAGGAGCTGCTCCCCCTATTGCTAGAAGCTGAGACAGAGGTCGAGGGAGGGATCCGGCTCATGGTAGAGGACGAGGACGTCCTAGAGTTTCTCCAGTTATGCCACCAGTGGATCCAGTAGAGGATGTTATTATTGAGGAGCAGGGCGAGGTTCCTGCAGTAGAGCCAGCCCTGGTGGATTTCATGTCTGCAATGGGATTCCACGAGGTCATGGGCCGTATGCTGCGGTTCATGGATTCTATAACTCAGGCTGGTTTATTTCCAGCAGACCCGACCATATCTCATGCGGGATGGGGAGCACAGAACCCTACCGCTCAGGCTCCTGGGCATGCAGCTGCCGTATATCAGACCCCGAGTGCACTACCCATGGGCGGAGCCTAGACAGTAGCAGCAGCTATACCTGAGCCTAGACCAGTTGTGGCCGGCGAGCTGCAGAAGCTATTAGGAAGATAGACTGGGCTTCATCCTCCTTTCTTTGGAGGTGAGCGACATGAGGGCCCCCGGGACTTTATTGACCGGTGCAGGGACAAACTACATAACATGAGGATATTGGGGGCCCACGGGGTTGATTTTACTACTTTCCAGCTGGAGGGCAGGGCCCATAGGTGGTGACAGTCATATCTACATGCCAGACCAACATGTTCTCCTCCCTTGACTTGGGACCAGTTCACACATATTTTTCTGGATAGTTATATTCCACCCTCTCATAGGGAAAAGTTGCGGTTTCAGTTCAAGCAGCTCGAGCAGGGTCAGATGTCAGTGACCGACTATGAGGCGAGGTTCTCTAAGTTGTCTCGCCATGCACTTATTATATTTGCCACCGATGCAGAGAGTGCGGAGGTTTGTTGCAGGATTGCACTTTGGTATCTATGCCACTATGGCCCGAGAGGTTGAGATGGGGACTTCTTACGAGCTAGTGGTGGAGATGGCTCAGAGGATCGAGGGTGTTCGTCAGTGGAGCCGAGAGTATATGTTGCAGGACAAGCAGTGCCGTTATTCTGGAGGGTTCAGTGGTGCTCCATCTGCGGGCAGAGGTCAGTTTGGGAGAGGTCAGCCTGACAAGCCCAGCACCGCCGCCTTCTCGGGGTTCTCCAGTGCTACCCTATTTTAGTGCCATGCCAGAGAGATCCTACCGCCCACCACCTATTCAGGGTTCCTCCAGTGGGAATTCAGGCCATCAGGGTCAGGCTTGAGGTCAACAGTCCTCCATTCCGAGAGGTTGTTACGAGTGTGGGGATCCTGGCCACATGAAGAGGTTTTGTCCCAAACTTCGGGGCAAGGCAGTACAGCAGGGTTATCAGCCTATGATTACAGTACCAGCTGCCGCACCAGTCGTCCGGCCGCCCAGAGGTAGAGGAAAGGTGTGTAGGGGCCGTCCTAGAGGTGGAAGCCAGTCAGGTGGAGCTCCAGCTAGATTCTATGCTTTTTCGGCCAGACCAGATGCAGTAGCCTCAGATGCCGTGCTCACATGTATTATTTCTGTCTACGGTAGGGATGCTTAGGTACTATTTGATCTAGGGGCTACATATTCCCATGTTGCATCTCTGTTTGTTCATTTCTTAGATGTTCCTCGTGAGTCCTTGGGTACTCCTATATATGTGTCCACGTCGGTAGGAGATTATATGGTTATGGACCCACTCTATCGGTCTTACATCGTTACTTTCTGTGGTTATAAGTCTAGAGAAGACCTTCTATTGCTCGATATGACCGACTTCGAGATCATCTTGGTCATGGTCTGGTTATCCCCATATCACGCCATCCTTGATTGCCATGCTAAGACCGTTACCTTGGCGATGCCAAAGTTGGCTAGATTGGAGTGGAAGGGTTCGTTTTTAGTGCATCTAGTTAGATTATCTCTTTTGTGAAGACTCGACACATGGTCGAGAAGGGTTATTTGGCTTATCTAGCTTATGTTTGGGATACTACTGCAGAGACTCCGATGATTGATTCAGTGCCCATGGTTCGGGAATTCACCGATGTGTTTCCTTCTGATCTTCCAGGCATGCCACCAGATCGTGATATCGATTTCTGTATTGATTTGGCTCCAGGTACCCAACCTATCTCTATTCCACCGTACCACATGGCTCCGAAAGAGTTGAAAGAGTTGAAGGAACAACTTGAGGAGTTTCTAACAAAGGGGTTCATCAAACCGAGTGTATCACATTGGGGTGCACAGTGTTATTCGTAAAGAAGAAGGATGGGACTATGCTGATGTGCATTGATTACCACCAGTTAAACAAAGTTACCATTAAGAACAAGTACCCGTTGCCGTGTATTGATGATTTGTTTGACCAGTTGCAAGGTGCCAGAATGTTCTCTAAGATTGATTTGAGATCGGGGTACCATCAGTTGAAGATTAGTGATTCAAATGTTCCAAAAATGGCTTTCCCGACTAGATATGACCACTATGAGTTTTTAGTGATGTCCTTCAGTTTGACTAATGCCCTAGCGGCATTTATGAATTTGATGAATCGGGTTTTCAGGCTGTATATTGACTCGTTTATCATTGTCTTCATTGACGACATTTTGATCTACTCGCGTAGCATGGAGGAGCATGAGCAACATTTGAGAGTGGTGCTTCAGACCTTGCGGGAACATAAGCTATATGCTAAGTTCTCCAAGTGTGAGTTTTGGTTATATTCTGTGGCATTCTTGGGGAATGTTGTATCAGGCAAGGGTATTAAGGTAGCTCCCAAGAAGGTCGAGGCAGTTCAGAGTTAGCCTTGTCCTACCACAACGACCAAGATCAGGAGCTTCTTGGGGTTAGAAGTTTATTATTGCCGATTTTTGGAGGGCTTCTTATCTATTGCAGCACCTTTGACTAGATTGACCTAGAAGGATGCTCCATTCCGATGGACCGATGATTGCGAGGCAAACTTTCAGAAGCTCAAGACCGCCTTGACTTCAGCACCGATATTAGTGTTGCCTTCTGGTTCAAGATGTATACTGTGTATTGCAATGCTTCACGCGTTGGCCTGGGTTGTGTATTGATGCAGGAGGGGCGAGTTATTGCATATGCTCCACGTCAGTTGAATCCCCATGAGAATAATTACCCCGTACATGAATTGGAGTTGGCCGCGATAGCTCATGCACTTAAGATCTTGTGGCATTATCTTTATGGGGTGTCCGGTGAGGTTTACACCGATCATCATAGGTTACAGCATTTGTTCAAGCAGAGCGACCTCAATTTGAGGCAGCGCATGTGGCTTGAGTTACTAAAAGATTATGATATCACCATTCTTTATCATCCGGGCAAGGCAAATGTGGTCGCGGATGCCTTGAGTAGAAAGGCAGAGAGTATGGGTAGTTTGGAATTTATTTTAGCTGAGGAGAGACCATTATATTTGGACATTCAGTCTTTAGCTAACAGACTTGTGAGGTTGGATATTTCAGAGCCCATCCGAGTTCTTGCATGCGTCGTCACCCAGTCTTCACTATTCAAGCAGATCAAGGCTCGCCAGTACGACGATCCACACTTGTTAGTTCTTAGAGAGGTGGTAATACAGGGTGGTGCCAAGGAGGTTGCTATCGGTGTGGATGGTGTTCTGCGACTCCAGGGTTGTCTGTGTGTCCCTAATGTTGATGGGTTGAGGGAAAGGATTCTAGAGGAGGCACACAGTTCTCGATATTCTATTCATCCAGGTGCTACAAAGATGTATTGCGACCTAAGGCAGCATTATTGGTGGCGGCGAATAAAGAAGGACATAGTTGAGTATGTGGCAAGGTGCCTAAATTGCCAGCAGGTTAAGTATGAGCATCAGAGGTCAGGTGTCCTACTCCAACAAATGGTTATACCTGAGTGGAAATGGGAGCGCATTACTATGGATTTCGTAGTTGGGTTTCCTCGGACCTTGCAGAAGTTTGATGCAGTTTGGGTCATTGTCGACAGGTTGACCAAGTCAACACACTTTATTCCAATTGTGACCATGTATTCTTCAAAGAGATTGTCCCAGATTTACATTCAGGAGATTGTTCGGTTGCATGGTGTGCCTATCTCCATTATATCAGAAAGACGCCCCTGGTTTACTTCGCATTTATGGAGGGCAATACAGAGTGAGTTGGGGACCCAGGTAGAGCTCAGCACAACCTTTCATCCGCAGACTGACGGGCAGTCGGATCAGATGATTCAGCTCTTGGAAGAATGCTCAGAGTATGTGTGATTGACTTCGGAGGGTAGTGGGATCGATTCTTGCCTTTGGCCAAGTTTACTTACAACAACAGTTATCAGTCCAGCATCGAGATGGCTCCATTTGAGGCTTTATATGGTCGGCGATGTCATTCGCCCATAGGATGGTTTGAGCCCGGCAAGGCTAAACTATATGGTACTGATTTAGTGAAGGATGCCTTGGAAAAGATAAAGTTAATTCAGGAGCGACTTTGCATAGAACAGTCTAGACAGAAGGGTTACGCGGATCAGAAGGCGCATAATTTGTCATTTATGGTTGGCGAGAAAGTTCTGTTGAAGGTCTCGTCAATGAAGGGAATCATGAGGTTCAGAAAAAAGGGCAAGTTGAGTCCAAGGTTTATAAGTCCATTTAAGGTGTTAAGACAAGCTGGGGAAGTTGCTTACGAGCTTGCTTTGCCTCCCAGTCTATCGGGAGCTCATCCGGTTTTCCATGCGTCTATGCTCCGAAGGTATCATGCCGACAGGTCGCATGTGTTAGACTTCAACATGATTCAGCTTGATGAGAGCCTGGGTAATGAGGAGGACCCAGTTGCCATTGTTGACAGGCAAGTTTGCCAGTTGAGGTCTAAGACAATTTTTGTGGTAAAATTACAGTGGAAGGGCCAACAAATCGAGGAGGTGACTTGGGAGGCCGAGGAGGACATGCGGAGCAGATATCCACACCTATTCAGCACACCAGGTATGATTCTAGACCCGTTCGAGGACAAATGTTTGTTTAAGAGGTGGAAAATGTAACGGCCCGATCGATTGTTTTGCTTTCTATATCCCCTTTCCCCAAAATAAGACTCCCCGTATATGCTTTTATTGTTTTATTACTTGCAGGGATGGTTAGTTCAGGATTTGGAAGGGTTCGGGTTGAAATCGGAAGACTTAGTTCCTTAGCATTGGCTTTAAAGGGCTAAGTTTGACTTGGGTCAACATTTCTAGTAAACAACCTCAGAATCAGGATTTAATGCTCCCAATAGGTTTGTATGATGATTTTAGACTTGGGAGTATGTTCAGATCGGGTTTTGGATGACTCGGGAGCGTTTCGGCGCATAAATTTGAAAGTTGGCGCATTGACGGTTTTAAAGTTTTTTAAATTAGGTTTGGAGTAGGTTTTGGTGTTATCGAGGTCCGTTTGGGATTCCGAGTTTGGGAATAGTTCTATATGGTTATTTAAGACTTGCATGGAAAATTTGGTGTCACTCCGAGTACTTTAGGTATGATTCGGCGCGCTCGGAGTAAGTTGGAAGAATTTGAAGTTCATAAGTGATTTTATTGGTTTTAAATTGTGATTCTTAGTTTTAATATTGTTTTACGCGTTCTGAGGGTGCGAGCGAGTCCGTTTTATGTTTAAAAACTTGTTGGTGTGTTTGGGCGAGGCCCTGGGGGCCTCAGGTGTTAATCAGATGATGCGCAGACCAATCAGAGCTTCTGGTGCGTTCGCACCTATGAAGGATTGGCCGCATGTGCGGCACCGCAGAAGTCGCTCATTGGCTGCAGGTGTGCATTTGGGCTGCATGGGATGAGTTTGCAAATATGGACATGGGGGTTGCGGATGCGCGATCGTAGAAGCGGTCAGTGGTCCGCAGAGGCAAGCAAAGTCGCATGCGCGGCACGTACGCCGCAGGAGCGGGCTTGCAGAAGCGAGACATTTTTTGCAGATGTGGATTTAGGCCAACTGAGGGAGAGCCACAACTGCGACATAGTTTCCGCAGATGCGGAGCCATAGAAGCGGCCATTTCTCCTCAGAAGCAAAAATCGCTGGAGGCAGAAGCTTCATTTATGTCGGGACTTATACCATTTTTAGTTCATTTATTACATTCCTTGGGCGATATTTGGAGCTCTTAGAGGGGGGTTTCATCTTGCTATTATAGGTAAGTAATTTCTATCCAATGTAAGTTAAATACATAGATTATGGGTAGATTTTAACATGTAGAATTTCTGAAAAATTATGGGTTTAGTTGAACAACCTAGATTTTGATAAAGATAGGATTTAACCACGAAAATGATTATGGTATTGGGTGAAAATTTTATATTTGAGTTCGTGTGTTTATGAGTAACATTTTTCTTTGAAATTTCCGGAATCCGGGCACGTGGGCCTGAGGGTAAATTTTTAGAATTCTCCAATTGGGGGTGGGTAATTGCCCTAATAGTTAAATTATGAACTTTTGAGTATATATTGACTCATTTATATAATATTTGGCTAGTTTCAGGTTGTTTAGCACCGAGTTGAGGATTTAAACCGTATTTGTGGACCGAAAGTGGGCTTGAGAATGAGGTAAGTCTCTTGCCTAACCCTGTCAAAGGGAACTCATCCCCTTAGGTGTATTTTGTTGTGCATTACTTGTATGGGGAGCTACGTACGCACTAAGTAAAGAGAGTCCGTGCGTAGTTATATTCCATGTGATGTCCGGGTAGTCTTAGATTTACATCGTGCTTTGTTTGCACTGTTATGTTTATTATGCATATTAATTGTCTTAAATATAGCTGAGATTAATAATTTTAAGATTTAAAGTCTCCAGTTTAGATTTCTTATGTTTGGGAAGAATTGAAGAATTTTATAATAACTCTGAGAAATCCATGTCCACTCGCGTCGCAAGTATTTCCGCAAGCAAGGTAAAATCCTCTACTCTCAAGGGAGCGGGTCGTTCACCTCGGCAGGTTAATAGATGCATCTATGGCTCGTGTCGTCCGACCCTCGGCAATGCACACAGTATATATATTTTGGATCGGGCCGTAGGACCTCGGCATAAATCGTGCGTGATAATTCTCGGAGACTAATTATAATTGACGTTATCTTATGGCTGGAGAGGTTATAAGTTATTTAATGACAAAAAATGAATTGGGATTAGTAGGTGTTGGCTAGAGAAATTCTTGGAATTTATTCCCAGTTAAGAACAATTTATTCATGTTTGTTATTGTGTTATTATTATTATTATTATTATTATTATTATTATTATTATTATTATTATTATTATTATCATTTACATGTTCCATACCTATTTATAATCCCTGCAATTTATTATTGGCCCATAGTAAGTGTCGATGTCGACCCCTCGTGTAACGACCAGACCGGTCATTTTGAGCATTTGTATATCGCTCGGTAGTTTATAAGCATGAGTAGATCCGTATGATGAATTATGACTTATGTGAATCGTCGGTTTTAATTTTCAGGTTATTCTGAATCAAATTGGAAGAATGGATTTCACTGTCGAAACTTTAAATTGGGAGAGTTGAGCAAGTTTTGAATTTTTATGAATTTGAACCCGGAACGGAGTTTTGATGGTTCCGTTAGCTCCGTTGGGTGATTTTGGACTTAGAAGCGCGTCCGGATTGTGATTCGGAGGTCCGTAGTGGAATTTGGCTTGAAATGGCGAAAGTTGAAATTTTGAAAAGTTTGACCGGGAGTCGACTTTTTGATATCGGGGTCGGAATCCGATTCTAGAAATTGGAATAGGTATGTAACATGAAATGTGACATGTGTGCAAAATTTAAGGTCAATCGGAGGTAATTCGATAGGTTTCGGCATCGGTTGTGGAAGTTGAAGTTTCAAAGTTTATAGATTTCGA
The DNA here is from genome assembly GCA_000715115.1 of Nicotiana otophora. Classification (NCBI taxonomy): domain Eukaryota; kingdom Viridiplantae; phylum Streptophyta; class Magnoliopsida; order Solanales; family Solanaceae; genus Nicotiana; species Nicotiana otophora. The sequence continues at coordinate 40,878 of AWOL01S0000974.1, forward strand.
TTTGAGGTGTGATTCGTCATTTCGACGTGGTTATGCGTGATTTGAGGCCTCGAGTAGGTCCGTGTTATGTTATTGGACTTGTTAGTATATTTAGACAGCGTCCCGAGTGGCCGAGTTGAGTTTTGGACGAGGTTCGGATCTTTTTCACTTCATGTGCAAAGCTGGAGGTTGTTTTTTCTAGTATAATCGCACATGCGGTTAGTTTGCGCAGGTGCGATGGCCACAGAAGTGATGTCGCAGGTAAGGCAGCTCGAGCGCAGGTGCGGAGTTGGAGGGTGTCAGTAGAGGTCGTAGGTGCGATGTGATTTCCGCACCTGCGATGGCGCAGATGAGGGCAGCGAGTCACAGAAGCGGAAATGGTGAGGAAGCCAGGCAGCGCAGGTGCGAGTTGTTTCCGCAAAAGCAGTGGTCACAGGTGAAATTAATTTTCCGCAAATGCGGATGTGTTAGGCAGACTGTTATATACCAGGGTTCGCGATTTTGGCTTCATTTTTACGTTTTCAAGCTCGGATTGAGGCGATTGTTTGAGAAATGTTTACCATATGAATTGGGGTAAGTATTCTCTACTCGATTTTGGTTATATTCCATGAATCTATCTTCGATTTTTGATTTTGGTTGATCAAATTTAAAGAGGAAATTGGGGGTTTTGTCCTAAAGTTTCATAATATGATTTTTCGAGTTTTGAACATCGAATTGGGGTCGGATATGAGTGAAACTAGTATGGTTGGACTCGTAATTGAATGGATTGTTGAATTTTATAAATTTTATCGGGTTCCGAGGTGGGGGCCCGGATTGAGATTTTGGTCGATTTCGAGCTTTTGATTTATGATTTGATTTTTTTCAATCGGGATTGGTACCTTTAGCATTGTTTGATGTACTTGAGTTGTTTTTGTTTAGTTTCGAGCTGTTCGGAGGTCGGAATGCCCGGGATGGCATCTTTGGAGCACTGCTTGGCTTGTTCGGCATTGGTATTGGCTTGTTCGAGGTAAGTAACTCTTCTATTCTTAGTGCTGAGGGTATGAAACCCCAAAATACGTGTTATGTGATTGGTATTGAGGTGACGCACATGTTAGGTGACGGACGTGTAGGCGTGCACCATGTGAATTGGGACTCTGTTGTTTCCATGGCACTATATAGTGGTCCTACATTGTTGATATCCGTGTTTTCATCATGTGATAAAGTAGTTAAGCTGTCAATCATGCTAGATATCATGTTTAGGCATTTTGCCGATATTGTTTGGACCCATAGTGGTCGTTTCTTACTGCCATCTCACTAATTTTACTGATATTTTGTACTCATTCATATACATGCATTCATATCATATCTCAGTCTCAGTTATTTATTGATACATCATATCATTATTATCGGGCTAGTTTCATGACATTATGAACCCGTGAGAGAGACTGGAGAGATTGATGACAGAGTGAGGCCGAGGGCCCGAGTGAGAGTGATATTTTGGGATCGGGTTGCACGCCGCAACATGTTATATCGATTACATTTTATGAGATCGGGTTGCACGCCACAACGATACATTGATTACATTCTATGGATCGGGTTGCACGCCGCAACGAGCTTTATGGCTACTTATATTATTGGGTCGGGCTGTACGCCGCATCGATATAGCGCTTGGGCTGAAAGGAGCCCTTATGGAGTTCGCACACCCCCAGTGAGCGCAACCGACTATAAATAGGGATCGGGCTGCACGCCGCAGCAGGTATGGTACAATGCTGAGTGTTTGAGTGTACTGAGTATAGTGAGAGAGAATACGAGACAGTGAGATTGAGTACTCTGAGAGTGAGAGTACATGATCTCATCATCGAGATGCATTGCATTTGACATGTGTACTTGAGATACATGCATATAGGTGCATTTCCTTCTGTTACCAATATTTGGGGATATTTATGATTTTACCTGTATCTTTACATGTAGACATAAAGAAGTACTTTCCTCATGCTATCTGAAAATGAAACATCTTACTATTTGTTGAAAGGAGTTTTGGAAAAAATCACAGTTTTCAAACTTACTCGTATATTGGCTTTTCGGTAAAAGATTTGGATTTTCACTGAGATACTTGAAAAGAAATGCATCTTATTCTGGAATTTGGAACAGACTGAGCCTTTTATTTCTGAGATACTCATTTGTTACTTGTACTATGCTGTTATGAACTATTGTGGAATATTGGTGTTGGACCCGACCCCTTTTTGTTAGCTCATCACTACTTTCAACCTAAGGTTAGGTTTGTTACTTATTGAGTACATGAGGTCGGTTGTACTCATACTACACTTCTACACCTTGCATGCAGATGTTGGTTGTTGATGTGGCTGTGTTTGATGGGAGCTGGATTGAAGATGTACCTGCATTCCGGTTGTAGCTTCCCCTTATTCGTGGTAGCTTTAGGTCTATGAAACTCTGTTTATGTACTTTTCAAATAGACTATGTATTTATTTCATTTTGGCTTTGTAAACTCTATTCTTAGAAGCTCATGATTTGTACTACCAGTTCTTGGGGAATGTATTAGATTCAGATATTTCTTTACTTAATTGCTTTATTAATTGTTATTAGAATTGGTTAGTGGTTAATTGGCTTACCTAGCGGGTTGGGTTAGGTGCCATCACGACTAGTCGAATTTTGGGTTGTGACAATGTGATATCAGAGCTCTAGGTTCGTAGGTTCTACAAGTCATGAGCAAGTATCTAGTAGAGTCTTACGGATCGGTATGATGACGTTTATACCTATCTTCGAGAGGCTACAAGTCATTTAGGATATACTTCCCATCTTTCTTTCCTTATAGTGCGGCATTGATTCAGCTTGAAGCGTAGCTCTTTGAATTCCTTCCACGCATTCGTATGCGCATGCGAGCGCTCGGTATCAACTGTGCATCGCCGTCTTGTGATTCTCTGAGCGGGATGTGATATGATTTTTATGTGCTGATGATGGGCCAGTCTGGAGGACTGGAGGCCAGGTTTTGACTGTAGCTTGAGCACGAATATTTTGATTATGTGAGCATGTGATTTTGGGACTTACACATCCGACAGTGTTCTTATGAGTGGAATTCCTGGCTCGATGAGCGGTAGAATAATTATGTGGTGAGTATGATGTGACTGCGAGATGTGTTCAGATTGTTTGAATATAACAAGAAGAGTTTACTTGAGATGTAGCAAGGACTATGGGGTGTCTGATTTCTGTCTTGATTTGGCGTATGGTCTCAAGTTATGGGTATGTTGAGGGATCTCTCATGTTGTTTAGTTGTGGAGTGAAGTAGATTCTCATGTTTTGTCGATGAGTTCAGAATCAAGAAGACTAAGTGATTGCGTAGTAGTCATGACTGTGGAAGGGTATAGAGAGATGTCAGTTCGAGGCAGAGCAGTTGGGGTATCTCCTGCGAGGTGTCCTGGGGTTGTGTGGACCATATGTTGTTTTGTAGAGAGTTCTCTTTTACCAGTAAATGATATATGTTGCAATTTAAATTTGGATCACTTGTGGGAGTTGGCTTGATTATTACAAGGGTGAATGCGATATTTGTAGATGATTTGAGGTATTATATGGTTTATGTTATATGGGCTTACGAAGGATTTAATTGAATTTCAGCGCAGAAATTTTTGCAGCAATAGAGTATGGATATCGTGATGTTATCGACTGTTTTGTTCTATGGCTTCGAGCCAAGTGGGGGAGTCTTCTATCGACAAGTGGATTGCACAATTATGTGTTGTATTGGTTTCGGTTTGAGGTATACTGGTGAATCAGTTATGACTTGCAAAAGTTGAGATTGAGGATGACTCGAGTAAGGGAATTTCTGGATACGGGTTGTATTACACTCTATGGGTATATGGGAATCATAAAATAATTGAGTGGTTATTCAAAAAGGATGTAGTGCACATGGAGTAGGAATTTGCTTGGTTGCTTAGGAGTGTGGGTTACTCTTTATTCCCTTGGGTGTTGGTGTGCTACTGGGGCACAGGTCGTTCGGTCCGTATGGTCGATTCAATTGAGATTTGATTAGAGTAGATGACTCTCGAGAATGGTTCTAATGGATTCAAAATTTATATGTAGCGATTTGAAATTTTCAAAATTTATATATGGCTAGAAACTGGGAGTTGGATTGGATGGTGTCGAGACTTGTGGCATTTTATATCATTATGGATTGTACATTTCAGTATCAAGAAGGTAAAGGAAACAATTTTAGGTTCCCATAAGGTCTCTTTAGAGTGAGTGTCTCGGTTGTGATGCCTTGGGGTGCTTAAGAGGGGAGTCAGGGGCTTATGGGCCTTAGGGCGTTATGGTTTTACACTAGGGTCTCTTGTGTGGTGAATTTTGGTTAGGGATCGTGGTGTTCTAGCAAGGAGAAGTACCAATTTGAAGGCAATTTGGAAAGGACTTGGAGAAATAGGACATTATGGTAGTAGGTTGGGTTAGCACAGTAATGGGTATGATCGGTTCTCTGGGTACTTATGACGTGGCTAGTCTCTACAGGAGTTTTGTGGCAATGCTCTTGGGTCTTGGCAACCTGTGTGGCTGGGTTGAGTTGGAGAGATTCGGTTCTGATAGCTTGGTTGTGTGCAAATGGGTTTCGAAGAGTTCTCAATGGTTTTTACCACGGTTTGAGGAGTATATTTCCTACCGGCATGAGGAATATGTTGCGTATTGGGATTTTCTCCGAGATGAGATCAAATGGAAGGTCCTTGGATAATTGAGTATGTAGTTGTTTGTGACTCGAAGCGAACTATGAAGTTCTCGTATTATTCATATAATGGCATGGTATATGCGGTGTGTTATGTGGGATTGAGATTTACGTGAGAGAGATCACAGTTCTGTTTAGAAGAATAGATGGTTTCAGATGACTAGGTAAATGATATTACTATTTGGTATGGCTTGATGAGAGTATACATTTTAGAAGGGGCAATGTATTTTGATTTATGGATACTTCACTGGTATTGCGGCACTCTTCTGGTTGATCGACTACTGATATTCAATTTTTCTATGTGGCACAGAAGAATTTTAGAAGTATTCCTTGTGAGATGATCGTGTATGAGAGATGAGTTAGACATTCTGGAGGTGGAGTTGGGATCAGATATGGGATTCGTGTGTTTTATGGATTTAGAGACTGGGAGTTCTCAAGAGCGGGTTATCTTTATAGTTGTGGACTGTGAAGTCATGGCCGAAGCTAGCTAGATGATAGTAAGCGTTATGATTCAGTTATTGTGGGCTTTCGGAGGGTTAGTTATCCATGTGTGGGTGCCCAAAGTTGAGTTGGGGGTCCATTGGTAGGCCCAATTAGGATGTGTATTCTATACCGAGCAAGATTGGTTGGCTCCATACTGCTATTGTTGAGGGATGTGTCATTCGCTTGTAGATGAGCTTATTCGTGTTCTATTATGTTCGGTGAGTTACTCTTCTATACTACGAGGGGTCGTGATCCATTGGTTGTATGCACCCATTGTGTAGTTCTATTAGGGCCTTATAGCGGAATTTGAGCGAGATGAGTATTTGGGTATCGCATGATTGATTGTATTGGTTATGTCCTTTCGATATTTGGGGGGGCATTGTATCATTGACTTCTCCGTGGTTATGGTAATGCACTTTGGGGACTTGATGTTAAATTGTGCGTGGTTATTGATTTTGAACATGGTGGCTCGAGGTGTCTCATATGGGTCAGTATTTGGATGGGGTCGCGCATTGCGGCAGAGTTATGTTGAGATATGATTCTTTGTGTTAGATTCGTGTGTTAGGGTTCTACGGTGTGTGATGAGTACTTAACATTGCGTTGGGGTGGTACCTGTCGAGCTTGCAGGGAGGTTCTCTTGTGGAGTTATTTTCGTGATTGTGTACATTTGGAATAATGCTTATTGGTGCACGGATTGCACGGGTTGTGGCTTTGGATAGTATTGGTGTGACATGTCATTAGAGTAGCGGGTATTTGATAGGATGAAGTCGTTGGATCTAGGATGGGTGGTATTAGGTTTGATTGTGGTATATTTGGAAGGATAATATCGAAAGTCGTCTTAGAAATTTTCTATGGTTCTTGTCAAAGGAGAGAGATCTCCACGGCTGGTGGATCTTATGAATGGTTACGAGTTTCTGCGTGTTTCTTTCATCATCGGTAGTGTACGAAGGTTTTAGAATGGAGTTTTGTTTGATATAAGGTTTATTACCGGCATCGGGTTGTTTTGAGCAGCTAATGTGATTAGAAAACATTGCTTCGAGCATTTGAGCTATGTGGTATTTGAGTTTTGAGTATTTGAGTTATGGTTATGGCTTTTGGTACAACTTGTTCAGACTTATACAGTGTGTAGGTTACGGGATTTAGATCTTATAAGAAATTTCGGATGTTGGAAATTGGATTCGAAGTCTTGCGGGGGTTGCATTGAGAAATTTCGGCTATGTTGTGTTATCGGACCTGTATGGGATAGGGTGACGTGGGATCACCCCCGGGTATGTGCATGGTAAGGTTATACGGCGGCTTGAGGGCTTTGAGAACAACTCTGGATACGTTCAAGGACGAACGTATGTTTAAGTGGGGGAGGATATAATGACCCGACCGGTCGTTTTGAGCATTTGCACTTCGCTCGGTAGTTTACGGGCATGAGTAGCTCCGTATGATGCATTATCAGTTATGTGAATCGTCGGTTTTGATTTTCAGGTTATTCGAAATCGAATTGGAAGAATGGATTTCATTGTCGAAGCTTTAAATTGAAAGAGTTGACTAAGTTTGACGTTTTATGAATTTGAACCCGAAACGGAGTTTTGATGGTTCCATTAGCTCCGTTGGGTGATTTTGGACTTAGTAGCACGTTCGGAGTGTGAATCGGAGGTCCAAAGTGGAATTTGGCTTGAAATGGCAAAAGTTGAAATTTTGGAAAGTCTGACCGGGAGTGGACTTTTTGATATCGGGGTCGGAATCCGATTCTGGAAATTGGAATAGGTCCGTAACGTGAAATGTGACGTGTGTGCAAACTTTGAGGTCAATCGGACGTAATTCGGTTAGGTTTCGGCATCAGTTGCGGAAGTTGAAGTTTAAAAGTTCATAGATTTCAATTTGAGGTGCGATTCGTCGTTTCGACGTGGTTATGCATGATTTGAGGCCTCGAGTAGGTCCGTGTTATGTTATTGGACTTGTTAGTATAATTGGACGGGGTCCCGAGTGGCCCGGATGAGGTTTTGGATGAGGTTCAGATCATTTTCACTTCATGTGCAAAGCTGAAAGCTGCTGGTTCTGGTATACTCGCACATGCGGTTGGTTTGCGCAGGTGCGATGGCCGTAGAAGCGATAAAGGCATCGCAGATGCGAGAATAGTGTTGGGTGAGGAAGACCACAGAAGCGTATATTTAGGCACATATGCGTTGCCGCAGGTGTGGTAGCTCGAGCGCAGGTGCAGAGTTGGAGGGTGTCAGTAGAGGTCGCAGGTGCGATGTGATTTCTGCACCTGCGATGGCGCAGATGCGGGCAGCTAGTCGCAGAAGTGGAAATGGTGAGGAAGCCGGGCAGCGCAGGTGCGAGGTGTTTCCGCAAAAGCGGTGGTTGCAGGTGCGACGAATTTTCCGCAAATGCGGATATGCTGGGCAGAATGTTATATACTAGGGTTCGCGATTTTGGCTTCATTTTTACGTTTTCAAGCCCGGATCGAGGCGATATTTGGAGCAAGTTTCACCATATGAATTGGGGTAAGTGTTCTCTACTCAATTTTGGTTATATTGCATGAATCTATCTACGATTTTAGCTTTTGGTTGATGAATGTTAAAGAGGAAATTGGGGGTTTTGACCTAAAGTGTCATAATATGAATTTTCGAGTTTTGAACATCGAATTGGAGTCGGATATGAGTGAAACTAGTATGGTTGGACTCGTAATTGAATGGGTTGTCGAATTTTGTAAATTTTGTCTGGTTTCGAGGTGCGGGCCCGGATTGGGATTTTGGCCGATTTCGAGCTTTTGATTCATTATTTGATCTTTTTCGATCGGGATTGGTACCTTTAGCATTGTTTGATGTACTTGAGTTATTTTTGGTTAGTTTCGAGTCATTCGAAGGTCGGAATGCCCGGGATGGCATCTTTGGAGCACCGCTTAGCATGTTCGGCATTGATATTGGCTTGTTCGAGGTAAGTAACTCTTCTATTCTTAGTGCTGAGGATATGAAACTCCGAAATACGTGTTATGTGATTGGTATTGAGGTGACGCACATGCTAGGTGATGGATGTGTGCGTGCACCATGTGAATTAGGACTTTGTTGTTTCCATGGCACTATATAGTGGTCCTATTATGTTGATATCCGTGTTTTCATCATGTGATAAAGTAGTTAAGCTGTCAGTCATGCTAGATATCATGTTTAGGCATTTTACCGATATTGTTTGGACCCATAGTGGTCGTTTCTTACTGTCATCTCACCGATTTCACTGATATTTCGTACTCAGTCATATTCATGCATTCATATCATATCTCAGTCTTAATTATTTATTGATACATCATATCATTATTGTCGGGCTAGTTTCATGACATTGTGAGCCCGTGAGAGAGACTGGAGAGATTGATGACAGAGTGAGGTCGAGGTCCTGAGTGAGAGTGATATTTTAGGATCGCGCTGCACGCCGCAGCATGTTATATCGGTTACATTTTATGGGATCGGGTTGCACGCCGCAACAATACATTGATTACATTATGTGGATCGGGTTGCATACTGCAACGAGCTTTATGGCTACTTATATGATTGGCTCGGGCTGCACGCCGCATCGATATAGCGCTTGGGCTAAAAGGAGTCCCTCCGGAGTCTGCACACCCCAGTGAGCACAGTCGACTATAAATTGGGATCGGGCTGCACGTCGCAGCGGGTATGGTACAGCGCTGAGTGTTTGAGTGTGCTGAGTATAGTGAGAGAGAATGCGAGACTGTGAGATTGAGTACTTTGAGAGTGAGATTACATGAGCTCATCATCGAGATGCATTTCATTTGACATGCATACTTGAGATACATGTATAGAGGTGCATTTCCTTCTTCTACCCAGTTTTGGGGACATTTATGCTTTTACCTGTATCTTGACATGTAGGCATAGAGAAGTACCTTCCTCATGCAATTTGAAAATGAAATATCTTACTATTTGTTGAAAGGAGTTTTGTGAAAAATCACAGTTTTCAAACTTACTCGTATATTGGCTTTTTGGTAAAAGATTTGGATTTTTACTCAGATACTTGAAACAAAATGCCTATTATTCTGTAACTGTGAACGAACTGAGCCTTTTATTTCTGAGATACTCGTTTGTTACTTGTACTATGTTGTTATGAACTGTTATGGAATATTGGTGTTGGACCCGACCCCTTTTTGTTAGCTCGTCACTACTTTCAACCTAAGGTTAGGTTTGTTACTTATTGAGTACATGGAGTCAGTTGTATCATACTACACTTCTGCACCTTGCGTGCATATGTTGGTTACTGATTTGGCTGTGTTCGATGGGAGCTGGATTGAAGATGTACCTGCGTTCCGGTTGTAGCTGCCCCTTGTTCGTGGTAGCTTTAGGTCTATGAAACTCTATTTATGTACTTTTCAAACAGACTATGTATTTATTTCATTTCAGCTTTGTAAACTCTATTCTTAGAAGCTCATGATTTGTACTACTAGTTCTTTGGGAATGTATTAGATTCAGATATTTCTTTACTTAATTTCTTTATTAATTGTTATTGGAATTGTTTAGTGGTTAATTGGCTTACCTAGCGGGTTGGATTAGGTGCCATCACGACTAGTCGGATTTTGGGTCGTGACACCTCGTCACTACTTCTTCGAGGTTAGACTAGATAATTACTGGGTACATGTTGTTTATGTACTCACGATACACTTCTGCACTGATCGTGTAGGATCTGAGGCAAGTGCATATGGTAGTCATCCCTGCGCGCACTCCTAATACTCCGGGACTTAGCGATGAGCTGCCTTCCGTAGTTTAGTGTTTTGTATTTACTTTATTTCAGACAGTAGTTTAGTGTTTTGTATATTCTACTAGTAGCTCATACACTTGTGACACCAGGTCTTGGAATTTTGCTAGTAGACACTTGATGCTTTTTAGTATTTATTTCACCACACTTGTTCTTATAATTGGTTACACTTTATTTTATTAAATTTCTTACTTCTTACTTATTTAATAATTAAAAATCAACTATTTCTAAAATGTTAAAAGAATAAATACATGGCTAGTTCACTGTTGGCTTGCCCAGAGGCGACGTTGGGCGTCATCGCGGCTTATAAGGAAATTGGGTTGTTACAACATAAGTTTTAATTGGAATATTGTTATTATCAATATTCTAATTTAGAACATAGTATCCAAACCAAACATAAAATATTATATTACAATATTTGAAACAATATATCATAATATTCTAATCTAAAATATAATATTTAAACCAATCATACCACAATAGTCTAAAATTGAATACAATATTCAAACTAAATATACCACAATATTCTAATTTTGAATACAGTATTCAAACCAAAATAAATATTAGAATACAGTATTCAAACCAACACACGTTAATAGTATAGCACATTAATACTATATTCTATTTTATGATTAATTATTGGTATATTTTTAGAAATAGTTTGGAATACTTCTATTCCTTAATAGTATATTCTAGTAATGTTGATGTATTATTAGATTTTAATTGGTCACTTTAATTGAGTATTTTAGTATTGACATATTGTCACAACCCCAATTTCCCACCGTAGGATATCATGATGGCACCTAGTTTCTAAGACTAGGTAAGCCTAATGCATATAGATTTAATAACAGTATTGAACTATTTAATCATTTATCATAAATCATTAAATGACATACATAGCTGCAAGCGGCCAATAATTATATATTTTTCCAAAATCTGTAGTACAAAGTGATAAGCACTACTAAAACACACTAGAATTAAAGTACGGAGTGATATGAACTACTAAAACACACTAGAAGTAAACACAATACTGTTTTGAATTACAATTTAACAGTAGCATAATGAAGTAAGATGGTGACTCCGAGGCCTGCGAATGTCAAGAAGGTATACCTTGAAGTCTCCCGCCACGCAGACACAACTCTCACAACATAATCAGAATACCTGGATCTGCACAAAAATATGCAAAACTGTAGCATGAGAACACCATAACGATACCCGATAAGTATCAAGCCTAACCTCAGTAGAGTAGTGACGAGACAAGGTAAAGACATCTACTAGACATAGAAACCTATTCAAGATATACATAAGCTAACAATGGAAAGAACATCAATGCAAGACCAACGGTGGAACAATTATTGATTTATAACCAATAATGAAATAATCATAAATGACAGTGTAACGACCCGACCAATAGTTTTGAGCTCTAGCGCGTCGTTCGGCAGTTTAAGACCATGAGTATCTTCACTTTGGGTATTCTGACTTGAATGTGTGGTCGGAATTGAATTTCAGGAAGTTCAGAGTTGATTTGGAAAGAAAATTCTAATTTCGGAAGCCTTAAGTTGGAGGATTTGACTTTGGAGTAAACAACCTCAGAATCGGGATTTGACAGTTCCAACAGGTTCGTATGATGATTTTGGACTTGGGCGTATGTCCAGATCGGATTTTGGATGACCCGGGAGAGTTTCGGGGCCTATTGTGGAAGTTGGCATTTTGGAAGAAATTCATAAATTTGGGTTGAAGTGCATTTCAATGTTATCGATGTTCGTTTGTGATTCCGAGCCTGGGAATAGATCCGTATGGTGATCCTGGTATTGGGAGCGCGTCCGGATGTGGATTTGGAGGTCCGTAGGTCATTTTGGAAACGTTTGGCGAAAGTTAGAAATTTGAAGGTTTTTGAGAAGTTTGACAGGAAGTGGACCTTTTGATATCAGGGTCGGATTCCGATTCCGAAAGATGAAGTAGGTCTGTAATGTTGAATGTGACTTGTGTGCCAAATTTAAAGTCAATCGGACGTGATTTGATAGGTTTCGGCACCGAATGTAGAAGTTTCAAGTTCTAAAGTTCGTTAAGCTTGAATTGGGGGTGCGATTCATGATTTCGATGTTATTTGAGGCCTCGAGTAAGTTTTTGTTATGTTATGGGACTGGTTGGTGTGGCTGGACGGGGTCCCGAGGGCCTCGGTGTGTTCCGGGGTGGTTTCGGATCAATTCGGGTTGTTTTGGACTGTTGTTGCTGGTATCTGGTTTACTTCTTCGCGAACACGAAGGGAGTCCCGCATTCGCGAAGAGGAAGTTTGACGCTGCTGGGTTTTGGCCTTCACAAACGCGAGGCAGTGCACGTGAGGCAGGAGATGGGCAAGCCTTCGCGAACGTGACATAGGGGTCGCGAACGCGAAAAAGAAAGAGGGAGCGGGGCCTGGAGTAGTTTGGCCTTCGCGAACGCGGAGCTCCAACCACGAAGCAAAGCAGTAGAGTCTGTAGCCTTCGCGAACGCGAGGCTGGAATCGCGAACGCGAAGAAGGACAAACCTGGGCTGGGCAGAATGTTTTTCAAGCGGGGTTTGGGTTCATTTCACCCATTTTTCATACGGCTTGGACGATATTTGGAGCTTCAGAAGAGGGGATTTCACCATCAAGCATGAGGTAAGTGATTTCCACTAGTTGTGAGTTACATACAAGGTTTATACATGGATTTAGGCATAACAGTTTGTAAAGATTTGGGATTTTGAAGGAAACCCTAGAAATTTATATTTTTGGATTTTGACCACGAATTTGGGCATGGAATTGAGAATAAATCATATATTTGAGTTCATGATGTTATGGGTAATATTTATCTTCGGGAATTTTCGGAATCCGGGCACGTGGGCCCGAGGGTGATTTTTATAAACTTTTCGAACGGAGTTGGAAATTATTATAAATAGGATTATAATGAGTATTAGAGTATATTTATGGAATTGCTCATTTATTGACTAGTTTTGGAGCATTAGGAATCAATTTGAGTTGTTTGAAAGGATTGAGAGCAGCTATGGAACTTCGGAGCAAGGTAAGTCTCCTTTCTAACCTTGTAAAAGGGAATTAACCCCATAGGTGAAATAATACGTACGCAAGAGGTGACGAGAGTCAATGCGTAGCTACTAATATATTTATGTCCGGATAGTCTAGGACCCAGATCATGTTATAATTGCGATTCTTGCATCCTACTTGTTAATTTAAATTGCTTAAATCATATTGAAACTTGGTAAAAGAACTTTAAAAGGTTAAACTTCATTCTTCTTGATCGTAAATGAGAATTTGTATTTTTATTGAATAGTTGCCCTTAATACATCTTGAATTTGGTTTTTTTAAATTGTATTTTCTCTTTTGTGGAGCGGGTCGAACGCCTCGGCAAGTTAAATAGATGCATATATGGTTCGCGCTGTTCGACCCTCGGCAGTGCATAGTTTAAATATTTATGCTGGATCGGGCCATACGACCTCGACATGATTTGCGCATGATATATCTTTGGAATTGATAATAATTGATATTTCTTTCATTGGTCCGAGGTCCAAAAATGTTAAATGACGAAAATAAATTTGAAAATTTCTTTTAACAAAAGAATTGTTTACTTATTTCATGATATTGAGCTTACAGCCATTCTACATAATCCATGCTTAATTATATCATTGATATTTTATTTATAGCCCATAGTAAGTGTCGAAGTCGACCCCTCATCAGTACTTCTTCGAGGTTAGGCAGGATACTTATTGGGTACACGTAGATTTACGTACTCATACTACACTTGCTTCACACTTTTCTGTAGGTACATATATGTTTAGTGGCCTTGTAGGCATAGAGGCGCGGTCATGGCGGGGACTTAGGTGAGCTGCATTCTATACTACGGTCCGCAGCCAGCAGAGTCTTCTTCAGAGTATTTATATTTCTCCTGTCCAAGTTGTATTCCGAACAAATGTTGTATTTTATTTTACATTTCTAGTTGAAGCTCATGCACTTGTGGCACCGAGTTTTGGGGTGATTATGGGTTGTCCTGTATTGAAATTGTTAAAAACAAATATTATTATTTATTCTATAATTTCCATCTTTTACTATTTAATTGAAGAAAATATGATTTCAAAAATATTAAGATAAGAACCAAATTAAGTATTTATTTTTGGCTTGCCTGACAGCGGTGTCCGGCGCCATCACGACCCTTAATAGATTTTGGGTCGTGACAACATGGTATCAAAGCACTAGGTTCACTTAGGTCTCACGAGTCATGAGCAAGTCTAGTAGAGTCTTGCGGATTGGTACAGAGACGGCTATACCTATCTTCGAAGGGCTACAGGGCTGTTAGGAGCACTTCTCTTCTTGATTTCTCATCGTGCGATTTGATCCTTTTGAGGCTTATGCCTTTGTTTCCTTCTTATTCAACCTTACGCGGCGTGAAGCGCTTGTTATAAATTGGGAATCGAGGAATTTTAATGGTACTACAGATGCGGTACAGGATGTTTCTGCCTGCGTATTTTATTGGGCTATTATCGTCGCCTTGCGGAAGGCTGTTTTGTCATTTCAGCTCGGTATCAGTATTACCTAAAGTTTTGAGATTCGGCATTGATTGTTATGACAATTCGTGGGTTGCTATCACACTGTGTTTGTGTAATAGTAGGATGATTGTCTATGTGTCGAAGCAGTGAATGACTTGGAAGGAGGTTTACTCAGTGCATGATTCAGAGATCCAGTATTTTATTTCCGGCGAAGGAAAGGCAATCGGACTATGAATATTCAGGTTTGGGTTGACAGAGTAACGAGACTTGGTATTTCGAGCATGGTGGAATTTTTATCTGTGATGTAGTGTCATCGCCCTAGATTGAATGTGTTAAGTTTGCCAGTGTTGTGGTCTTCATCAATTTGCTTTCGGGGCAGGGTAGTGTGAAATAGTGCTGGGGAAGCGGCTGTCAGAGATCGCAGTGTGTGGTGGTTTAGGACTTAATCGGTGGTCTGGGTGTTGAGGGCTCAAAGAATATGATCCTCAGGGAGGTTTAAAGTTGGTAGTGATCTATTGGTTCAAGTGCTACAGAGATAGATATTGAGTTAAGGCAACAACTGGGCAGCGAAGGATGAGGAAGGACATGTGGGAGGTGTCTTGCGGTGGTTAAATTTCTAGAAGGCCAAGTGTGAGAAACAGAACTCGGGTAGTTACTTAAAGGAGAGGGTTTGACCAAAGTGGGAGAGTGACAGAGTAGCATATGGGTTCTGTGGTAGGATAGCTACACGCCTTGAGGAAAGTTTAGAATGATTTGGGATTTATGGTGAATAGTGACCAGGTCTACGGGCTTAATTTGGAATATTGGCTACTATACGGAGGAAGGTTGGATACGATGAAAAGGAGTTTCTTGATATGAAGAAGGATACAACATGACTTTGGATTGGAATGTATTGTCGCATGTTTAGTTGATGTCAATAGGGAGTGAACGGGCTTGTACAGCTGGTGAATGAGCATATGCTCGGGATGGTTTAAGGATTTCATAGTAAAGGTACTCAAGTGCAGCGTCATTGGAAGGTGTCGGCATAGACTTTCCACAGGTGAGTTATCTCCTGTGAGCAGGCTGGCGGTTGCATGGTGTCGACGAAGTTCTTACGAAGAATTCTACCGGTTATCCAGTAAGGGATCGAATAGGTGAATGTGGGTAGTGATTTAGAGTGTTCATAAAATATTTAACAGAAGGATTTCGAGAAATTTGGCGGGTTGATTGTGCAAGATCATATCAATGGGGGATAAGGAATCTTGGTGGGTTCCAGAGTTATGCGATGGTAGCTTCAAACTAAGTGGGAGAGCTCCACCACCTACGATTGGATTTCATGGTTGTCTACTTATGAGGTTTTGGGTTATCAGCATATTGGTAGGTTATTACGGCCAAGGGAAAGAGAACATCAGTGGTAATTTGAGCAAAGGATTTGAGGAATGTGTGCTATAATTGGCCTTATCAATTCATGTTCAGGCTTGGGGAAGACTCAGGATTTATGCTTTGTATAGAGGTGATTTACAAGGAAAGTGATTCAGCCGGGTGCTTTTTTGAGAGGGTGTTCATGTGCTAGTAGATCATTAGGGTTTGATTATATTCGGGACCAAGTCAGAGTGAGTGACTCTCAATAGCGGCCCTATTAGATTCAAAAGTTAAAGTGTGGTTCCTAAGGATTTCAAGTTTGTAGTACGGTTAAGTATCGAGTTGTTGTAGCGGATTATAAAAGGGGCTTGGAGTGTTCTATGTTATGTTCAGTATGCGGTGTAGCAGTGGAAAAATGGGAGAAAATAACTTCAGAATCATAGAGAAATTATCAAAATGTGTGTACCAGTTGAAGATGTGAATATGCGCACAAGAAGGGTATGAGATGGTTCGTGGATTGTGAGACAACGTGGTCTCATGAAATGAGGTCCACTCAGGATGAGTGCGTGATTGGGTTTGTGATGTTTGATTGGAGCTATTATTATTCCTAAGGTAAGTTTAGAGTAAATTAGAAGAAGTTGTATCGGTTAGCAATGGTTGAATTAGCATAATGGTGGCAATGATCAGTTCCTTCAGCTTGTTAAGTTCTACATGTGGTTTGTGGAGGTGCGTGCGAGGCTTGATGGCCACCATAACTGATTTTATTTGGAGGCATTTGAGTATTATGGCCTATTATGTGTATATAGATCCCGGAAGAGTTATGGTGGTTTAGACCACTACTTGAGGATTTGTATTTTCTGCGGTTATGGGAATTCAGTCACGTGTTGCAATGGTTCTTCTGAGATGAGCTAAGTAAAAGGTTTCTATATGATAAAGTGTTTATTTTATTAGTGGTTCAGGAGTTATGGTGAAATTCTTGTACTGTCGCGTATTGGCATGCGAGGCACAGTAAGCGGCACGGGAATTGGAAGTTGAGGATCAAGGTTGCCGTTTGGTGTTGGCAAGAATATCACGAGCTCGGATGAGCAAGAAAGGATTCAGATGGTTAGAGTAAGCTGGTATTGTCTTGGGGCGTCACCTGAGATCAGTGTCCTGTGTAAGAAGCTTTGTGAACTGATTGTTTATTCTTGATTTGCTTGACAACATTTGTGTGGCCGATAGTATGGATGTGCAGACTTGTTGCCTGGTGCGGAAGGTCGTGGGGGCGTGTCCCACTGGAAGATTGTATAAGTGTGATATATAGTCACTTGATTGGTTGAAGATTGAAAACAAGTATGGAGATTATGGTACTATCGCTAATGTGAGAGTTTATGCCTGGAAGGCACTCTATTTATTTGGTTATGAACTGTGGATATTTGTTCCGGATTTGACGGTTGTTCTTGTGTGTCATGGGAAAAAGGGTTATTATGGATCCTTGAAAGGTTATTAACCCAGTACGGTGCGATTAGGATCGGCTTGAGGTCCATGGATGGATCTAAATATGAATATGGGCTCTATATCAGGTCGGATGGGTTCATTTCAGCATAGCATTGTTTACGGAGGAGTATTCGGGCCTTGGATGTTACTTTTGTCGTCAACTATTCTATATAATTACTATTGTGCCATGTGCATTGTGAGGCGGTTTAATTATTCACGCTCGTATTGAAATCCCGTGTATCTTGCAGTGTTGTGAGAGCACGATGGATATTAAGATGCAGGTCATTTATTGCACCTTAGTTGTGCTTGAGTTTCATAGCGTATGACTCTATCTGTCTCCCCGGGATTTGTATTATGCACTTCGCGTGCTTGTGGTTGTTATTCGGGTATTTCGTAGGTATAAGTATTTTGGCTTAATGGGTACCTCCCTATTTATTGTCATGTGTGGATCGGGTGGCACGTCACCATGGGTATATTGTTGGATCGGGTGGCATGCCGAAACGGGTATGTTATTTGGATTGGATTGCACGCCGCAACAGTATTGTCTATGGATCGGGTTGCACGCTGGAACAGTGAAATGTTGAGCACGGTTTCTTATATTTGTTTTGCGTGTCCTATTTCTTGCCTCTAAGAATGCTCATAGTATTTGATGGCCATTTTTAGTCATTACGCGGGCTGGATAGTTCTTTTCCAGAGCTCGTTCTTCCTTATGTATCATATTCAAGCTATGGCTTATTGGCCCATTGCTGGCGTTATATGAGATCTTAGATAGTTCTTGTGGTGGCTTATTGCCGGAACAACTTGTACTGGGTGAGACGAGATTATTGGACCTGGGATCTGTGCGATTGGATTCATATGAAGCATTTTAAAGAGCAAATCGTTATTTGGTTCATAATGAGGTAATGGTTCTTGTCCGAAGGAGAGACTCAATGATTTGTTGACTCGGCAGTTGGTTATGAATTTCTACACATCTCCTCTATCGTGGCAGTATTGCAAGAGTTGGAACAGGACTTATATGAGTCATGAGGTGTGTTGTGAGCATCCGATTCGTGGACTTTCAGCTGTTGTTATTAGGGGATGTTATTATGGTCATGTGAATTATGTGGTGCGTGGTGTGGATTCCACGAAGTTATGCAAACATGTATTGGTGCATCGTGTAGTGATAAATACAGCATTCGTATGTTGGAAACAGGACTGGCAGAGAATTTCAGATGTTAGAATTTGGCTCTAAGGCTAATTTGACTAAATAAAAGGGAGAATCTTCATATTTGCTCGAGCTAATGTGTTCAACTGAATTGTGGTAGCACGGGTAGGTGTACGAGGTGTTAAACAATAACAACTCCAGAGTAGTTCTTAGCACGTTCGCTGACGAACGTATGTTTAAGTAGGAGAGAACGTAACAACCCGATCGGTCATTTTGAGCTCTAGTGCGTCGTTCGGCGGTTTAAAACCACGAGTAGCTTCACTTTGGGTATTCTGACTTGTACGTGTGGTTGGAATTGAATTTCAGGAAGTTCAGAGTTGATTTGGAAAGAAAATTCTAATTTCGGAAGCCTTAAGTTGGAGGATTTGACTTTGGATTAAACGACCTCAGAATCGAGATTTGACGGTTTCAACAGGTTCGTATGATGATTTTGGACTTGGACGTATGTCCGGATCGGGTTTTGGATCACCCGGGAGCGTTTCAGCACCTATTGTGGAAGTTGGCATTTTGGAAGAAATTCATAAATTTGGGTTGAAGTGCATTTCAATGTTATCGATGTCCGTTTGGTATTCTGAGCCTGGGAATAGCTCCGTATGGTGATCCTGGTATTAGGAGCACGCCCGGATGTGGATTTGGAGGTCCGTAGGTCATTTTGGAGTCGTTTGGCGAAAGTTAAAAATTTTAAGGTCTTTGAGAAGTTTGACCGGAAGTGGACCTTTTAATATTGGGGTCGGATTCCGATTCCGGAAGATGGAGTAGGTCCGTAATGTTGAATGTGACTTGTGTGCAAAATTTAAAGTCAATCGGACGTGATTTGATAGGTTTCGGTACCGAATGTAGAAGTTTAAAATTCTAAAGTTCATTTAGCTTGAATTGGGGTGAGATTCATGATTTCGATGTTATTGGATATGATTTGAGGCCTCGAGCAAGTTTGTGTTACGTTATGGGACTGGTTGGTGTGGTTGGATGACGTCCTTAGGGCCTCGGGTGTGTTCCGGGGTGGTTTCGGATCAATTCGGGCTGTTTTGGACTGTTGTTGCTGGTATCTAGTTTCCTTCTTCGCAAACGGGAAGGGAGTTCCGCGTTCGCAAAGAGGAAGTTTGAGGCTGCTGGGTTTTGGCCTTCGCGAACATGAGGCAGTGGACGCGAACGCGAGGAAGGAGCTAGGCAAGCCTTCGCGAATGCAACATAGGGGCCGCGAACGCGAAGAAGAAAGAGGGAGCGGGGCCCTGGAGTAGTTTAGCCTTCACGAACCCGGAGATCCAACTGCTAAAGCGAAGTAGTAGAATCTGTAGCCTTCGCGAATGCGAGGCTGCAATCGCGAACGCGAAGAAGGGCAGACCTAGGCTGGGCAGAATGTTTTTAAAGCGGGGTTTGGGTTCATTTCACCCATTTTTCATACGGCTTGGACGATATTTGGAGCTTTGGAAGAGGGGATTTCACCATCAAGCATGAGGTAAGTGATTTCCACTAGTTGTGAGTTACATACAAGGTTTATACATGGATTTAGGCATGAAATTTTGTAGAAATTTGGGATTTTGAAGGAAAACCTAGAAATTTATATTTTTGGATTTTGACCACGAATTTTGGCATGGAGTTGAGAATAAATCATATATTTGAGTTCATAATGTTATGGGTAATGTTTATCTTCAAAAAGTTTTGGAATCCGGGAACGTGGGCCTGAGGGTGAGTTTTATCGACTTTTCGAACAGAGTTGGAAATTATTGTAAATAGGATTATAATGAGTATTAGAGTATATATTTATGGAATTGCTCATTTATTGACTAGTTTTGGAGCGTTGGGCATCGATTTGAGTTGTTTGAAAGGCTTGGGAGATGGCTATGGAATTTTGAAGCGAGGTAAGCCTCCTTTCTAACCTTGTAAGAGGGAATTAAACTCATAGGTGAAATAATTCAATATGTGCTTCTATTTGTGGGGGGCTATGTATGCACGAGGGGACGAGAATCCGTGTGTAGCTACTAATATGCTTATGTCCGAGTAGTCTAGGACCCAGATCATGTTATAATTGCGATTCTTGCATCCTACTTGTTGATTTAAATTGCTTAAATCATATTGAAACTTGGTAAAAGAACTTTAAAAGGTTAAACTTCATTATTCTTGATAGTAAATGAGAATTTGTATTTTTCTTGAATAGTTGCCCTTAATACATCTTGAATTTGGTTTTTTTAAATTGTATTTTCTCTTTTGTGGAGCGGGTCGAACGCCTCGGCAAGTTAAATAGATGCATCTATGGTTCGCGCTGTTCGACCCTCGGCAGTGCATAGTTTAAATGTTTATGTTGGATCGGGCCATACGACCTCGACATGATTTGTGCATGATATATCTTTGGAATTGATAATAATTGATATTTCTTTCATTGGTCCGAGGTCCAAAAATGTTAAATGACGAAAATAAATTTGGAAATTTCTTTTAACAAAAGAATTGTTTACTTATTTCATGATATTGAGCTTACAGCCGTTGTACGTACTCCATGCTTAATTATATCATTGATATTTTATTTATAGCCCATAGTAAGTGTCGAAGTCGACCCCTCGTCACTACTTCTTAGAGGTTAGGCGGGATACTTACTGGGTACGCGTTGATTTACGTACTCATACTACACTTGCTGCACATTTTTGTGCAGGTACATATATGTTTAGTGGCCTTGTGGGTGCAGATTCGCGGTTATGGCGGGGACTTAGGTGAGCTGCATTCTATACTATGATCTGCAGCCAACAGAGTCTCCTTCAGGGTATTTATATTTCTCCTGTCCAAATTGTATTTCGGACAGATGTTGTATTTTATTTTACATTCCTAGTTGAGGCTCATGCACTTGTGACACCGGGTTTTGGGGTGATTATGGGTTGTCCTGTATTGAAATTGTTAAAAATAATATTATTATTTATTCTGTAATTTCTATCTTTTACTATTTAATTGAAGAAAATATGATTTCAAAAATATTAAGATGAGAACCAAATTAAGTATTTATTTTTGGCTTTCCTGACAGCGGTGTCTGGTGCCATCACGACCCTTAATGGATTTTGGGTCGTGATAGGAAGCAAGTAGTAAATGGGTAATGAAGAAATAACATAATCAGAACGTCGATGATATGTAAATGAACTCAAATAAGGAAAAACGGATGACAACTCAAATAATCAAATCGCTCCCAATGCGTGGACTTACAATAAGAATTACCCCGAGGCACCACACCTCATAAACTACAAGTCATGAACCACAATTTTCAAATCTTACACATATGGCACCTCGTGTCCACAATAACAATCACCTTTGCACGGCGAAGCGCACGTGCTACCATGTACTTTGCAACCGTGATAAATATTAATTTAAATGAACGAGAGATATATTTAGATACCATAAAATATAATAACAATCTTGAATAATGTAAGGTGTCAAATGAAATAATGAGTTTATTTTAGAAATCCAATGAAGTAAAATAATATCCAAATTGTACGAAATAGAGTATAAGATGGGTTTAGTTTAGAGATCAATAAAATTGAGTAAAAGTATCATTTTAAAACAAAGCAAAATATAAGTTAAATTAACGAATTAAATATAGAATTTGTTAAAAAAATATGATAATAATTTTAAGTAAGGTAAACATCTAATAGGGTGATGAGTATAATTTGAGAACCCAATTATAGTGAAAGTGCGATAACCATTTAGAATACTAAGGCACCGAGTGAGATAAAGGGTTCCATCTTAAGAAGCACATAGAATAAAGCATGTTAATAATTCTTTTATTTAAACAATTATGTTACCAACAACTCGACAGAATATGATATAGTGACTCCAGGAAATTAAATTCATATTGACAATCAATTCACCGAGTTATAAAGGAGGCACCGATTGTGTCATGACCGAAAACTAATCCGTCGTGATGGCGCCTATCATGTTACTAGGAAAGCCGACTATTCAAACATTTCCAACACTTTAAATCTTTGAAAGATACTAAAACAGTTTAAATAAAGGAAAGTCTCTTAAAACAGGATAGGAAATCATAACTCAATACATAAATTCTTCCCAAAACTGGGGTGTCACTAAGTACATGAGCTTCTACGAATTGACAAAGTTTGGTACACTGTCTAGAAAGTAAAACTAAATAAATAAACCGAAAGATAAGGGAGGAGAGTCAAGGTCTGTGAATGCCAAGCAGCTACCTCGATGATCTCTGAAGGTCTGGATTCTGCAAATCAGCAACTGTCGTGACCGGAAACACCTGGATCAACACACGAGGTATAGGGCGAGTAAAACCAACTCAATAAGTAACAAATCTAACCCGTGGTCTGAAGACAGTGACGAGCTCAAACAATACGGTAAAGATATAGAGTTTAACAATACAGAAAAGTAGGCATGCTTCTAGGTTCAACAGTTAAGTTTAGCACAGATGAAATATGCCAAGTGCGACTGATAAGAAGAGTATGACGTCTCTGTAGCTACATGCCAATGTGAGAATCGTACGTGATGCAACATAGTGAAACCTCAAAGTACTTATGCTCTTAGAGCACTCAATCTGCCCGCCTCAATTCTCACTCATCACGCTCAGTCACTCAGCACTGTACGATACCTGTTGCGGCGTGCAGCCCGATCCACATATAGCCATAAGTCCCGTTGCGGCACGCAACCTGACCCACATATATATAGCCATAATGCTTGTTGCGGCATGCAACCTGATCCACATATATATAGCCATAAGGCTCGTTGCGGCGTGCAACCTGATCCCCCCTCCCCACACACACAAATATATATATATATATATATATATATGTCCGTAACACTTGTTGCGGCGTGCAACCCGATCCACATATATATAGATATCACTCACAGCACAACACTCAGGCCCCAACTCAGTCACCAGTCTCTCGGGCTCACAACACTCATGCTAAGCAGCTCCAATCGATGATACGAGATGTGACAATATACGATAACAGAGATTGAGATATGACACATAATGATGAATCTGACTGAGTACACAACTGCAATTAAACAGATAACTCAACTGCGAAAAACGACCAACGTGGGTCCCAATAATACCAGCATATAGCCTAAACATGATTTCTAGTATGAATCACATCTCAAGTGCTCTAACACATAGAGTACCACAAAATATTCAGATAAAATAGCTACACAGTTCCAGCAAATCGACTAAATTACAATTTTTACGGCGCACGCCCATATGCCCGTTACCTAGCATGCGTGTCACCTCAACATAAATCACATAGCACGAAAGCTTTGAAGTGTTACTTACCTCAAACTGTGCAAAACTCTACTCCAACAAACCTTTACCGCGTGAAACATCCTCCAAATGCCTCGAATCTAGTAACAAACAATTCGATACAATCAACACAAGCTAAAGGATTCAATTCCGCATGAAATTACTAAGTTCTTAATTAAAAAGTCAAAAAGTCCACTCAAAAGCCGGCCCTCGGTCCCACGTTTTGGAATCCAACAAAAGTCACAAAATTTGGAAGCTCATTCAACCATGAGTCCAAACCAAATTTACCAAAATCCAACACCAAATTGACACCTAAATCCCCAATTTAAACTCTCCAAATCCCTAGCCTCGACTCCCAAAATTACACCGCAAAACCTGACAATCTAGGTGGGAAAATCAATGGGGAAACATAATTATTGAGTAAATTTAACCACAAGTGATTTACCTCAATAATCCCTTCGAAATCCCTCTCAAAATCGCCTAATCCCGAGCTTGGAATGTTCAAAAATGAAGAAAACCCACGGAACCCTCGATTTAGTATTCTGCCCAGTGCCTTCGCACCAGCGGCTCCTTTAGTCACACATGCAGTCTCGCGGGTAAGAGGAGTCTCCCGCTTCTGTGATTCTGCCAAGGCTCCACTTCCCCCGCTTCTGTGATCCTCCATGCGTAGGTGCGAGTCCGCACCTGCGGAAATCCTTGCGCATCCACGCTCCATAACCCCCAATCCAAACTCTGCCTCTGTGCACCAGTCTCCGCATCTGCAGCCATGCAGGTGCGGAAATTACCTCGCACATGCGACCCTTGCACGCCCAACTCTAGGCCGTATCTGTGTTTACCTTGCTCGCACCTGCGAGCTCTCACCTGCGATTACCACTCCGCTGGTGCGATTGTACCAGAACTGATGTTCTTCAGCAGCCTCTCAACTTCCAATCTTGATCCATTAACCATATGAACTCCACCCGAAGCTCCCGGGACCTTAACCAAATATACCAAGAAGTCCTAAAATACGATACAAACTTAGTCGAGACTTCAAATCACATCAAACAATGCTAAAACCACGAATCACACGTCGATTCAAGCCTAATGAACTTTGAACTTCTAATTTCTACATCTGATGTCGAAACTTATCAAACCAAGTCCGATTGAGATCGAATTTTGTACACAAGTCACAAATGACACCGCGGACCTATTCCAACTCCCGGAATCCCAATCTGAGCCCAGTAACCACAAAGTCCACTGTTAGCTAAACTTCTAAATTTCAAACTTTCGCCATTTCAAGTCTAATTCAACTACGGACCTCCAATTCACATTGAGACTAAGTGTCTCAATTCATTCCGAAACCTTCCCGGACCCGAATCAACTACCCCGGCAAGTCTCATAATAACAATTAAGAAGGGAAGGAATAGTAAATAGAGGAACGGGGCTACAACTCTTAAAACGACCGGCTCCCTCTCTTAAAGAAACGTTCGTCCTCAAACTGGTCTAGAAACGTACCTGGAGTCTCAAAAAGGTGTGGATATCTGTTCCGCATCCCCCGCCTAGTCTCCCAAGTGGCCTCCTCAACTGGTTGACCTCTCCACTGCACCTTCACTGAAGCTATGTCTTTTTACCTCAACTTTCGAATATGCCGATCCAAGATAGCCACCGGCTCCGCATCATAAATAAAATCACCATCCAACCGAACCGTGCTGAAATCCAAAACATGAGACAGATCACTGACATATCTCCGAAGCATAGAAACATGAAATACTGGATGCACACTCGACAAACTAGGTGGTAAGGCAAGCTTGTAAGCCACCTCTCTAATCCTCTGAAGTACCTCAAACGACCCAATATATTGAGGGCTCAACTTGCCCTTCTTCCCGAACCTCATAACACGCTTCATGGGTGAAACCTTGAGCAGTACCTTCTCCCCAACCATGTACGCAACATCACGAACCTTCCGATTGGCGTAACTCTTTTGTCTAGACTGCACCGTGTGATGTAGATCCTGAATCAATTTAACCTTGTCCAAAGCATCCTTAACCAAGTTAGTACCTAATAGCCCAACCTCACCCGGCTCAAACCAACCCATCGGAGATCGACATCGTCTCCCATACAAAGCCTCATACGGAGCCATCTGAATGCTAGACTGGTAGTTATTATTGTAGGCAAACTCCACGAGTGGAAGAAACGGATCTCAAGAACCCCCGAAATCTATGACACAAGCGCGTAGTATATCCTCCAATATCTGAATAGTTCGCTCGGACTGTCCCTCCGTCTGAGGGTGAAATGTCGTGTTCAACTCAACCTGGGTGCCCAACTTTCACTGTACGGCTCTACAAAACTACAATGTAAACTGCGTGCCCCGATCTGAAATGATAGACAATGGCACACCGTGAAGGCGAAAAATCTCGCGGATGTAAATCTCAGCCAACCGCTCCGAAGAATAAGTAGTCCCAACTGGAATGAAGTGCGTGGACTTGGTCAGCCGATCCACAATCACCCAAATAGCATCAAACTTCCTTGAAGTCTGTGGGAGCCTAACTACAAAATCCATAGTGATACGCTTCCATTTCCACTCTGGAATCTCAAGCCTCTGAAGTAATCCAGTCGGTCTCTGATGCTCATACTTCACCTCTGACAGTTTAGACATCGATCTACAAACCCCACTATATACTTCTTCATCCTCTTCCACCACTAGTGCTGCCTAAAGTTTTGGTACATCTTCGCGGTACCCGGATGAATGGAATACCGCGAACTGTGGGCCTCCTCAAGAATCAACTCACGTGGTACATCTATGTTAGGCACACAGATCCAACCCTGCATCCTCAACACCCCATCATCCCTAATAGTAACATCCTTGGCATCATTGTGCTGAACCGTGTCCTTAAAGACAAGCAAATAAGGATCATCATATTGGCACTCTCTGATGCGATTATATAAGGAAGACGGAGAAACCACACAATCTAGAATTTGACTGGGCTCCGAAACATCTAATCTCACGAACTTGTTGGCCAAGGCCTGAACATCAACAGCAAGCGGTCTCACACAAACAAGAATGAATGCAAGGCTACCCATACTCCACCTTTTTACTCAAGGCATCGGTCACTACATTGGCCTTCCCGGGATGATACAGAATAGTAATATCATAGTTCTTTAGCAGCTCCAACCATCTCCGCTGCCTCAAATTTAGATCCTTTTGTTTGAACAAGTGCTGGAGACTCTGATGACTCATAAGACACATCGTAGAGATAATGCTTCCATATCTTCAATGCATGAACGATGAAAGCCAATTCCAAATTGTGGACATGGTAGTTCTTCTCATGGGGCTTTAACTGACGCGAAGCATAAGCAATCACTCTACCCTCCTACATCAAGACACACCCAATACCACTCCAAGAAGCATCACAATACACTGTATAAGAGCCTGAAGCTGAAGGCAAAACTAGAACTCGAGTTGTGGTCAAGGCAGTCTTCAGCTTCTGAAGGCTCTCTTCACACTTATCCGACCACCTGAAAGTAGCACCCTTTTGGGTTAATTTGGTCAAAGGCGATGCAATAGACGAGAAACCATCCACGAAGCGACGGTAATAACCGGCCAAGCCGAGAAAACTCCGAATCTCCGTACCTAAGGATGGTCTGGGCCAACTCTGAACCGCTTCTATCTTCTTCGGATCTACCTTAATCCCCTTCCCCCAAAACGCCACCGAACTAAGCCAAAATTTACACTTTGAGAACTTGGCATAAAACTTCTCCTCCCTCAACCGCTGCAATACAATCATCAAATGCTGGGCATGCTCCTCCTAGCTACGAGAGTACACCAGGATATCATCAATGAATACTATGACAAACGAGCCGAGATAAGGCTGAAATACACTGTTCATTAGATGTATGAATGTTGCTGGGGCATTGGTCAGCCCAAAAGACATCACCAGGAACTCATAATGACCATAACGGGTCCTAAATGTCGTCTTTAGAATGTGCTGGTCCCGAATCTCCAACTGGTGATACCCAGACCCCAAATCAATCTTAGAGAACACCCTCGTTCCCTGAAGCTGGTTTAAATCATCAATACGCGGCAAAGGGTTCTTGTTCTTGATTGTAACTTTGTTCAACTGCCTATAGTCGATACACATCTACATAGTGCCATCCTTCTTCTTCACAAACAGAACTGGTACGCCTCAAGACAACCCACTAGGCCTAATAAACCCCTTATCAAAAAGTTCCTAAAGTTGCACTTTCAATTCCTTCAACTCAGTTGCTACCATACAATACGGAGGAATAGAAATGGGCTGAGTGCCCGGCACCAAGTCACTACCAAAGTCAATATCCCTGTCGGGTGACATACCCGACAGGTCTGCAGGAAACACATACGGAAAATCTTGCACCACCGGAACAGAGTCAATAGTAGGAGTATCAGCACCAACATCCCTCACAAAGGACAAATATGACAGACATCCCTTCCTAACCATCCGTTAGGCCTTCAAATAAGAAATCACTCTGCTGGGGATATAATCTAGAGAACCTCTCCACTCGATCCTTAGTAAACCCGACATCGCCAATGTCACGGTCTTAGCATGACAATCTAGAATAGCATGACATGGAGACAACCATTCCATACCTAAGATCACATCGAAATCAACCATACTAAACAACAAGAGATCAACTCTCGTCTCCAATCACTCAATAGTCACTACACATGACCGATATACACGATCCACAATAATAGTATCACTCACTGGCATAGATACATGAACAAATAAAACAAAGGACTCACAAGGCATATCCAGATACTGAGCAAAATACGATGATACATACAAATAAGTGGAACCCGGGTCAAATAATAGAGAAACATCCATGTGGCATACTGAGACAATACTTGTGATCACTGTGTCTGAAGCAACGGTATCTGGCCTGGTAGGAATAGCATATAATCGAGCCTGGCCTCTACCTAATCGGCCTCCCCCTCTTGGGCGACCCCTAGGTGCCTGAGCCCCACTCCAAGCTGGCTGGGCGGGTGGTGATGTAACTAGTGCTGAAGTCATAGTCTGGCCCCTCTGCTTAACTGGGCCTCCCAAGAGGCGGGGACACTGCCTCCTGATATGACCAAGCTCTCCACACTCGTAGTAACCTCGATCCGACAATGATGGTGGGGACTGGATTGGGCCTCAAAAACTAGAATACTCCCTAGAAGAAGCCGGTGCAGATGAACCCAGAACTGAAGGAGCACGGGACGAACACTGAGCTGGGAGAGCACTGAGAGATGACTAACCCCGGACGGGCATTGTATGAACCATGGCTAGATGATGCACCATAATGAACTGGCTGAGTCATCTGAGCGGGCCTATAAGGACGATCCCTGCTGTGGTGGGACTTCCCCAAGAAGGGACACCACTGAAATCACCCAAACCACGAGGCCTCTTGACCTCCCTCTCCTCACGTTCCTGACTACGGACCATCTCTATCTGCCGGGAAATATCAACCACCTCATCGAATGTAGCACCGGATACCCTCTCCCGAGTCATAAGCAAACACAAGTGATAGGCGGAGCCATCAATGAACCTCTTAATCTTCTCCCTCTCGATGGGAACCAACCAAACTGCCTGACTATCCAACTCTATAAACCTCATCTCATACTGGGTCACAGATATGCCATCCGAACGTAGCTGCCCAAACTGTCTACGCAGCTCCTCCCTACAAAACTGTGGTATGAACTTCTCCAAGAAAAGAACGAAGAACTCCTGCCATATAAGTGGTGCTGCATCAACTGGCCTGCGCCTCTCATAAGCCTCCCACCATCTGAAGGCAAGCCTAGTGAATTGAAAAGTAGTGAAAGAGACCCCACTGGTCTCCAGAATACATGTCATGTGAAGAATCCGCTGGCACCTATCCAAGAAGTCCTCGGCATCCTCATACTCAGCCCCACTGAATGATGGAGGATGGAGCCTCTCAAATCTCTCTAGTCTCATCTGCTCATCATCAGTTATAACGGGACCACCTGGGCCTGAGCAACAGCAACCGGCTAGGCTGGTAGTACCCCCGGTGTCTAAAGTCCCTGCATCACCTGCTCTAGAGTATGGTCGGTGGGAGTCTGAGTACCTCCCTCAGCCTAGGAAGTGGTTGTTGCGGCTGGAACTGTGACCGCCTGAGCAAGGCCAGTGTGCAAACAGTCAATATCTGGGCCAGAGCCTCCTGAAGGCTTGGAATCACAATAGGCACAGCTGGTTCCTGAGCTGGTCCCACCAGTTCAACCACATCTGGAACCTACTCCTGAGTTGGGGAAACTGGTGGATCTACAGGTGCTGCTCTAGCTGCTATACGAGCTGCACCTCTGCCCCTACCGCGACCCCTGCCGCAACCCTGGCCTCTCGCGGCCCTAGCTGGTGGTATTGGAGGTTGTCTGTCCTATCTGGTAGCACGTGTCCTCACCATCTGTGAGAGAATGGAATAACAGAGATTCAATTCC
Organism: Nicotiana otophora; assembly: GCA_000715115.1. NCBI lineage: Eukaryota > Viridiplantae > Streptophyta > Magnoliopsida > Solanales > Solanaceae > Nicotiana > Nicotiana otophora. The sequence goes on from AWOL01S0000974.1 coordinate 71,008, forward strand.
CGGAATCAACAAATCCACAAGAAAAGAATACAAGAATGTGAAGTTTCCTAAGGGTTCATAAGCATCTCGAAGATAAGTACAATCGACTCCGTACCAATCCACAAGACTCTACTAAACCTGCTCATGACTCGTGAGACATATGCAACCTAGGCTCTGATACCAACTTGTCACAACCCAAAACCAACCTGTCGTGATAGCACCTATCATGTTACTAGGCAAGATAACTATTCAGACATTTCCAATACTTTAAATCTTTGAAAAATACTAAAACAGTTTAAATAAAGGGAAGTCTCTTAAACCAGGATAGGAAATCATAACTCAATACATAAATTCTTTCCGAAACCGGGGTATCACTGAGTACATGAGCATCTATAAAATGACAAAGTCGGGTACACTGTCTAGAAAGTAAACTGAATAAATGAACTAAAAGATGAGGGAGGAGAGGCAAGGTCTGCAAACGCCAAGCAGCTACCTCGATGATCTCCGAAGGTCTGGACTCCGCAAATCAGCAACCGCCGTGACCGGAAGAACCTGGATCTGCACACGAGGTACAGGATGAAGCGTGAGTACAACCAACTCAATAACTAACAAATCTAACATGTAGTCTAAAGACAGTGATAAACTCAAACAATATGGTAAAGATATAGAGTTTAACAATACAGAAAAGTATACATGCTTCTAGGTTCAACAGTTAAGTTTAGCATAGATGTAATATACCAAGTCTGACTGATAAGAAGTGTATGATGTCTCTAGAGCTACATGTCAATGTGAGAACTGTATGTGATACGACATAGTGAAATCCCAAGTACTTATGCTCTCAGAGCACTCAATCTACTTGTCTCAATTCTCACTCGCCACGCTCAGTCACTCAGCAATGTACGATACATGCTGCGACGTACAGCCCGATCCACATATATCCATAAGGCCCGTTGTAGTGCGCAACTCGATCCATATATATAAAGCTATAAGGCTTGTTGTGGCGTGCAACCTGATCCACATATATATATCCATAAGGCTCGTTGTGTCGTGCAACTTGATCCACACACACACGCATACATAGATCGGGTTGCACGTCGCAACGAGCCTTATGGCTATATATATAGCAATAAGTCTTGTTGTGGCGTGCAATCCAATCCACAAATATAGAGATATCACTCACAACACGACACTCAGGCCCTAACTCAGTCACCCATCTTTCCAGTCTCTCGATCTCACAACACTCATGCTAAGCAGCTCTAATCGATGATAAGAGATGTGACAATATACGATAACAAAGACTGAGGTATGACACGTAATAATGAATCTGAGTGAGTACACAACTGCAATTAAACAGATAAGTCAACAGCAAAGAACGACCATTGTGGGTCCCAATAATACCAGCATATAGCCTAAACATGATTTCTAGCATGAATCACAGCTCAAGTGCACTAACACATAGAATACCACAAAATATTCAGATACAATAGCTACGCAGTTAAAGGGGATCAACCAAATCAAAATTTCTACAGTGCACACCTACATGCCCGTCACCTCAACATAAATCACATAGCATGAAATTTGGGATTTCATACCGTCAGAACCAAGCTTAAAAGTGTAACCTACCTCAAACTGTGCGAAACTCTACTCCAACAAGCCCTTGCCTCGCGAAACGGCCTCCAAATGCCATGAATCTAATCACAAACAGTTCGATACAATCAAAATGAGCTAAATGAATCAATTCCGCATGAAATTACTAAGTTCTTAATTAAAAAGTCAAAAGTCCACTCAAAAGTTGGCCCCCGAGCCCACGTCTCGGAACCCAACAAGACTCACAAAATCTGGAAGCCCATTCAACTACGAGTCCAACCATACCAAATTTACCAAACTCCAACACCAAATCGACACCCAAATCCCCAATTTAAACTCTCCAAATCCCTAGCCTCAACTTCCAAAACCACACAATCTAGGTGGGGAAATTATTGAGTACATTTAACCATAAGTGTACCTCAAGAATCCCTTTGAAATCCCTCACAAAATCGCCTAATCCCGAGCATGGAATGTTCAAAAATGAAGAAAACCCACGGAACCCTTGATTTAATATTCTGCCCAGTGCCTTCGCGCCTGCGGCTCATTTAGTCGCACCTACGGTCTCGCGCGTGCAAGGAGTCTCCCACTTCTGTGGTTTTGCCAAGGCTCCACTACCTCCGCTTCTGCGATGCTCCAAGCACAGGTGCGAGTCCGCGCCTGCGGAAATCCTTTCGCATCCGCGCTCCACAACCCCCAATCCAATCTCCGCCTCTGCACTGCAGTCGCCGCAAGTGCGGCAATTCCCTTGCACCTGCGACCCCTGCATGCCCAACTCCAGGCTCTTCTGCTCGCACCTGCGATTGCCACTCCGCAAGTGCGATTGCACCAGAACTAGTGTGCTTTAGCAGCCTCTCAACTTCCAATCTTGATCCGTTAACCATTCGAAATACACCCGAGGTCCCCTGGACCTCAACCAATTATACCAGTAAGTCCTAAAACATGATACCAACTTAGTCGAGCCTTCAAATCATATCAAAGAATGCTAAAATCACAAATCGCACTTCGATTCAATCCTAATGAACTTTGAACATCTAATTTCTACATCCGATATAGAAACTTATCAAACCACGTCCGATTGACCTCGAAATTTGCACACAAGTCACAAATGACACCACAGACCTATTTCAACTCCTAGAACCCCAATGCGAGCCCATTAACCACAAAGTCCACTCTCAGCCAAACTTCTAAATTTTCAACTTTCGCCATTTCAAGTCTAACTCAACTATGGACCTCCAATTCACAATCCGGACACACTCCTAGGTCCAAAATCTCCCAACGGAGCTAACGGAACCATCAAAGCTCCATTCCACAGTCATCTACACATAAGTCTACATCCAGTCAACCTTTTCAACTTAAGCTTCCAACCTTGAGACTAAGTATCTTAATTCATTCTGAAATCTTCCCGGACCCAAACCAACTATCTTGGCAAGTCCCACAACAACAATTAAGCAGGGAAGAAAGAGTAAATGGGGGAACGGGGCTACAACTCTCAAAACGACCGGCCGAGTCATTACAGATTGGAATGTTAAAGCAACACAACAAATCACGTAGAACGCATGACTCGCACAAGAAACCAAAACCGCTCCAACACCAAGAAAACAACGAATAACCAAATACAATCAAAATGAGGATGAATGATTGAAGGAAGTAACACTGACCGTTCAAATCAAGAAGTTGTTCTAACATGGAATGTACAATGAAAATCACAATCGAGGTACCGCCTCGTATTAACATTTCATAATTTCAATCATAATCTTTCCTTTTATCACCGTGTGATCTTTACATTTAGTTTTGAAAAATATTTTTTTCTCGAAATAGCTACATGCATTTTAGCCCATCTTATCTCACTGTGTGGCTTCAAGTAGTTCCCCTACTAGCAACACGCGTATCAACTCCACCTTATCTCACCGCATGTGTATCAACCCCTAGCCTTATACCACCGCATGCGTATCAATATCACAACACAATCACAACTCGCACCACAAGTACCCATATACCACAACTTGCCACAAAGTCAACAACACTAATATTTCCACAACAAATAGCCCATGGCTCAACTACAATGTGTACAATAATTTCAACAATAAAAAAATGAAAGATAATGCTCAACGAAGAAAGGTATCTCAATAATTAACAACTTCACCTCAATGTGATAACGGCTATTACAACTTCAACACCAATAACTCAACAAGATGATATTCCATGAAATAACAACTTCAATTAAAAGTGATTCAATAATTAAGAGATAACATGACAATAAGGAAGGCAATAACTTTAACTAAAGCATATAAGAGTAAAACAACAAATATGAGGTAGAGCAAGTGCTAACAACGTCAAATAAAGCATGTGAGAGTAGATTAACAATGAGAGATATAACATGTTATGGCAATTCAATTAAAGGCATGGAAAGAGTCTAGATAATCTAAGATGGTCAAATACCACATATAGCCCGTGTACCCAGTCGTCACCTTGCGTACACGACCTTCACATGCATAACCCAAATAGCACAATCAACCCAAATCCTAAGGGGTAGTTTCCCCCACACAAAAAAAAGGCAAGATATTTACCTCAAACAAGCCCAATCGATACACTAGAAGTGCCATCCCGCTCAAATCATCCTCCGAGCGGCTCAAAATCCATGGAAGAAACTTGAAAAATATTCTTGAATTCTCCCAATCCCAAATATTCAAGATGAGAAAAACTCCAACAACATTAATAGCCAAAAATGCCAACTTTTCTGCCTCATTTCTTATGTCAAACGATTCTGAAACTCACTTTTGATGCCTCCAATGGATTTGTCGTGAAATTCCAGTCAAGTTAGGCTTTTGAATCATTCTATTTGACATTATAATGAAGGAGATATGTCGGTTTTAATATTTAAAAATAGTACAAATTTTTAAATACGAATTCAGTGGCAATTTCATACTTAATCTGAAAAATCTCGCAACCCAATTCTTGATAAAATGGTCATAAATTCCTCATACGATGTCGAAATTTGATGATTTCAGATGCTATGGTTCCAAAATTACGATATGGATATAATGGTTTAGTCGACACATAAATCAAATGTCATTTGCTCAATGTGGTAACCTTTATGCGTAAATCGATGTTGAAACCGAAAACAATCACCATATAGCCCAAACTTATCTAAAACTCGTAGGAATTTAACCAAACTTTGTGGACATTTCCAAAATCCTCATACAAACTTATTAGAATAATTAAAACCAGATTCCGAATCTGTTTACCCAAAAGTCAAACCTTGATCAATCTTCCAACTTAAAGCTTCTAAAACGAGAATCATTCTTCCAAATCAAATCCCGAACCGCTTGAAAACTGGAACCAACCATACACGCAAGTCATAATACATAATATAAAGGTATTCAAAATCTGAAACCATCGAATAAAATGCTAAAGATCAAAACGACCGATCGGGTCGTTTCACGTATAAATTGAATATGGCTGACTATGTTTTGGATATTACTATACACATTAGAATACTTTTGAGTTGTAAATCGAAAATTAGGTTGAATGTATGAGTGAAATAATAATAATAATAATAATAATAATAATAATAATAATAATAATAATAATAATAATAATAATAATAATAACATATAAATTGAATATCATTGTATAGTTATTGAATACTATTATAGATGTAGTGAATACTCTAAAGTTTAAATTAAATATTATCAATATAACAAATGAATATGCCTCTTTATTTTAGGAATATTACTGTAAAAGTATTGAATAAATAAACTAAATATTATCTATATTGTAAATTGAGTATTTCTATTTATCGTGAGATTTACATTTAATTCTCTTGCTTTGAAGAGTTTGTATTGTGAAAGGTAATGTGTTTTCCAGGAATATAATAAATTTGAGTAATTGACTTTGATAGGAGAGAGGTAAATAACAATATTCAATTCACTATCATGAGTTATGGCCGGCTATTAGGATAAATAAGTTACATGAAGTAATTATTTTAAGGATTTTCAAATTTAGAATATATGGTGTAAAGAGGCCGTAGATACTGTATATGGTGTAACTTACCCTATAATCTTTGCTTTTCTTTGGAGAAAAAGAAATTTTAGTATAAGTGCATAAATAGCCGTTTTTAGGACACCAATTTAAAAAATAGTCAAATTTTGTAAAGATTTTAAAATTTAGTTGCCTAAATATCAATTTCATACTCGACGGTCTGACAAGGTGGGTTGCTCTGATAGTAAGAGCCCTCCACTTCCAACCAAGAGGTTATGAGTTCGAGTCACCCCAAGAGCAAGGTGAGAGTTCTTGGAGGGAAGGATGCCGAGGGTCTTTTCTTTTTGGACGGGGAGAAAAATATTCTTATAGGGAATGAGAGGATAATGATCTTCCTCCTAGAGTTACAGAACTTACATTGAATTTAAAGAAGAAAAAAGACTTAAACGTGAAAGAAATGCTTTACATTGGAAGATGATTGATCTTGAAAAATAAGTGGTAGTTGGAGGGACCGAAATATTGAAGGAAAATAATGTTTTGAAGAAGAAGTGAGAATTTACTTGCACAGGATACTAGAGTGATCCAAAAGTTGAATAAAGTATTCAAGCAGTGGATTGTTATTTGTATCTTGTATTGTTTTGTTGGATTAATCGCCACTTGGAAGATGGAATGACAATTGAGATGTTAGATTAATCGTAGTTGATGAATCTTTGAACTAATGTTGGATCTTATAGCTAGTTAACATAATTATTTTGTTTTGTGTTTCGTACTTGTTGTTTTGAACTTATGTCGTATCGTTGTAACACTTCGTAAATTCGAATTAGGTGTGAACGTGTTGAATAAATATTAGTATGATATTTTAGACATGTGAAGCCCTGTCGGGATGAGTATGGGTGGAAATAGTTGTTTTAGAATCAAGATGAAGAGTGAGGTGCATAAGATTCGACAAAAAATGACTAAGTTTATGGAAGGCCTGTCTTTCAGCCTGATTTCATAAAAATCTGTTAGGAATTTACAAAAGCGTTAAACAGGAAAGATGCAGTTTGTTGAAATACCTTTCCAATGATATATTGTGAAGCCCGAACAAATCTCTATGTAAAAGGTTATGTGTGTTTTACTGGACAACATACAGTATACGCGCCCAGCTGGTCCCGTGTGCGGCCGCACACTTGTGGCAGTGATACTACCCTTGATGTGCGTTCAGATGCGCTTTTGGGCCTTCAGCTGCGTGGAAGCACACTCGAGGGTCATTTTAAAAGCCCAACTTTGTCCCCCACACCCCAAAACACAAAAACTTGCTCTAGAAAGGGAAGCTCTCAAGAACCTAACTTCCTCCAAGGTCCCTCCTCATCCAAGGTAAGTTCTAATGGTGACTCTAGGATAATTTTAATTCTTTAACACCTTATTAATATGGGTAAACCCTTCAAATCAGTAGATATTCAATCGAGACATCATTGTTGAGAAAAGAAACCCTAGAACTCGAATTCAAGAGGATGGAACGTCAAAAGGTAATATCTTCACCCTTTACTTAATTATAGTACTGGATTAATGATTATAGACTCTAGTTCATGAGATATGAGTTTATGGGCTTGACAGAAAAGCATGAACAGTTATAGATTTGGGTTGTTGATTGTTGATAATTGGTTAAGGGTATTATTTATCTTATGGGTGATAAAGAGTATTGTTGATTATAACAATTTGAGATTTAGAATTATCTAGGAGGAAAAAATGAGTTTTTGGGTGTAGAAATACCATTAATAAGGGCTATAAAGTTTTATACCCACCAAGTGTTTGATAAAATGCTTAATTGATCAAAACATGAGTATTATTGCTAATATGAAATTCCTTTGACTTGTACTACTATAGATTAAAGTTGAAAGGGTTGAATGATATTGTATTACACTCGAGAGCAGGAAGTTAAGGTATGTGAGGCTAACTCTCTATGTTTGGGAATGTTAATGGTTCTCCCTACACTATATTTCTTTTATAACGTTACTAATTGCCTCAGAAATTTAGTTAAACTTAGTTCCTTGAATAATTGCAGAACTTCTATTCTCTAGCTTCATAACTCGTTCATGACTTTCATTCTGAATGTTGTGAGCTCAGTGCGTAATCAATATAGACTTGGGTTTGATGCCCATGAGTCTCAGTCTAGATTACTCATCATGTCATAAACAATTGAAGTTTTATTTTTCATAATCAGTTCAAGAATACATGTCTCAATCTAGTCTTATTCACCACTCCAGTATCATGTAACTCAGAATGATTGTATTTTAGCATCACATATTGAAGTATGATTTCCAGCTCCTGAATTTAAATTTCTGAATGTTGAATACCTATATTTGGGGCTGAGGCCGCAGTTTACGCTTTATACATGTTTGGGCCTGAAGCCGCAGCTTATGCTTTATGCATGTTTGGACCCGAGGCCACAGTTATGTATACGTATACTTGGGCCTGAGGCCGCAGCTTGTGCACATATATATTGGGCCTGAGGCCGCAGTTTATTTTTTCAGATAAACAGGTGGTTCATCATTCAGAGGAGGGAGTATTCATAACCTTACTTCCTTTATTCAGTTCAATTATCAGTTCAGTTATCAGTTACCAGTTCTCAGTTATCAGTTCAGTTTCAATTTCAGAATTTATAGTTTTTTCTTTCAGTTGCTTTACATACCAGAGCAATTCAAATGTACTGATGTCCCATATTTTCGGGGCCTGCATCTCACGATGCAGGTAATGATTTACAGGTTGATGATTCAGAGTGCTAGAATTCTCGTACCAGCTATTTGGTGAGCCCCAGTTCTTTCAGGAAATTAACATTACTTTGCAATCTTTCAATATTTACAGACAGCCAGTGTTTTCAGTACTTCATTAGAGGCTTCATAGACTAAAGTAATAGTTAGACAGAGTCGCATGCTTTTCATGTTAAGCAATGTTGGCCACATATATGTTTCAGACTTATATTAATGTTTCCGAACTTTGATTTATATCATTCAAACTTTTAGTATATCAGCATGTGTTAGCTTATCTTCCGCATTCAGTATGTTATGATAACACATGTTGATTCAGCCAGCCAGTTGGTTCGCTCGATCGCATGCAGTCAGGCTTCGGGTGCCGTGTTATGTCCAGGCCCAGGTTTGGGGAGAGATAAAGCTTGGTATCAGAGCACTAGGTTTAAGAGTCATAAGGAGTCTATGATGTCGTGTCTAGTGGAGTTTCCTCTACATGTGTGTGTCATCCATGCATATTAACGATTAACTACCAAGACATTCAGGATTGTCTCACTTCTTTCAATTCTAGATCATGCCATGAAGCTTAGAGCAATAGGTAACCTTCTCTTCCTATTGAATTCCATAAGTATCGAATGCCCAAGGGACGGGCAGGAAAAACCCAAGGTCCTAGAGAGGATGAATGCCCAATAGGGTATAATTATGGAGTACAGGTTGGTAACAAATGAGACTTGAGAGGATGTTGAAAGTGGGATGCAATGGATAGTAGTATAGATCAGGGCATAACCTTATAAGAAAGTACAAAGATAGTTATCATGTTTTATGGTTATCAATTTACCTTAGTTACTAGTTATACAGTCTTTCAATTAACAGGTTTATGGTTATTCAGTACGCTAGAATTCAGTTATTTAGTTACCAGATCTCCAATTTTCAATGTATCCAAATTCTGGTGACTTGTGAGTATACAGTGATGCGTATGGGTGCTAAAAGAAAATGTAAGTAACAGTAATTATAGTTAAATCTTTGCATGTTTTAGGTTCGGATTAAGACCCAAGACTCGCCGGATGGTATAGGAAGTGATTTATCAGATGATGGTATACTCGGAAGGATAAGTTTGTGCATGGTAGTGTAACGGTATGTGTTTTACCTCCCAGAACAATTTCATTTAATTCTTGGAAATGGAGCCACAGGTGGGATGGTGATAGTTTAGATGTCAGACCCACGGTGTAACAAGTTAAGAATTTACCCGCAGCAGGCATAAAATTGATCACTATAGTTTTGGACAGAAAAGAGCCTAAGGGAAAAATACCTTGGAGGCAAAAATGTTTGATATTACCAAAGATGTGTTTTTTCGCATGGCTCATGCATATGACTAAGAAGATATGATGTAAGAAATGAGAACCAAGAGCAGCCGATATTGAATTTTAGGGAATGATTTTAAGTTGTTCAGATTTATTCAAATCAGAACTAGAAAGTACCAAGTTAGTAAGTTACTATATGAAGCAGCTATTATTGTGAGATAAAAGATATGACAGTTCTCTCTTAGGTTATGTGACTAAGTGTTTACCCCGGATGTTTATAGTCTGATATGATTTTGAAGTGTATAGAAAGTTTGAGGTTAGATATTCCAATTTCGTTTAAGAAAGATGAAATTTTCCTAAGTGTGATCCATGTACATAGTTTAAAAAAAGATAGTATGCGATAGTAGAATAGGGTCGGATGGTGAGGAAAGTAAGGAATAACCTCATGCTTCACTTTAGTTATTCAAAGAAAAACAAGAAAACATGATACTAGCAGGTGGTTAGTAAAAGAATAGTAAGTACATTTTGAGTGGATACAGTGAATTAGCAATTTCAGCAGAGCTAGTAGAGGTACGATTTGACTTACTTAGCCAGGTTAACACTAGTGAGTGGGTAATAGTTTGAAACATCGAATGCGTATTAGAACCCAAAGAGTGTAAGTTAAACCCAAAGTATAATGACAGTGGAAGAAAAATATCACCTAGATAGTAAGAGAGCAAGCTACAGAAGAATAGCCTTTAAGAGTTAGCAAAAAGAGGTTTACCCAAGATTGACAGTATGAGCAGAGTTAAATTATTAAGATTGTGTATGATAATTATGAATACATTACCTTTCCATTTATGTAAGTAATTTAGTTTTCCTAGTAAGAAACATTTCTCAGAAGTAAGTCGGAAGATGAGATATCATTGATGTAAAGTGCAAAGAATTGCAGAAGATAAGGAAAGTTATTCGGATCCTAACAGAAGAGAAGGATCTGCAAGTACAAGACCTTAACCTTTGGTCTAAAGAAAATGTGAAAATCATCAGCAAGTCCAGTTGGAGATTTGAGACCCGAAAAGGTTAGCATGGGATGTGGAAAACAAATTAGTTCTGTAATGAGGGAAAATGATATAGTTACCACAAGGAATGTGCCTAAAATGTATAAGAAACACGAAGTGAGTAGAATGATCGTCGAGCTTAGTCATTGTTGATCACAGAAAAACTATAAAATCATGCCTGGTTGTGTATCACGGGGTTACTGCCATTGCACGAGACTCTAATCTTTGAAGTACTGGTCAAAGACTTAGCTCACAATAATATTGTAAATGTTTTCAGTAAGTACCTTAAAAATATATTAAGTATGGGAAGTATAGCTCATGATTGAGGCAGACAAGAGAACTACGGTGAAAGAAATTCACCGCTTAGCCAAGCTAGGAGTTCGACTTTTAGACTCCGAAGATGGTGGAGTTGTTGTACAGAACATGACTTGTTCCTCCTTAGTAGCCGAAGTAAAGGAGGAACGGTTTGATGATCCCTATTTTTTGCAATTGAAAGAGGGGATTCACACGAATAAGATGATAGCTTTTGAATAAGGGGGAGATGATGGTACTTTGAAGTACCAAGATGGATTGTGTGTTCCAGACATAGATGGACTTAGAGAGGGAGGATCATGTTAGAAGCCCATAATTCCAGGTACTATATCCTCCAGGTTCCCCAAAGATGTATCATGCTCAAGGAGATTTATTGGTGGAACGACAACAAAAAGAAAAGTGTCATAGACCTTTTGGCCAAGTGTCCGAAGTATCACCAAGTGAAAGTCGAGCAACAGAAAGCCACTGTTTTACCACATAATACACATATTCTTGAGTGGAGATGGTAAATATGGACTTTATAACAGGATTATCTCGCTCATTTTGAAAGCATGATGTGATTGGGTTATTGTAAATCAACTTACCAAGTCAGCTCACCTCTTGCCAGTGAAGACTACAGATTCAGTAGAGGATTATGCCAAGTTGTATATCCAAGAAATCGTCAGAGTGCAGGATTAGGCACAAGAGTAAATCTCAGCACAATTTTTCATCCTCGGAAAGATGGCCAGGCAGAGCACAGACACTTAAGGATATGTCCTTTATTTTAAAGGTAGATGATCACATACCTCTCATTGAGTTTTATAATAATAACAACTACCATTCTTATATCAAAATGGCACCGTACGAAATTCTGTATGGGTGAAGGTGTAGATCGCCAATTGTTTGGTTCAAAGTTGGCGAAGCAGAGTTGTTGGGACTAGATTTGTTCTATCGGTCTATAGAGAAAGTCAAGTTGATTAGACAGCATTTGAAGATGCCCATAGCTGCCAAAAGTCTTATTCAGACGTGCGACGTAGAGACCTAGAGTTTCAAGTTGATGATTGGGTGTTTCTAAAAGTTTTGCCTATGAAAAGTGTTATGATATTTTGGGAATAAAGGAAAGCTCAATCCCAAATACATCAGGCCGTATAGGATCCTACGAAAAATCGGGAAAATAGCTTACAAGTTAGAGTTGCCACCATAATTGGTGGATGTACACCCAGTATTTCACGTGTCATGTTATAATATTCAAGTGTTAAGTATTCAGATATTTATGTCAGTTCAGTACTCAGATATTCATGTTAGTTCAGTACTCAGATACTCATGTCAGTTTAGTACTCAGACACTCATGTCAGTTTAGCACTTAGATACTCATGTCAGTCCAGTACTCGAAAATTCATGCTAGTTTAGTACTCTGATATTGATGTCATTTTAGTACTTAAATATTCGTGCCGGTTCAGTATTCATAAATCCATGTAGTTTAGTATTCATGTATCTATGACAAACCAGTATTCACGTATATGTTTCATGTTAGGTGTACTATGATGCCCTGTGAGGCTTGTATTATGCGTTGTTAGTTGGCGGGTGTTTTGGATAAATGTTGAAGGTAACTAACCTATCTATTTAGACCTTATATTATAATCTCCATGTCTTTCAGTATTCAGTCAGTTCAGTAATCATTCAGTTCAGAGTCTCAGCAGTTCAGTTCAGTTTAGTAATCCTACATTCATTCAGTTTAGTATGTATATGTTCATGATAGTTAAGTGTTCACATGTTTCCATCAGACCCGTTTAAGGTCCAGAGTTAGTCGTATTTACAGTCAAGACAATCAGTCGAGGACGAATGATCCCAAGGGGAGATAATGTAACACTCCGTAAATTCAGATTAGGTGTGAACATGTTATATGAATATTAGTATGACATTTTAGACATGTGAAGTCCTATCGGGATGAGTATGGGTAGAAATATTTATTTTGGAATCAAGACGGAGAGTGAGGTGAATAAAATTCGACAAAAATGGACTAAGTTTATGGAAGGTCTGTCTTTCAGCCGGATCTTATGAAATTATGTTAGGAATTTGTAAAACCGTACAAGTACGTAATATGTATGTACCTGCACAAAATGTGCAACAAGTGTAGTATGAGTATGTAAATCAACACGTACCCAGTAAGTATCCCGTCTAACCCCGAAGAAGTAGTGATGAGGGGTCAACTCCGACACTTACTTTGGGCTAACAATATAATGCCAATATTACATTTAAACATGGAATACATAACATAGCTGAAAATTCAATAACCGGAAATAATCAACAATTCTTTTTACTAATAGAACTTACCAATTTAATTTTCATCATTTAACAATTTATATCTCAAGCCAATAAAGCAACGTCAATTATTATTAGTTCCAAAGAGCTATCATGCGCAAGTTATGCCGAGGTCGTATGGCCCGATCCAACATATAAATATAAATTGTGCACTGCCAAGGGTCGAACGGCACGAACCATAGATACATCTATTAACCTGCCGAGGCGAACGACCCGCTCCCATGAGAATAGTGGAAATTTACCCCGATCGCGGAATATATTTGCAACGCGGTTGCACATAGATTTCTTAAGTTATTATAATATTCTTAAATTCTTTTTCAAAAATACGAATTTCAATGAAAGCTTTCAAGTCTCGAAATCCTCAATTTCAACTCTTTTGAAGGCATTTAATAAGCATATACGATCTCAATTCTATTCAATGCAAATAATAAACATAATCAAATAACAGTATCAACAAGGCATGGTGTAAACCTAAAATACCCGGACATAGACATAACTAGTAGCTACGTACGGACTCTCATTACCTCGTGCGTACATAGCCCCCCTCCCCCCTCTCTTATACACATCT
>AWOL01S0000974.1:94227-131334 GCA_000715115.1 Nicotiana otophora
AATAATAAGAACTGCCATACTCTCTTAAGGACACTAGGGGATTTCAATAATGCCTCTGGCCAAAGGGTCACCTTCTCCCCCCTCCAAAATGGAAACACATATTAATTCAATTCACCAATGGGTTTAATTCCCTCTTACAAGGTTAGAAAAGAGACTTACCTCGCTCTGAAATTTCATAGCCATCTCCCAAGCCTTTCTAACAACTCAAATCGATGCTCATCGCTCCAAAACTAGTCAATAAATATGCAAATCCATAAATATATACACTAATACTCACAACAAATCAATTTAGACAAATTCCCAACTCCGCTCGAAAAATCGATAAAATCACCCTCGGCCCCACATGCCCGGATTCTAAAACTTTTCGAAGATGAACTTTACCCATAAAACCACGAACTCAAATATATAATTTATTCCAAATTCAATGTCCAATTTCGTGGTCAAAATTCAAATATATAAATTTCTAGGTTTTCCTTCAAAATCCCAAATTTCCACAAATTTTCGTGCCTAAATCTATGTATAAACCTTGTATGAAACTCACAACTAGTAGAAATCACTTACCTCATCCTTGGTGATGAAATTTGTGCTCCAAAATCCCTCCTAGGTCGGCTCCCATGGAGGAAACTAAAATGCAAATGGCCAAACTCTTGTTTTTTTAAAACCTCACTGCCCAGGCGACCTTCTTCGCAAATACGGCAAGCCCCTCGCGTTCGCGTAGCAATACCAGTTCCAGCTCCAAAATTACCCTTCGCGAACGCGAGACCCAGCTCGCGAACGCGTTGCTTAACCAGGCAACCTATCGCGAACGCGTTGCACCCTTCGCGAACGCGAAGGTCTAAACTCCCATGGGCCAGTTCCCCTTCGCGAACGCGATGACCCAATCATGAACGCGAAGCACAAATCAGCAGCCAATCAAAACCTTCTTCGCGAACATGTGAACTCCTTTGCGTTCGCGAAGAACGAAACCAGAACAAGATATCAGCAGCAGCAACTCAGTCCAACTTGGTTTGAAACCATCCTGAAGCATACCCGGGGCCCTAGGACCCCGTCCAATCACACCAATGAGTCCCATAACATAACACAAACCTGCTCGAGGTCTCAAATCACATCAAACAACATCGAAATCATGAATCGCATCCCAATTCGAGCTTAATGAACTTTAGAACTTTGAACTTCCACATTCAATGCCGAAACCTATCAAATCACGTCCGATTGACCTCAAATTCCGCACACAAGTCACATTCAACATTATGGACCTACTCCAACATCCAAAATCGGAATCCGACCCCGATATCAAAAAGTCCACTCCCGGTTAAACCTCCCAAAAACCTTCAAATTCCAACTTTTGCCAAATGACCCCAAAATAACCTACGGACCTCCAAATCGACATCCGAATGCGCTCCTACGACCAAAATCACCATACGGAGCTATTTCTAAACTCAGAATCTCAAACGGACATCAATAACATTAAAATGCACTTCAACCCAAATTTATGAAATTGTTCCAAAATGCCAACCTTCCACAATAGGCGCCAAAACGCTCCCGAGTCATCCAAAACCCGATTCGGACATACGGCCAAGTCCAAAAGCATCATACGAACCTGTTGGAACCTTCCAATCCTGATTCCGAGGTCGTTTGCTCAAATATCAAACCTTAGTCAATTCTTCCAACTTAAAGCTTTCGAAATGAGAGTTTTCTTTTCAAATCAACTCCGAACTTCCCGAAATTCAATTCCAACCACGTGCACAAGTCATAAACCTGAAGTGAAACTACTCAAAGCCTCAAACTGCCGAACGATGTGCTAGAGCTCAAAACAACCTATCGGGTCGTTACATTAATGGTCATACCATGGTCTCGGCGGGCTCCTGAATAAAATCATCCGTCTCCAGTATGTCGGTATCGCACAAAGTGGCCTCCGTGATGGGAGATGATGATGTCTTTAAAAAAACTAAAAATGCTTTAGATACTGATGACTAATCAATGAGATAAAAACAAATAGAAATAATAGTAATACAAACAAACCTGCGCATGAGTAGCGACACACTGCTCTATCAGAACATCGGGGTGCACTAGAGTAGATGAAGTATGTAAAACATCCTCAGCATCCCCAGATGATGAGTAGTAAATATGGATGTCATCATACCGATAAAAAGGAAAAATAGGAAGTATATATCCTAAATGCTATGTAGCCTCTCGAAGATAAATATGGACGTCATCATACCGATTCACAAGACTCTACTAGACACTTGCTCATGACTTGTAGAACCTATGAACCTAGAGCTCTGATACCACCTTGTCATGACCCAAAATCCAACTAGTTGTGATGGCACCTAACCCAAGCCGTTAGGTAATCCAACTTTCAATTATCCAATTCCAATAACTATTATTAAAGTAATTTAATTAAATAAAAATCTTAATCTTATACAATCCCCAAGAACTGGTAGTACAAATCATGAGCTTCTAAGAATAGAGTTTACAAAGAGGAAATAAAATGAATACATAGTCTGTTTGAATAGTACATAAACAGAGCTTTTATAAATCTAAGGCTACCATGAACAAGAGGCAGCTACAATAGGAACGCAGGTACATCTTCAAATCCTGCAACCATCGAGCACAGCAATAACAACAGCCAACATCTGCACACAATGTGCAGAAGTGTAGTATCAGTACAACCGACCCCATGTACTGAGTAAGTAACAAACCTAGCCTTAGGTTGAAAGTAGTGACGAGCTTCCACCAAGGTCGGGTCCAAAACCAATAGTCCACAATAGTCTATAACAACATAAAGCAAATAATACCAGAAGTAACTCAGAGATAAAATGCTCAGCCAAATCATGATTTCAAAAAAATATAGTCTTCCTTTCAAGTACATCAGTGAAAAACCAAAATCATTTACCGAAGATGCCGAAAATATGAATAAGTTAGAAAACAATCATTTTTCCCAAAACTCCTTTCAATAATAAATGAGATGTTTCTTTTTCTTTCCAGATAATCCATGTAAAAACAAATGCATCACTTTGCAAATCTGTCAAAAACAATGATGTGATGTTATACAGCATGAGAAAAAAATATCTCTATGCCTATATGTCATGTGTGCATGCCAATGCGAAGCAACTCAGTGATAAAATTATATAACAGCCCCTCGGGCAGACCTCACAATCACTTGTATACAGCCCCTCGGGCTTACCTCACCATCACTCGTAAATAGCCTCTCGGGCATACCTCACAATCACTCGTAAACAGCCCCTCGGGCATACCTCACAATCACTCATAAATAGACCCTCGGGCATACCTCAAAATCACTCATGCCTCCCAAATACTAAGCACTTGGCACTCGGCACTCGCACTCAGTAGGTACCTGCGCTCACTGGGGTGTGTACAGACTTCGAAGGGGCTCCTACAACCCAAGCGCTATAATCTGCACGGACAACTCACGTGCTATAATATCATATCAGAATCTGCACGGACAACTCACGTGCCATAATAAGCCAATAAGGTCTGTTGTAGGCGAGCAGCCTCGATCTCTATAATAGTAAAAATATATATAAAGCCAACATGGTCTGCTACGACGTGCAGCCTGATCCCAAAAATATCCTCACAATCAGGTCCTCGGTCTCTCTCGGTCATCAATCTCTCCAGTCTCTCTCTCATGGGCTCAAAATGTCATGAGAATAGCCCAAAAATGATGATATGATGTATCAATAAATAACAACAGAGACTGATATGTGATATGCAATGAAATAAATATGACTGAGTATGGATTTTTAATTTAAACAAATAATTCACAGCAATATGACCTCTGTGGGTCCCAATAATACTGGCACATAGCCTCAACATGATTTTTAATATGCTTTTCAGCTCAATTTCTTTAATACATAAAACTACATGGAGAATGCCAAGATTATTTAACTACAAAATTCCACAGAAACGATTATGTCACAATTTCTATAGTGCACGCCCACACGCCCGTCACCTAGCATGTGCGTCACCTCCGGAGGGGCTCCTACAGCCCAAGCGCTATAATCTGCACGGACAACTCACGTGCTATAATATCATATCAGAATCCGCACGGACAACTCACGTGCCATAATAAGCCAATAAGGNCAATGAAATGAATATAACTAAGTATAAATTTTCATTTTAAAATAAATATTTCACAACAATATGACCTCTGTGGGTCCCAATAATACTAGCACATAGTCTCAACATGATTTTTAATATGCTTTTCAGCTCAATTTTTTTAATACATTAAACTGCATGAAAAATGCCAAGATTATTTAACTACAAAATTCCACAGAAACGATTATGTCACAATTTCTATAGTGCACGCCCACACGCCCGTCACCTAGCATGTGCGTCACCTCCGGAGGGGCTCCTACAGCCCAAGCGCTATAATCTGCACGGACAACTCACGTGCTATAATATCATATCAGAATCCGCACGGACAAGTCAAGTGCCATAATAAGCCAATAAGGTCTGTTGCAGTCGTGCAGCCCCGATCCATATAATAGTAATAATATATATAAAGCCAACATGGCCTGCTGCGGCATGCAGCTCGATCCCAAAAATATCCTCACAATCAGGCCCTCGGTCTCCCTGGGTCATCAATCTCTCCAATCTCTCTCTTATGGGCTCAAAATGTCATGAGAATAGCCCAAAAATGATGATATGATGTATCAATAAATAACAACAGAGACTGAGATATGATATGCAATGAAATGAATATGACTGAGTATAAATTTTCAATATAAACAATAATTCATAGCAATATAACCTCTGTGGGTCCCAATAATACTAGCACATAGTCTCAACATGATTTTTAATATGCTTTTCAGCTCAATTTTTTTAATACATTAAACTGCATGAAAAATGCCAAGATTATTTAACTACAAAATTCCACATAAACGATTATGTCACAATTTCTATAGTGCACGCCCACACGCCCATCACCTAGCATGTGTGTCACCTCCCAACAATTCACATAATACATATTTTCAGGGTTCATACCCTCAGCTCCAAGATTAGAAGAGTTACTTACCTCGAACAAGTCAAATCCAATGTCGAGCAAGCTAAGCAATGCTCCAGCAATTCCATTCTGCATGTATCAACTTCCAAATTACTCGAATCTAGTCACAATTAATTTGATTCAGCCCATAAAAATTATAGGAATTAATTCCATATCAAAATACTAATATTTTCCAAAGATCCGAAATTACGCCCCAAAAATACCTGTGGGGCCCACATCTCAGAATCCGATAAAACTCATAAAATCCGAACTCTCATTCAACCACGAGTCCAACCATACAAAAATTACTCAAATTCGACCACAACTCGGCCTTCAAATCCTCAATTAAAGTCTATGAAGTTTTCTACTATTTTCAACCCAAAACACTAATTTGTTGATAAAAACAATAATAGATTCGTGTAATTTAACCAAAACCGAGTTAGAATCACTTACCCCAATCCATATGGTGAAAATCGCTTCAATCCGAGCTTCATAGCTCCAAATGTGTTAAAATGGCTGAAATCTCAAAATATATCTTTTGTCCAGGCATTTACTCTTCGCGATCGCAGAAAATGCTTCGCGATCGCGAAGCACAAAAATTTTCAGCCCCAAAATTTCTCTTTGTGATCGCGAAGAACAAACTCCCCAACTCATCCAGACATCCTCTAGTATAATGGTCATAACTTTTTGTATAAAACTCCAAATTGCAAATGGTTTACCTTTATGAAAACTAGACACCAAGAGCTATAACTTTATTAGTTGATCATCTCTCAATTCCTTGTAGATTACTAGATATAAGCTTCCAAAGTCAGCCCTGTGCAACAGAGATTTCCAGACTCTTCCCAGATAGCCTATAGTGTATCTACCATAACTTTTTGTACGCAACTCCAAATCACAAATGGGTTTTACTTCTGATAACTAGACATCAAGGGCTACAAATTTCAATTTTGGATCATCTCCAAATTCCTTATAGATTGCGAGATATAAGCTTCCAAAGTCGGGTCAGTGCAGTAGAGATTTTGTTCTACGCGATCGCGAAAGAGCTTCCGCGATCGCGATTCACAAGGTTCCAAACTGCTGTTTCCTCTTCGCGAACGCGACCCAATGTTCGCGATCGCGTTGCACACCTCTGTAGGCAGAAACCAACAACTAAAAATGGCCTAGAAATGGTCCAAAACCACCCCAAAACTCACCCGAGCCCCCTCGGGACCTCAACCAATTATACCAATAAGTCCTAAAACATCATACGAACTTAGTCGAAGCCTCGAATCATATCAAACAACACTAAAACTACGAATCGCACCTCAATTCAAGTCTAATGAACTTTAAAGTTTCAAATTCTATATCTTGTGCCGAAATACAACAAATCAATCTGGAATGACTTTATATTTTGCACACAAGTCATAAATGACATAACAAAGCTATTCCAATTTCCAGAATCGGATTCCGACCTCGATATCAAAAAGTCAACCCCCCGGTCAAACTTTCCAAAAATTCAACTTTCGGCATTTCAAGCCTAATTCCATTACCGACCTCAAAATAATTTTCCGGACATGATCCTAAGTCCAAAATCACCATACCGAGCATTGGAATCATCATAATTAAATTCCGGGGTCGTTTACAAATAAGTCGACATCCGGTCACTATTTTAACTTAAGCTTTAAATCTTGGAACTAAGTGTTCCAATTCAATCCAAAACCTCACCGGACCCGAACCAATTGCCCCAACAAGTCACACAACAACTATAAAGCCCAATGTGAGCAGTAAATGGGGAAATGGGGTTGTAATAGTCAAAACGACCGGTTGGGTCATTATATTTTCCCCCACTTAAACATACTTTCTTCCTCGAACGTGCCAAGAGTTGTTTCCAAGCCATCAAATCGTTGTTCCATCTTACCACACACGTACTCGGGGTGATCTTACGTCACCCTATTCTATATTGGCCCGACCACACAATATAATTGAAAATCGTTAATTTAACCTTAGCCCAAAACCCATGGAGCCAAATTTCTAACATCTACAATTCTTTTCAAAATCTGAATCTCACATCTACACATTGTATAAGTTTGAACAAGCTGCATCGAGCTATAACTATAACCACGGATATAATCACCCAGCATATTACACAACTCGCATGCTCGTAGCACCATTCCTGATCACAGTAACTACTCTAAAACTAACCAAGTACTAGTATTAAACCCCATATCGAACCAAACTTAATCCCAAAACCTTCGTACACTGTTAATAATAAAAGAAACACGCAGAAATCTCAGGACCCCTTATCAAATCAACAAGTCATGGAGCTCTCTCGCCCCAACCAGAACCATAATCACTTTCTAAGCCGAATTTCAATATTATCCTCCCGAATATACCGTTTCAAACCTGATAGTACTCATTCCAGGTCCAGTGACCTTATTTCACTAAACACATCTATTCTACAGATATGCCGCACCAATATAACTCAGAGCTACAACCTGTGCCATTCGTGCACCCATACGCAACAATTCAAAAGTACTCAATCTTGAAAAATAACTCAAATGAGAGAAGGGCCCCGCCAGATTAACAAGTACCGCCACAAGAAATGCTAAAAATCCATCACACACCGTAGAACAATCACATGATTCTAACACAAGGTTCATACCTTAACATAACTCTGCTACAATGCGCAACCCCATCCAAACGTTGGTCCATATTATCTACCTCGAGTCACCCTGCTCAAAATCAATAACCACACGCAATCCGACATCAAGTACTCAAAGTGAATTATCATAACCATGTAGAAGCAAATGACACAATGCCACACAAACCCGAAAGAACATAACCCATACGCAATCAATCATGCAATACCCAAATGCTCATATTGTTCAAATTCCGCCATAAGGCCCCCAATAGAACCTCACCATGTGTGCACATAACCAATGAATCACAACTCCTCATAGCATAAAGGAGTAACTCATAGATCATTTCAGAACACGGATAAGTTCAACATCAACCGAATGACAAATCCCTCAACAATAACAGTATGAAGCCAACCATTCCGGCTCGGTATAGAATATACATCTTAATTGGGCCTACCAATGGACCCCCAAATCAACTCGGGTTACCCACAAATAGATAAAAATCCCTCCAAAAATCCATAATGACTGAATCACAACACATTCTATCATCTGGCTAGCTCCGGCCACAGCTTCACAGTCCACAACCATGAAACAATTTGCTCCTGAGAACTCCCAAATCTCCAAATCCATAGAACACGCGAATCACCATATTTGATTCTATCTCCACCGCCCGAATGCCTAACACCTCTCTCATACACGATCATCCCACGAGAAATACTTTAAAAGTTCTTCTGTGCCACTTGGCAAAATTTGAATATCAGTAGTCTATCAACCATGTGAGTACCGCAATACTACTTAAACATCCGTAAGTCAAAATACAATACGCCTTCTGAAATACGCACCCTTCTCATACACCTAGTAGTAATCGTATTCATCTAGTCATTAGGAACCGCCCATGTTGTCCAACATTCGTTACCTTCTCTTTAAGACTGAATTGTCACCTTGTACATGTAAATCCTAATCCCGCACAACATACCACATCTATTATGCATCATGTGACAAGCACAAGAATCCCATTATCAACTTTGAGTCACCAATAATTTACATACCTTTTTAGTTAGAAACTTTTCTCTTGCTTCTTTTCAGGAGGAAATCACAATACACAACACGTTCTCCACACCGGTAGAAACCATCAAGAATACTTTGGAATCCATTTGCATAACCAATCCATCAGGACCGAATCTCTCCAACTCAACCAAGCTACGCAGGTCACCAAACCCAAAAATATTGCCACCAAAACATCTGTAAAGTCTTACCACATCGTAATTACCCAAAGGACCGATCCTACCATTACCATACTGGTCTAGTTTACTACCAGTTGTCCTATTTCTCCGAGTCCCTTCCGAATTTACCTCCAAATTGATACTCCTCCTTGCTAAAACACCACGATCTTTAACCATAACTCACCCCACAACCTAACATAGAACCACAACGCGCTACGGCCCATAAGCAATTGTACTCTTTTTAAGCACCTTCCAAACTACTACAACTGTAACCCTTACTCTGAGAATACCTTATGTGAATTTGAAATTCTTCTTCTTACCTTCCTTATACAAAAGTGTAGAATCCATAGTCATACATAATTCCCGCAAGTCCAGGCACCATCAAACGAAAATCTCAGATTTTAACCATATGCAAGTCCGAAAACTTTCTCAATTGCTATCTATAAGTCTCATACCCACAAGAATTTTCTCGGGAGTCACCCACTTTGCTCAAATTTAATTGCACCGCCCAAATGGGCCAAAAGACACGTGTCTCATTAGCACAACAACACTCAAAGAAGTAACTCTACTTTAACACCACCTATCAAATTCATACTCCGTGCGCACTACATCATTCACCCATAACAACTCACTCATCCCACGATTTTCATATACTCATAAGTGCAATATAACCCGTATCCAGGAATTTCCTTATTCGAGTCATTATCGATCTCAACTTTTGCAAGTCATAACTGACCTAGCAGTATGCCTCAGCCCAAAACTAAACCTTTACATATAATCATGAAATTGAATTATCAATAGCAGGCTCCCTCGCTTGGCTCAAATCCATAGATTAAAATATTCCATAACTCACAATACCAATACTCTATTACTATCATAATGCCACAGTCAGTTCAACGAAACTTCTTCTCAAACTCATGCAACGCCAACCATAAAAATACCCCAAATCATTCGCTAAGCTCACAATCATTCTCTTGACACTCAAGTCAACTTTCTCAGCCAGATTCAAATTCAAATCTCCACACATATGCCCTACTAGCAGAAAAGAAACTCTTCACTCACATCATAAGGAATACACCTACGTAGATTACTCCGTGGGGAATAACCCACCTGCTTAACCTCAAATTGGTATCTTGATATAACCTTTCGCAGTCACAATTACTATGCAATCACTTAGTCTATCTGAGTCCAAACTCACTAACCAGACATGAGAATTTAATTTTTCCCAAAATTTAACAATCGTGAAAGATCCTTCAAAACATTCACACTCGAGACTATACGTCACATCAAAATGAAAATCAAGCACCCAATGGCCTTTCTTTACATTTCAAGGAAACACTTCTCGTCACACTCAAATCGTCTTAACACATCCCACAGTTACATCATACTCATCACAAAGCCATTCCACCACTCATCGAGCCACAAATTCCACTGTAGGGTCATTACCGGACATATGAGTCCAATTGTACAAGTTACAACTGAAGCTACCGAGCTCAAGCTATGGTCTAACCATGGCCTCAAGTTCTCCAGACTGGCCCATCACCAAAACACAGAATACTCACCTCAAACCTCCTTCATAGAATCATAAGCCGGCGATGCATAGCTGATATCGAGCGCTCATGTGCGCATACGAATACGTGGAAGGAATTCAAAGAGTTATGTCTAAAGTTGAATCAATTCTGCACGATAAAAAAGGAAAGATGGAAAGTATATATCCTAAATTCCATATAGCCTCTCGAAGATAAATATGGACGTCATCATACCAATCCGCAAGACTCTACTAGACACTTGCTCAAGACTTGTAGAATGTATGAACCTAGAGCTCTGATACTACCTTGTCATGACCCAAAATCCAACTAGTCGTGATGGCACCTAACCCAACCCGTTAGGTAAGCCAACTTTCAATTATCCAATTCTAATAACCATTATTAAAGTAATTTAAGTAAATAAAGATCTTAATCTTATACAATCCTCAAGAACTGGTAATACAAATCATGAGCTTCTAAGAATAGAGTTTACGAAGAGGAAATAAAATGAATACATAGTCTGTTTGAATAGTACATAAACAGAGCTTTTATAAATCTAAGGCTACCATGAACAAGAGGCAGCTACAACAGGAACGCAGGTACATCTTCAAATCCCGCAACCATCGAGCACAGCAACAACAGCAGCCAACATCTGCACGCAATGTGCAGAAGTGTAGTATCAGTACAACCGACCCCATGTACTGAGTAAGTAACAAACCTAGCCTTAGGTTGAAAGTAGTGACGAGCTTCCACCAAGGTCGAGTCCAAAACCAATAGTCCACAATAGTCCATAACAACATAAAGCAAATAATACCAGAAGTAACTCAGAGATAAAATGCTCAGCCAAATCATGATTTCAAAAAAAATATAGTTCTTCCTTTCAAGTACATCAGTGAAAAACCAAAATCGTTTACCGAAGTTGCCAAAAATATGAATAAGTTTGAAAACATTCATTTTCCCCAAAAATCCTTTCAATAATAAATGAGATGTTTCTTTTTCTTTCCAGATAACCCGTGTAAAAACAAATGCATCAGTATGCAAATCTGTCAAAAAACTGATGTGATGTTATACAGCATGAGAAAAATACATATCTATGCATGCATGTCATGTGTTCATGCCAATGCGATGCAACTCAGTGATAAAATTATATAACATCCCCTCGGGCAGACCTTACAATCACTCGTATATAGCCCCTCGGGCTTACCTCACAATCACTCGTAAACATCCTCTCGGGCATACCTCAGAATCACTCGTAAACATCCTCTCGGGCATACCTCAGAATCACTCGTAAACAGCCCCCCGGTCATACCTCACAATCACTCGTAAACAGCCCCTCAGGCATATCTCACAATCACTCGTAAACAGCCCCTCGGGCATATATCACAATCACTCGTAAACAGCCCCTCGGGCATACCTCGCAATCACTCATGCCTCCCAAACACTAAGCACTCGGCACTTGCACTCAGTAGGTACATGCGCTTACTAGGGGTGTGTACAGACTCCGGATGCCCAAGCGCTATAATCTGCACGGACAACTCACGTGCTGTACGGACAACTCACGTGCTATAATATCATATCAGAATTCGCACGGACAACTCACGTGCCATAATAAGCCAATAAGGTCTGCTGCAGGCGAGCAGCCCCGATCCATATAATAGTAATAATATATATAAAGCCAACATGGTCAGCTGCGGCGTGCAGCCCGATCCCAAATATATCCTCACAATCAGGCCCTCGGCCTCCCTCAGTCATCAATCTCTCCATTCTCTATCTCATGGGCTCAAAATATCATGAGAATAGCCCAAAAATGATGATATGATGTATCAATAAATAACAACAGAGACTGAGATATGATATGCAATGAAATGAATATGACTGAGTATGAATTTTCAATTTAAACAAATAATTCACAATAATATGACCTCTGTGGGTCCCAATAATACTGGCACATAGCCTCAATATGATTTTTAATATGCTTTTCAGCTTAATTTCTTTAACACATAAAACTGCATGGAAAATGCCAAGATTATTTAACTACAAAATTCCACAGAAACGATTATGTCACAATTTCTATAGTGCATGCCCACACGCCCGTCACCTAGCATGTGTGTCACCTCCCAACAATTCACATAATACATATATTCAGGGTTCATACCCTCAGCTCCAAGATTAGAAGAGTTACTTACCTCGAACAAGCTAAATCCAATGTCGAGCAAGCTAAGCAATGCTCCAGCAATTCCATTCTCCGCGTATCAACTTCCAAACGGCTCGAATCTAGTCACAATGAATTTGATTCAGCCCACGTAAATTATAGGAATTAATTCCATATCAAAATACTAACACGTGTCTCGGAATCCGATAAAACTCACAAAATCCGAACCCTCATTCAACCACGAGTCCAACCATACGAAAATTACTCAAATCCGACCATAACTCGGCCTTCAAATCCTCAATTAAAGTCTAAGAATTTTTCTACTATTTTCAACCCAAAACACTAATTTGTTGATAAAAACAATACTAGATTCGGGTAATTTAACCAAAACCGGTTAGAATCACTTGCTCCAATCCATATGGTGAAAATTGCCTCAAATTTTGCTTCAATCCGAGCTCCATAGCTCCAAATGTGTCAAAATGGCCGAAACCTCAAAATATATCTTCTATCCAGGCATTTACTCTTCGCGATCACGAAGCACAAAAATTTTCATCCCCAAAATTGCTCTTCGCGATCACGGAAAAGGCTTCGCGATCGCGAAGAACAAACTCCCCAACTCTTCCAGACACCCTCTAGTATAATGGTCATAACTCTTTGTACAAAACTCCAAATTGTAAATGGTTTAACTTTATGAAAACTAAACACCAAGGGCTATAACTTTTATGTGTTGCTTATCTCTTAGTTCCATGTAGATTGCTAGATATAAGCTTCCAAAATCAGCCTTGTGCAATAGAGATTTCCAAATGCTTCCTGGATAGACTATAGTATATCCACCATAACGTTTTGTACACAACTCCAAATCACAAATGGGTGTTATTTCTGAAAACTAGACATCAAGAGCTACAACTTTTATTTTTGGATCATCTCCAAGTTCTTTATAGATTGCGAGATATAAGTTTCCAAAGTCGGGTCAGTGCAACAGAGATTTTGTTCTACGCGATCGCGAAAGATCTTCCGAGATCGCTATTCACAAGGTTCCAAACTACTGTTTACTCTTCGCGAACGCGATCCAATGTTCGCGATCGTGATGCACACCTCTGTAGGCAGAACCAGCAACTAAAAATGGCCTAGAAATGGTCCGAAACCACCCTAAAACTCACCCGAGCCCCCCCGGGACCTCAACCAATTATACCAACAAGTTCTAAAATATCATACGAACTTAGTCGAAGCCTCAAATCACGTCAAACAACGCTAAAACTACGAATCATATCTCAATTCAAGCCTAATGAACTTTAAACTTTCAAATTTTATATCTTGTGCCGAAATACATCAAATTAATCCGGAATGACTTCACATTTTGCACACAAGTCATAAATAACATAACGAAGCTATTTCAATTTCCAGAATCGGATTCCGACCTCGATATCAAAAAGTCAACCCTCCCCCCCCCGGTCAAACTTTCCAAAAATTCAACTTTCGACATTTCAAGCCTAATTCCTCTACGGACCTCAAAATAATTTTCTGTACATGCTCCTAAGTCCAAAATCACCATACCGAGCTATTGGAATCGTCAGAATTAAATTCCGGAGTCGTTTACACATAAGTCAACATCCGGTCACTATTTTAACTTAAGCTTTAAACCTTGTGAGTAAGTGTTCCAATTCATTCCAAAACCTCATCGGACCCGAACCAATTATCCCGGCAAGTCACATAAAAACTATAAAGCCCAATTTGAGCAGTAAATGGGGAAACGGGGTTGATATAGTCAAAATGACCGGTCAGATCGTTACATGGGGGACCCCGTCCTCGCCGACCACCATGACCTCGTGGGACACCCCTTCCTCTCTAGCCACGCCTGCCACGTCTACCACGTTCAGGCTCTACTGGTGGCCCGAGATGGTACTCCTCTGGCAGCACATAAGAAGCCTCGTATCCTAATCGCTCATCATCTCGGGCACGCCTCAATGTCTGGGCAGCCAGATCTGTAACCTGACAGCCATACTCATGCAAAGTTGTCGCTTCCTCACCGGTATGCTGCGGCATCTGTAGTCCCAACTGGTAGAACTGATGTAATCCAATAGCTTGCATAACATGTCAAATATTAATTACGGAATGATAATTTAATGTTATAAGTAAGTATAACAAATAACATACCAGTGCCTCATGCCTCCCAGCATATGGAATGTACCGACCACCAGCGGGATGAATCGGATTCTTGACATGAAGTCGGGTAACGCTGCGATACCAGCCCATATGCTCATGCTCGCCATCCGTATGCTCAGGTGCAGGGGGTGGAGGAATCAAGTCATACCTTTGGTCCCAAACCTCAATCTGGGACTCTAGCCAGTCCAAGTATGTTTGGTCAACCCTGGAACGATCATCACGCGGGTAATGTGTCCTAAGCCAAGCGGGCAAAATAGGTACAAGCTGCGGTCGACCAAACTCGCGAAGGACTCCCTCGGTGGCATGATGTTGGACAATATCGAAACATATTAGTGGGACAGAAGAGCTCTACAAAGCTCGGTCGGGGGAGCAATAACCGGGCAAACCAGCTATGAGCGCGTCATTATATGGCCTCCATAAGAACTATTAATCAAACACAGTAATCGTGAGTAAACACAACACATATAAAGCCATGCCAAGTAAACTTAAGAATACATGTACATGCATGCCTTCAAGCAAATCCAACAAATCACTGTAATAGGGGAGATAATGTCGAGCCTCGACCTCGCGTCCGTAGCCTCGCCTATCAACCCACCTACAACCTAAAGGGAGAAACGGTGGAAGTGGTGCATCCAGAGCGATGGGTGGTAGAGGTGGTTAGAACTGCAGGAACCGCTCCAGGCCCATACCTAATATAGATTGCGGACGTAAAATTTAAGGTATTCTCACCCTATGTATGTTATAATCATGGAAAGAATTGACTATGTTTTCACTTGCGGTAGCGGTAAAAATCTGGCAACGTCTCTCTGGGTGCCCATGGACGCCCGACATATCTGCATATACAGGTAACCTAGAACAGCTGCACCCTAGCTGTAACTAGGTAAATCATCTAATCGTTCAAGATGATGTAGAAATCTCAAGCTGACTAGGTTTCCCGAAGTGTTCAGGAACAGTACACCACCAAACATCAGCAGCAGCACCAATCTCGTGTGTCGATCGATAACCTCCAGTGGTGAATCATCTGTGATCTCCGCATCTATCACCTTCAGATGCTGCCGGACGGGCATCAGCTACAAACGAGTGGCTCCACTCAATGATGTCTCCTCTGTTGGCTGGAATCTGGTGAGCCGTTGTAACATATGCAGGTCATGCAATCCCCTATAGTCTCTGAGAGCATGCAGGGTAAGCTACAGGCAACCCATCAACCGACATCCCGAAAAGAACCTCCACGTCCTCAAGCGTGATAGTCGCCTCGCCGATGGGTAGATGAAACGTGTGCATCTCCGGTCGCCACCACTCTATCATAGTCGTGATCAACGCCCA
Source organism: Nicotiana otophora (assembly GCA_000715115.1). Taxonomy (NCBI): domain Eukaryota; kingdom Viridiplantae; phylum Streptophyta; class Magnoliopsida; order Solanales; family Solanaceae; genus Nicotiana; species Nicotiana otophora. The sequence goes on from AWOL01S0000974.1 coordinate 110,238, forward strand.
GTCGAACTGCAACCGGCCGATCTCTATGATCTTGTAGAAACCCATATCCTGAAGGCGTCAAACTATATGGGGATGGAGTGGGTGGGCCCTAATGAACTCTCATATATCGTCTATACGTCTGGCGCGGAATGTCTGGGACAAACACTGCCCATCCCATATGTATGAAGACCTATGTACGGCTTGTAGGGACAGTAGCTCTAGCGATGCAGGTCCGGGATGCACAGGTGGAACCTCCATGACGATGATTATAAATTGAACAATATTAATTAAAGTATTTTTCTTTTTAATTGCTTAACATCTTTAAATATATTGCAATATCTTTAATATTAAAATTTATTAGATATTTTTACTATATTGTTACTTAGGTTGATATATTTTCTATATTATAATTTTATATGTTAATTTATTATTTTATATGTTGGTTTATCATTTTATATGTTAGTTTATTATTTTATATGTTACTTTAATTATTTTATATGTTAGTTTACTATTTTATACGTTTGTTTATTATTTTATATGTTAGTTTCTTATTTTATATGTTAGTTTATTATTTTATATGTTTGTTTTCTCACTCACTTATTTTTTAGTATAATAGAATTAAATAATTAATTTTCATAACTATACATATTTTAATTATTAAATATTCATATAAAAATACTTAGTTTGACAAATATTGTTATTTTTTAATGTTATTTTCTTACGTTTGTTGACTAAAATTCGAGAGAGTTTGTGTTTGAACTATCATTTTTTCAGATACTTTTGGGGCTAACAGATAATTAAATGATTAGTTTCAATAACTAATAAGATACTATGCAAAAGGGCACTAAACTTTACTACACAAAAGGGCATACATTACAATTACGGGCACTATATTAAAATTACAGGCACAACATAACACTACAGGGAACTAAACAACACTAAAGTCACATATTAATATATGTACAACAATAACATCTAAATAAGATTAATTATTCCTAAAATAATAATTTATCTATTTTATTGATCTTTTAGCACATAATTAATCTAATCCAGATAAAAAATAACAAATTAATTTTATTACAAAACAATCACGAAAATGCATATACCACAGTAAACAATAACTAATTACCATTTTTTATAACAACTAAAAACATTAATTATTCATAAAATAATAATTTCTCTATTTCACTAATTGTTTTAGCACACTAATAATATAATCCGGATAAAAAAACAACAAATTAATTAAATCGCAAAACAATCACGAAATAACATAGAACACAACAAAGAACAACTAATAGGTATTTTTTATACATGAGTTTTAACTAAACATAAGTCGGAATACCTCGATTTTAATTTTTTTTGAAAGTTGAATATTTGATGACTTGGAGCCGAAACATGCAACCCACTACGCGACAACGCCTTAGATACGATGTTGGCTTGATACAATACCGAGAATCTACACTTTTTGTGGGACTGGTGGGCTCCAACCGAGCTTTTTTTCGTTAAAAATGGGGGTGGGGGATGGAGGGGGGCTGCTGGAACAAAAAATGGGAAAGGGGGGGTCGCGTCTCTGAGGAAGGAAGAAAAGGCACGCCTTTTTATATAGATATAGCGCGCATATATACCGCACTATACTATAGCGCGGTATATATGCGCGCTATACCTTCCCGGCTATTTTAAGTTCAAATATATCGCGGTTATTCACCGCGCTATACTTTAACGGACAAACATGTCGTTAAGGTATAGCTTGGTGAATAACCGCACTATATATAAAATAGTGCCCAGTCTTTTTTTTTTTTTTACCTATTATGGTCGCTAGAGTCCAAAAAAATCACAATTAGGTTTCAGACTCTATAATGGGTAAGCAAATAAAGTATCGGGGGAAGGGGGAAGGGGGTTAGGGATGCTGGTAAAAGAGGGATGAATAAATAGAGATTATTAAATTCACGTGACAAAAAAAATGTGATAAATATGAGTTTAATTAAGTGTAATGGCTAGTCGTTTGGGACAAGATTAATTATGTTACAACAGTAACGACAAGGGTATAAAGATGTCAAACTACTAGCGGAGGGTAAATTTGCTTCTCGTCATAAAATTCAGGGGTAATTTTGGCCCTATTCCGTTTTTAAAAATTAGGTATGATTTGAATAGGGTTGCTCAAAGGGCTACCTTAATGTATTTCTACAGAAAATTTAGCACTTTTTTTGGTAACTAATAAATTTTATTACCAATTGAAACATATGTACAGTACACAAAAAACTACTTGTTGGATATCATGTCCCAACAATCAGTCATAGTTCAAAGAAGCAACAAGCCAAACAAACAAAAGCTACTCAAAACCAAACTACTATGGATAACTATTGAACCCCTCAAGCCACTTTGCAATTTGTATTTTCATGGCACCTCTGTAATGGATCTCCTGGATAATCTGCCTAATTAGAATCTCAGTATGTTGCTTTGTGCCCCGAAAAACTCTATAGTTCCTTTCCCTCCACACATGGTATACTGCAGCAGCTAGCATCATTTTGAAAACTTCAGCTTTAGGACTCCTACCCCTAGAATATAGTGTAGCCCATTGTAACTCATCCTCCCAGTTCATTGGAGGTCTTCTGATTCCTAACCACATGAGCAACTTCTTCCATATTGTTGCAGACACCTCACATATGAAAAACAAATATGATATACACTCATCATCTTGATCACACAGAGAACATACTTGGTTTGTAGTCACCCCCACTTGAACTACCTATCTCTAGGATAGAGCCTCTCATGTGCAGTCATTCTTAGAGTAAAGATCCATCTAGGTAGACCTAAGTTGTTACACACTAGTTTCCTCCATGTCACTTTCTGGAACTCACCCCTTAGCTTTATGTAGAAATGCTTAGTAGAGAAACGCTCCATATTCTGCACCTCTGCCATCGTATAACCTGCCTCATCAAAGTATTTGGTGGCCTTTAATATCTTCTGAACAACCCAAGAAGCCTGCTTAGGCACATCTTCAAAGATGTTCCAGTTCTTCCTATAATAACAGTGAATCCACCTCACCCATAATTTATCTGCCTTCTTACAAAGATTCCATAATAGCTTGCTTATTGCATCTTTGTTCCAAGTTGTAATATTCAAAATATTAAAACCTCCAGCAACTCTAGGGTAGCATATCCTGTCCCATGCGAGTAAGGCCTTCTTAGATAATTCTACACCTCCAGACCAAAGAAAGTTTCTACAAGTAGCTTTAATGATTTTAATTACTTTCTTAGGTAGGATAAAAATCTGAGCCCAAAATACTTGTATTGAGAACAATACTGACTTTATCAATTGAGTTCTCCCTGCGTAAGATAAGAATTTTGTAGTCCGTGACTTGATTCTGCCTAACATTTTATCAAGGAGAGGCTGACATTGGATAATTGAGACTCTCTTAGTACTTAGAGGGATCCCCAAATATCTAAATGGAAGTTCCCCCTTACTAAGTCCCAAGATGTCCAGAATTTTAATTTGAACCTCATTTGATACCCCCCCCCCCCCACACACACACACACAATAGACAGAGCTTTTGCTAAGATTTGCAACAAGTCTAGATGCTTTAGAGAATTTTTGAAACTGATCAAAAAGTAATTGGACAGAAAGAACATCCCCTCTACAGAACAAAAGTAGATCATCAGCAAAACCTAGCTGGATAAGGTTCATTTTAGCACACTTTGAATGAAAATTGAAGTTTGGTTATGTCCGTAATTGTTTGAGCATCCTACTAAGATATTCCATTATCAGGACAAACATAAAAGGAGATCGTGGATCACCTTGTCTTAATTCTTTCCTAGCTTCAAAAGGTTTTGATGGTTTCCCATTAATAACAATAGAATAAGACACTGTCTACACACATGTCATAATCCAACCAACAAAAATAGCAGGGAAGCTCAAGCTAATTATAACTTGCTCTAGGAAAATCCACTCAACTGAGTCATAGGCTTTTTGCATATCAATTTTAAATATACACCTTAGAGAAATCTCTTTCCTCTCATAACCCTTAACTAACTCATGGCTTAACAGAATGTTATCAGTTATCACGCTCCCTAGGACAAATGCTGCTTGACTTCTATCCACGAGACCATCCATAACATTCTGAAGTCGCTTAGTAAGAATTTTTTATATTATTTAATAAAGCATTGTACAATAAGATATGGGGCTTAATTCCTTAATTGAAGAAGGATTTTGTATCTTTGGTATCAAGGTAATATTAGTGCAGTTGATAGCCTTGTACATTATTGTTAACTGGAAGAAATGTTTAATGGCATCAGATACTTCACTCTCAATGATAGGCCAGTCTCTTTTAAAAAATATGCATTAAAGACATCACAACCTGGAGCCTTTAAATCAGCAATATCTTTCAAAGCTTGGTAGATCTCTTCATTTGTAATGGGAACAATAAGCTGGAGTTATTGTCTTCTATTTAGAATAGGACCATTTGCCATTATGTTAGGTTGGATTGTAGGCAGATGTGTGGCACACGTACCTAATAACTTCTTGTAAAACCCCATGACCTCCTCTATAATTCCTTGCTCTGTCTGTATGATTTCACCTCTTTTTGAGATAAGTCTTCTGATATGATTCTAAGCTATTCTGCTTTTCACATTAGCATGAAAATAGGCAGAGTTTGTATCTCTCAATTTTAACCACTGTACCCTGGATTTTATCTCAAAATACTCTGCTCAACCATGAACCACTTCTCTAAAGATAACTTTAACTCTTTCTATTTTGCATAGATATCAGGTTGCTGATGGCAATCCCTCATTTATTCCTGCAACTCCATTAATTGTTGCTTTGTTGTCTGCACTCATAGGTTCACTTTTGAAAACTCTTTCTCATTCAACTTCTTCATTTCTATCTTTACAGCTTTTAGTTTCAGTCATATTCCTTCCATAGGAGTACCTTGTACAGCTGTATACCATACATTTTCAATAACTTTCTGAAAATCCAGGTGATCAGCTAGATGGTTCAGGAACTTAAAAGGTCTAGGGCTTCTATCTTGCTGCGCCTCCATAGTGATACACAATAAAGAGTGGTCTGAGAAATAAGGATCGATTGCTACAACTTCCAGATGAGGCCACTTTATCAACCGTTCAGAATTAACCAATGTTCTCTCTATCTTACTATGCACATGATTATTAGTCCAAGTATAATACCTTCCCACGGTTTTCATTTCAGCCAAATCAGAGTTAGTCAAGAAATTCTCAAAATCTTTAACTTCTCCATCCTGCACTTGGCTACCATTTATTCTATCTTCCAACTTAAGTATTGCATTAAAGTCACCCACAACTAACCAAAGATTATAAATTCTAGACTTTATTTCTTCTAAATTCCCTCACAGCCCCTTCTTATTTTCAATTGTGTGAAGACCATATATAGCAGTAAATACAAATATTGTACCTCTCATGGGATCTTTAACAAGACAACGTATATATTGGCTATTGGTGTCCATGACTGTAATATCAGCTAATTTTGGATCTCATACTAACCAGATTCTTCCTCTACTATCAGAGTTGTAATTAGCATTCCAGCACCAACCTTGAACAACTTTATTGATAATCGTCCTAGCATTTTGTTGTTTGACCATGTGCTCAACAATGGTTATCACTACTATTTTTTCTTTCTTTATTATCCTCATCAACTCCTTTTGTTTGTAGAGCTTATTCAAGCCCCGTACATTTCAAGTAGCTACTTTCATTTAAAAATGAACGGGGGAGTAGTAACCTTCACCATACCTCTCTGACTACATTGGCCCCTCTCCACCGTTGTTAGAGCAGCATGTATCATCTATTGCAAAGTATGCTCTGCTAGTGGAGTAAAATCACTATCTGTCTCAACTGTTTCATCACAAGGGACTGCATTCATTAAAGACTTGCCTACAAATTTGCCCTTTACTTGTGTCCACCCCTTCTCTTCCTGCTTACCATTCCTTTCTTCAGATTCTTTATCCTCTGTTGTTGGTTTGTTGTTGTTCTTCTGTACAACATCTTGATGGGCTTGGACACCTGCTTCCTTCCCTTCTTTATTTATCCAAACTTGCTTAAGCTTTTTAACTATTGGCTTGGCATAATTAACTGGCATCTGCTGGATTTGTTTTGGTTCAACTATTTGGCAAGTATGACCTATCTGACGGTAGGTGGGACAATATTGAGGTTTCCAGTCATATCTAACTTCCTGCTCAAATATTTCACCATTTGGATCAATCACCATGACCATCTCACGCAGAGGTCTTGTGACATCCATTTCAATCAACAAACGGGCATAGGAAATTCTCTCTATTCTTGAAATACAATCATCAGCAAACAGTTGTGTTTCCAGTCCACTAGCGATTATACTCAATAACTTCATGCTCCAGCAATTTAAAGGTAAATTTGGGAACTTAACCCACAAAGGAATCGTTTTCAACACTTCGTCATAGAAATTAAAATCAGCACCCCATGATTTGACAATCACAGGTTTGTTATAAAATTTAGGACTTTTACTATAGATAATTCTTGGGCAAGAGGAAAATGCAAGAACGTTTAGTAAAAAGGTTTTTAATTTTCCCGTAAAGAAGAAGTTTAATTCTAAACAAGAATACCATCAAATTCTGTACGCTAATTTATTTTAGGACATTTGATTTTATAAATATACCGTTGACTATTTGATCTACCATTAGAAATTTTAGATCCTTTCTATTCGACTAAAAGATTAAAAATAAGAGGTCCACCCATGCTACAAAATATAAAATAATCGAAAAGCTGAAGGGTGCTAACTTTTATGAAAGAATTTTATATAAAATATAGTGACACAATTATAAAAGAATTAATTATTCTTGTATTTATGGGAGAAGGAAACCTTGTTCTCCAAGAAAAAAAGTGCTAACTTTTAGAGAAAGAAATCAAACTACTAGTATAAAATTTCTTTATATTATAAAAATTAAGGTAGGTATTTCTCCTTTTATAATTATATGTCCATTTCACTTTTTCTTTCTTTCTAGTACTAGTATTAACCATGAAAATTTTGGCCGTATTTGTTAGGTGATCATCGCACATAATTTTGGAGATTAGACAATGGAGAATAATGTTTTATCTTTGATTGTCTAATTAAATACAACAACAGGACCCTAAAAGAAAAACAAATACAAAGAAAGACATAATTAAAATATTTACAGTTAATCAAACAAATTATATTAAAGTGACGAGATCAACAGAATTCCATAGTTTGACTCAGTTTAACATGTTTACCGAGTTAATTTTAATGTTCTAAAAGTCATTTTATTTATTTATTCATCTGTGTTCATCTTGAAGTAAATCTATTTGATTCCATATAAACCTTTATTCTCTCACGTTTACTTCTTTTTCTTTTCCCTAATTTTTCGTGCTTGTCATTAATGTGCTAGTAGAGTTTGCAGCTGTTTCTACTTCCTAATACAATTGTCTTTGGAGTCAAGAAAGAGGTTTTTGTTTTTCATTTTCCCTAAAATAATTCCTTTTTTTCCTTTTTCTATTTTTCCTTCTTTGGCATCCTTAGCAGAAGAACTTACAATTCTTATTATGTTATTTCTTTTTTCGAAAGTGGTATCATTCCAGACATGGTTTTTATGGTCGAAGTCCTACTGATGATAAATCCCTTTCAATTTGCTATGCTTTTTCATTTTATTTTCTGCCTTTTTAGATATTGTTCTGTTAACTTTTTAACACCAGTTAGTTTTAGGGAGTAAAATCACACATATGATTAATTGAAGGTTAATATCTTAGCTGATTAACCTTCAATTAACTAATCACACAGGGATCAAAGTCGAAATAAAGCACTAATCAGGGACCAAAAATGCGAATAAAGTATTAATTCAGGGATCAAAATGCTATTTGTCCTAAAGCAAACAATAACTTGAGAAATAAAGCAATTATACTTTTGGGTATTTCATAGTTTTCAACTACTACTTTATTAAAGCGTCTTTTACAGAAAATCCTTACCCGAATTTGCCCATAACATTTTACAGAAAATTTTTAAAATAATAGATAGCTTTTTTTGGGGGGTATCAGCCGGTGTTAGTACCCATATTAAAACAGCAACTAATTTGGATTCGTGTCACGTAGACTCCTAGCTTTTTTTCCCGTTCTCGGAAGTTAAGAATGAAGGATACTTCCCATTCTACCACAATCCGTAAATCTATGTATTCCGAAAAGTAAGTGTTCGTCTCATAAATTAAAATAGCATAAAAAAAAAGAATAAAAACAGATATAAAGAGTTCCTTCAAATAGATAAACATTAAACATGTAGCTATAATATCCAAAGTAAAAGAATGAATCTAAATATGCTAACATTATATACTTATTTAAGTGTGTTCAACAACAATGGATTATCTTAAAATCTAATTTTCACCACCCAAATGGATTTGATTTGTTGAACTAGTGTTTGAGTCACAATTACTGATTCGAAAATTAGATTAAAAGCTTGAGCATGTTTTTTAAAAAGAAATGAATAGTAATTTCGAGAATCTATTTAAAATTGGATGTTGAATCTTAGCTTATTATTTTTAGACTATAGCTTTGCAAAGTTAAATATATGCCACTTAGTTGCAATGTATGTGTGCGTGTGTTGTATTAATGTGTAATTTTTCCTTAAATAAAAAAGTCTGCCTATATTATAAAATATAAAATAATAGAAAATCCGAAAGCTGCTAGATTTTAGGAAAGAATTTTGTATAAAATAATATAGAGAGAGAATAATTAAAAAAGAAATAACTATTCTCGTATTATGGGATGAGAAAACCTTGTTCTCCGAGAAAATAGTGCTAACTTTTAGAGAGAAAAATCAAACTACTATAAGATTTCTTTCATTCTATTCTAAAAAATAAGGTAGGTATTTCTCCTTTTATAATTATAGGTTCATTTCACTTTTTCTTTATTTTATTATCATCCATGCAAATTTTGGCCGTATTTGTTAGGTGACAATGGAGCATAATGTTTTATCGTTGATTAACTGGATCCCTATTCTTCAATTTAAATTTAAATTTAAATTATCAATCCCTCGTTCACTTTTATACTTTGTAACCTCAAACAAATTAGGCATAGTCTAATTAAATATAGCAAAAGAGCCCTAAGAGAAAAAAGATAAAGAAAGACATAATTAAAATATTTACAGTTAATCAAACAAATTATATTAAAGTGACGAGTTAATCAACAAAATATTTTATCGAGTTACTTTTAAATAACAATTTTTTAAATATTTATTAATTCATTTGCTCATCTCGAAGTAAATCTATTTGATTCCTATTAATAATCGGCCATATAAACCTTTATTCTCTCAAGTTTACTTCTTTTTCTTTTCCCTAATTTTCAGTGCTCGTCATTAATGTGCTAGTAGAGTTTGCAGCTGTTTCTACTTCCTAATACAATTTTCTTTGGTGTCAAGAAAGAGATTTTATTTTTCATTTTCCCTAAAATAATTCCTTTTTTTTTGTGCTATTTTTCCTTCTTTGGCATCCTTAGCAGAAGAACTTATAATTATCATTAAGTTATTTCTTTATCCGAGAGTGGTATGACTCCAGACATGGTTTTTTGGTCGAAGTTTATCTACTGAAAATCCCTTTCAATTTGCTCTGCTTTTCATTTTATTTTTTATTTTGCCTTTTTAAATATTGTTCTTTTAACTTTTAACATCAGTTAGTTTCAGGGACTAAAATCACACATATGAATTAATTGAAGGTTAATATCCTTAGTTGATTAACACAAGGATCAAAGTCTTTATAAAGCACTAATTCAGGGACCATAAATGTGAATAAAGCATTAACTCAAGGACCAAAAATGCTATTTTTCCTAAAGCAAACAATAACTTGAGAAATAATGCAATTATACTTTTGGGTATTTCATAGCTTTCGACTACTTTATTAAAGCGCCTTTCTTACTAATCCTTAGCCCATTTGTCCATAAGTTTTAAGGAAAATTTTAAAAATAGTAGAATAACTATTTTTTGGGGTTATCACGCATTGTCGATACCGTTATTAGGACACCAATTAATTTGAATTCATGTCGCATAGATTCCTACCAATTTTTTCCGTTCTCGAAAGTTAAAAATGGAGGGATCCTATACATATGTATTCTGAAAAGTAAGTGCTTATCTCATAAATTCTATAATAAGATAAAAAAGAAAGAATAAAAACAGTTAAAGAATTCATTCAAATATATCAACATTAAACATGTTAATATATTTTCCAAAGTAAAAGAATGAATCTAAATATGCTAACATTATATGCTCATAAAAATTATTACCTACTTTAACTTCAGTCTTAGAGTTTGACCAGTGCAAAACATAACTCTGATCCCTTTCTGAATGCCCACAATTGCACCAAAGTACCAATTTTCAAAGCATTCCTTTTGGTCACAGCATTCCAATATGTAGTCAACACATAACTTGAACTTGTTTTCCCATTACTTTTGTTCATATTCCACTTTCTCAAATTAATATCACACGTTTCAAGAGAAGGCTCAATCAACTTCACTTTCTTCTCAGACACATTATTCCCATTGCGAGTACTCAAATGTGCATCTTCTTCTGGTTTAAGAAATTCATTACTCATTTGCCTTTTTGGGATTGAAAGTCTGCCCTCTCCCGGTTTAATATCAGTCTCAAACAACCTCTTTTCTATTACCAATATTGCTGTTTCAACTGAACCCCCTATTTCTGTAATTTTATTCTTGAATTCTATAGGTAATTCTCTTGGTTGGTCGTTAATTACAACAGGAGGTGCAACTCTAACAATAACGTTCCTTTTCACCTTCTTCTTTTCCCTTTTAGCCTCTTCTTTATCTTCCTCTTCTTGCTCTACGGGTTTTTCATTGGCCAAATTTTTGTTAATGAAGTATTCTTCATTGCTTAAACCAAGTGGGTCGTAGGCTACTTTTCCTGCTCTTGATTTTCCAATTGCAAAATTAGCACCAGCAGCCCAATTGATTTTAATCACTCTGTTTTCCCCATCACCAACTTTTACTACTCTGATTTCTTTTTCTCCTGAATTTTCCACAGCTTTCTTGATCGTCAACTCTTCACTGCAGATAAATTGTCCTGTAACTTTTCTAGGCCGTATGTTTTGCAGTGATCTTCTCCCCTTTGGGATGGCGATATCAAGAATATGTTTTTCTTGAGGATCAAGATTATTAACTGGGAAAGATGATAATACGGACTGGATATTGTGAGTGTTTTTTTCTTCTTTCTTGATACAGTACTCTTTATCTTGTTCAGCAACAACGTTGTATTCTTCTTCATACATGGATTTTAACTGAGCAACTTCAGCCACAGCCAACAAATAATCCATTCGACTCATGTTGGGCTTAAATTCCATGCCCAAAAAATCATCTACCGTCAGCATTGTGTAGCACTTATGTTTACGTCAAGTAAGCAGAACAGCAGAAGAAAAATTACTAATGAAAATAAGTGAAAGAATGGCTCTGAAAAGGAGATTTTATAGGGTATGAGGAACCCCCCCCCCCCTTTGGGGTATGGGGAATTCTAAACCTGAACAAATTAGACACCTGAGCCGAAGCCTGAAAGAAGAAGGAAAGGAGAAGAACTAGTTCTTATGTTGGTTTTCTTCTCTTTTTATATACTTGCTCTTTACGTAATTAATAACGTTATTGTCTTCCCTTTTTTTCCTTAAAAAGAATCCTATTTAGACTCTGTCTCAACTCGGGAAAAACCAAGAATTCTATTTTAAAAGTATAAATAAACTACTAGTTTAAACGCTACCGAAAAATAAATACGGTAGTTTCATTTATAGACATTATTATGTTTACAACAGCACATATAAATTTTACAGAAAAGTGGGAATTTTTGTTATTTCGTTAACAGTTTAACAATATTTATTAACGCTGAATTTTTTCCCATCATAAGAGGAAATAAATTTTTTAGTATTGAAATTTGGAAGCAGATGTATCCAAACATTGGAAAAAGAAAACATTTCCCCCACATCGAAATTGTCTATTTTACAAGTTTCTTCAAATGAATACCTTGGCTACTTTATGATCAAAAAAGTAGTCTATATATCAATATATTGCTGCTTTATTATGATAACAAAAGAACACCTTGGCTACTAGTATATTTAGGGATCGTTTGGTTTGAAAGACAAGTTATGCCGTGAATTGTGATTAATTATACTGAGATTAATTATGCATGGATTATTTCTTTTTGACCGTTTGGTACATTATATTGTAATAATCCTGAGATTGTCAGTTTTAATATTTTATCCTGAAATAACTTATTATGAGATTATTATTTCACTCTCTCACAAATGTAAGTTATCCTGATACTATTTTTAATCTTGGGATAACTTATTACAAGAAGTTATTCCAGGATTAGTAATCAAACACGGGATAAGTGTAACGCTAAAGTATTATCCAAAGATTATTTTTGTTTATCCATCATTACCAAACGACCTCTAGTATTAGCTATTCTATAATTCTGAAAAGTTAACGTTTAAAAGAGAAATGTAGATTTGCATTATTTCTGAAATTGGTTAGAAAATGAAAGTAAATTGAAAGGAGAAAGATAAATAAATTGTGGGAAATATAAACAGTAACACTTTTACTTTGCACGTTTTGACTTTTCACGCCCCTTAAGAAATAATAAATGAAGTGCATAATTCACCATGATACTCATATTAATTGATGCATATTTTATTGGATTTGAAAAAATGATTTGAAATGAGTAATAAATACTATGGATATAAAAAAAACTTGTCTTCTCTTGATATGCGTAAAGTAACAAGTAAAAATAAAAATTTATTTTTAATATATATGTCAAGTAAAAGTGAACGAAAGGAGTAATAAACATGACATTCTTTTGTTGTTTAACATCATTAATGAAGTGAACTAACGACAGTGGAGGTATCTTTTGGAGTGGAAAATGTACCCAATCCACACTAGTTGTTTGCATCAAACCAAACAAATTAAGAATCAGCAATTAAAGTGAGAATAGATCAAGATCCTCATGCTAGAAACCGAGCACACACCTAAATGCCACTAGTTAATCCGTATATATCTTCACTCTGGATATTTGTGAACATACAAAGCTTGCACTAAGGCACTTGCTTCAAGTGTAACCAAGTAAAGCATAGATCAAGATCCTCATGCTATGAAATTGCATATCAACAACATGGATTTCAAATTCTCAAACCCTTGGGATAAATTTAAGCTACTAGGAGTTGAATTTAAGAGCTTGAAACAATAGCCGGATTCCTTCTTGTTAAGTGTAGAATTTTAATAATGATCCAATATCTATAAAGAAGTCTTGACTAATATTGTAATTTATATATTCAGGTGAAGCAAGCATTGTCAAAAAGGAACGAAGATCCACTCCATGTTTATGTATCTTAGACCATTGCCTTATATGTGACTCACATGCAAATACAAAACAACAAATTTTGTACGAAGAAAGATTTAAAATAGAAAGGGAACAAAATATAATGGGAGACAACTTGAAGTGATGTCCCTCTACCCAATAAAGCATGGAGCATGGAAAGCACTCCCTGGATAAAACTAATCCAGCCCATCAACTGCTCTCTCTCTCTCTTCTTCGACAAAGCATGGAGAATGGAAGCAACTCTCCTGATCTCGACTTAGGAACACTCCCTGGATTATTAAATCCAGCCCATCCTTATTGAAGAAATCAAAGACATGGGTCATAAATCAAGTATAAAAAAACGTTGTGTGCACCGATCAAAACAATGGACAACTGCTCTCAAATCTGATCTATAAGAAGACTGGCGCGTATTCAAGGATTGCCGCGCAACTACAAAAACTGATTCTAAACTTTTTTAGTTCTTACTACAAACACTGTATTCTTGAGTCTACGTGCATAAAAGATAGGAAGAGATAGAACACAAAAAGAGAGTTGTGTCAATTTTACAAAAGCTATTATCACTGAATGTTGTTGATGGTGAGCAAACCAAAACCATCATCATTGTAACCTATTATCAAAGATCTAAGAAGTCCTTTGTGACCCAAGAAAAACTGGATGTAAGTACCTCATCGGTACTGAATCAGTATAAAAATTGTTGTGTCCCGTTATCTTTCAGTTTGCTTGGTTTATTTCTCTTTATCTGTTCACTGTGCAGAATCTAGTCGATTAAACTCAAATTTAGTCAACTAAGTTTTAATCGACCACAATTCACCCCCCTCCCCCCTGTTCTTTCAATTGGTATCAGAGCAAGGTTCACAAATCTTGCTTAACAGCTAGTGAGAAAAAGATCATGGGATCAAATACAGTCGTCGGTGCACTATTTCAAGAGGGAACCTCTCAGGTACGACCTCCATATTTCAACGGGCAACACTTTTCTCACTGGAAAGTTCGGATGGAAATATACACTATGTCATATGACATCAAAGTTTGGTGTGTGATCAAAAAGGAAAATTTTCCAGTTCCGTCAAAGAAAGATGAGGATGTTCAAGTCATAGTATCAACTGACCCACTTGATTTAGATGATTACACTGATGAACAGGTTGTTGTCATAACTGTAAATGCCAAGGCAAAAAATTTTATGTACAATATTATCAGTGGAGAAGAGTATGAAAAAATTTCGAGCTGTAAAATTGCCAAGGAAATGTGGGATAAATTGAAAGTAACATATGAAGGAACCAACATGGTAAAAGAAACAAAGATCAATCTTCTAGTTCGTGACTATGAACTATTCTAAATGAAAGCTGAAGAATCAGTGGAGGAAATGTTCTCCAGGTTCAGAAAAATCCTTGAAGATCTTAAGTCTCTTGGTAGACCAATAAAAAGTGGAGAACAAGTCAGAAAAATCCTTAGAAGTCTACCCACAATTTGGCAGCCCAAAGTTATTGCTCTAGAATGTCAGGACCTTGACAAAAATATCCTATGATGAAATTAGAGGTGATCTAATTGCCTTTGACAAAACTTACTTGGACAAGCAAATTCAACAAGAAAAGAAGAAAACAGTTGCCTTTAAAGCAATTGTTCCTGAATCAGAAAATGAAGAAGAGGAGGAAGGAGAAGAACAGGATGAAAATATAGCCATGCTCTCCCACATTGTCGCAAGCATGATGAGGAAAAACAGATATAGCAGAAGAGGTAGATCAAACTTCAGAAAAGGAAGGACGAGCAATGAAAATGATAAAAATGATGGAAGATGCTATGAATGTGAAAAATACGGACATATTCAAGTTGATTGTCCAGAACTGAAAAAATACTAAGTAGGAACTTTCAAAAGAAGAAGTCCTTTGGAGCCTGGAGCGATGAAGAAGAATCTGACCATAAATAAATTGAAAACATGTGTTTCATGGTCACAAAAGAAGATAGAAATAAAGACTCAGATGAGCCTGAGCTCATGGCAAAAAATGAAGCAGATGAGGAAGAAGACTCCGACGAACTCTGTCTTGTGGCAGACGAAGGAACTAGTAAGGTACGTCTTCCTTCATGTCCCAATAGTTATGAAATTCAAGAATTTATGGATATTTCTCTTACAGATATCAAAAAAGTTTTAGGAGAACTCAAAAAAATCCAAAGAGAAAAGAAAGATTGGGCCCCGAAGTTGGAAGTATGTGAAATTGAGCGTGACATGCTTCAAGATGAAGTTAATGAACTTAAACTTCAACTGAATGGATTACTAAAATCCACAAGCCATAGCTCTGTCAAATCAAATCAGATTGTTCCTTATACATCTTTGATTAGAACTAGAAAATTTCAAGGATGCTCTTATTGTGGTAAAAATGGTCACAACAATAACCAGTGCAGGAACAAAATCAGAACAGAATGGGACTCTAAAATCAAAAAATTCATTGTGTTTTTACTGTGAAAAACCCGGTCACACTTTTTATCGTTGTAGGATAAAAGATAACAGGAGATGGGTCTGGCGACCTAAATCCATTAGTCAAGCTAACACTCAAAAATCTAACCATTCAGGACCCGAGCAGGCTTGGGTACCTAAAAATAAGTAATTCTATTTTGCAGGAACACCGCAAGAAGAATCAAACAGGAAAATGGTATCTTGACAGCGCGTGTTCCAGACATATGACTGGTGACAAACAATTATTCAAAATTATCACCAGACTAGATAAAGGAACAATTACATTTGGAGACAAATCAAAAGGAAATGTAATTGGCGTTGGAAAAGTTTCTCCAAGCTCAATATATGATGTAGATGAAGTGTATCTGGTTGAAGAACTTGGGTACAATCTTCTCAGCATTAGTCAACTATGTGATAATGACTACGAGGTTCGGTTCAAAAAACATGGTTGGTTTATTAAAGATGAATCAGGTAAACTTATTCTCTCTGAAAATAGGGACAAAAATGTTTATACTATCAGTAACTTGGAAAGCTCTAGTAATCAGATTTTTCTATCTTCCATTCTTGATGACCCCTGGGTATAGCATAGAAAACTCGGTCATGCTAGCATGCATACTATTCATAATCTTTCTAAAAACGATCTTGTTATTGGTCTTCCAAAACTAGATTTTTCGAAAGATCAAATTTGTGATGCATGTCAACTAGGAAAACAAACCAGATCCTCTTTTAAAGTCAAAAATATTGTCTCCACTTCAAAACCTCTTCAACTATTGCATATGCATCTCTTTGGACCTACTAGAACTGCTAGCATAGGTGGTAAAAAGTATGGCTTTGTTATAGCAGATGATTTTTCTAGATTCACCTGGGTTATTTTTCTGAGCCACAAAGATGAAGCTCTACAAAACTTTGAAGTCTTTTGCAAGAAAATACAACATGAAAATGGTTACTACATTTCCTCCATAAGAAGTGACCATGGAGGAGAGTTCGAAAGCAAAGCTTTTGAGAACATCTGCAATGATCAAGGGATCTCTCACAATTTCTCTTCCCCAACATCACCACAACAAAATAGAGTGGTAGAACGTAAAATCAGAACTCTACAAGATATGGCGAGAACCATGATTTTGGAAAATTTTCTCCCACACTACTTCTGGGCAGAAGCCGTAAGTACAGCATGTCATATCATAAATCGATGCCTTATTCGACCAATACTCAAGAAGACTCCATATGAACTATAGAGAGGAAAAAGACCCAACATCAGTTATTTTCATCCCTTCGGGTGTAAGTGTTTTATTCACAACAATGGAAAATATAATCTTGGTAAGTTAGATCCCAAAAGCGATGAAGGTATTTTTCTTAGATACTTTCCTTCCAATAGTGCATATAGAGCTTTTAATAAGCGTACTTTATCCATTGAAGAATCTATACATGTTATTTTTGTGGATACTAACCCTCATTTGAAGAATGATCATCTTCCTGAAAATGAAGAAATTTTCATAGTGCCAAAGTCTATCTATACAAGTGGAATTGTCTCTGAAGAAGTGACTGATCAGCAAGATCAGTCGACTATGCCTCTGATAGAAAATCAGGAGTCCACTTTGATCGGTCTAACTTACTATGCTGAAAAGGAATCAAAATTAGTCATCCCAAATGAATGGAAAAGAGAACCTGGATATCCCCATAAATATATCATTGGGGACCCTCGGGAAGGGATGAAGACTAGAAGATCTCTAAAGCATACATCAAATATCGCCCTCATATCCCAACTTGAACCAAAAAGGGTGGACGAAGCACTTGGTAACAAAAGCTGGATAATTGCAATGAAGGAAGAGCTTGATCAATTTGAGAACAACAAATTATGGAAACTCATTTCTAGGCAATCAAATGCATCCATTATTAGAACAAAATAGGTATTCAGAAATAGGTTGAACGAATCCGGACAAGTCATGCAAAATAAAACACGACTAGTTGCTCAAGGTTATTCACAACAAGAAGGGATTGATTATGATGAGACTTTCGCCCATGTTGGCAGGTTAGAATCCATTCGCATTCTATTAGCTTATGTTGCTCACAAGTGTTTCAAACTATTTCATATGGATGTGAAAAGTGCCTTCTTAAATGGATTTATTTCTGAGGAGGTTTTCGTTAAGCAACCTCTAGGATTTGTAAATGAATCCTTTCCCAATCATATCTATAAATTATCCAAAGCCTTATATGGCCTAAAGCAAGCTCCTAGAGCCTAGTATGAAAGGTTAAGCTTTTTTTTAATTAAACATGGATTCGACAGAGGTAATATTGATACTACTTTTTTCATCAAACGATCATCTCTAGGCAACCTAATTGTACAGATTTATATAGATAATATTATTTTTCGTAGTACTAACATTGTTTTGTGCAAGAATTTCTCAAATATCATGAAAGGAGAATTTGAAATGAGTATGATGGAAAAATTAACCTTCTTCCTTGGACTTGAAATCAAGCAAACACAGAAAGGAATCTTTATTAGTCAAACAAAATATACGAAAGAACTCATCAAAAAGTATGGTATGTCTAATGCAAAAGCCATAGGAACACCTGTGAGTCTGTCGACTACTTTGGATGAAGATAAAATGGTAAGAGTGTTGATGAAACAATGTATCAAGGTATGATTGGCTCATTACTCTATCTTACTGCTAGTCGACCAGATATCATGTTTAGTATTTGCAAATATGCTAGATATCAGTCAACTCCTAAAGAGACTCATTTGACTGTTGTTAAACGTATTATCAGATAATTAATAGGAACAGTCGACTATCGATTATGGTATGAAAGTCTGGAAATTTTCAATCTCAAAGATTTTTCAGATGCAGACTTTGCAGGAGATAAACTTGATAGAAAAAGCACAAGTGGAATGTGTCAATTACTTGAAAACTTCCTTGTATCCTGGCACAGCAAGAAACAAAGTTGTGTGGCCTTATCCACCACAAATGCTGAATATTTGGCAGTAGGCAACTGTTGCACACAAGTACTATGGATCATGCATCAACTGTTAGATTATGATTTACATCTTAACTCTGTTCTGATCATGTGTGACAATACTAGTGCAATCTGTTTGTCAAAAAACTCTGTGCATCATTCTAGGGCTAAGCAGATTGAGATGAAGCATCATTTTATACGTGATCATATTGCTAAAGGAGATATTGTGTTAGAATTTATTAATACTGAAAATTAGTTGGCGGATATTTTTACAAAACCTTTGCTTGAAGAAAGATTTCGTTTTCTTCTAAACAAAATTGCCATTTGCACAATTCCCTCATAAGCATCACTAATGTCTTAGCACTTAATTAGTCTTTACTCCTATTTGAACTGACGGTACAGTTTTGCAGAAAACTTTTTCAGTTCTTTTTCATACTGTAACGACCCGGCAGGTCGTTTCGAGAGTTATAGCCTCATTTTCTCCATTTTTACTTCTTTTTGTGTAATTGAGCAATATTATGTTATATCGGGTTAGTTTGTTCAGGTCTGGAAGGAACTCGGAGTGAAATGAGATACTTAGTCTCATAATTGAAAATTTTGAGTTGGAAAAGTGGACCGGATATGGACCTATGTGTAAACGACCTCGGATTTAAATTTTGATGATTCCAATAACTCCGTATGGTGATTTTGGTCTTAGGAGCATGTCCGGAATATTATTTGGAAGTCCGTAGAGGAATTAGGCTTGAAATACCGAAAGTTTTATTTTTTGAGAAGTTTGACCGGGGGTTGACTTTTTGATATCGGGTTCGGAATACGATTCTGAAAATTGAATACCTATGTTATGTCATTTAGGACTTGTGTGCAAAATTTGAGGTCAATCGGACGTGATTTGATAGGTTCCGGAGTTGTTTGTAGAAATTAAAATTTTCAAGTTCATTAGGCTTGAATTGGGGCGTAATTCATGGTTTTAGCATTGTTTGAGGTGATTTGAGGATTCGACTAAGTTCGTATGATATTTTAGGATTTGTTGGTATATTTGGTGGAGGTCCCGAGGGTCTCGGGTGAGTTTCGGATGGATAACGGATCAGAAATGGAACTACAACAGCTGTTGCAATTTCCTTCTGTTGGAAATTTCTTCTGCCAGATTCGAGCCCAGAAATCTCCCAGAAATCGAGCCCAGATCGAGCTCAGAGTCGAGGGCCACGATCGAAGCCGAAATCAAGCCCAGAGTTAAGGGCCCCGATCGAAGCCATGATCGAGCCTAGGGTCGAGGGTCGCGGTCGAAGGCCGGGTCAAAAAGACATGATCGAAGGCCCAAGATCGAGGGCCAGGATTGAGGGCCAGGATCGAGGGCCAGGATCGAAGGCCAGGATCGAGGACCAGGATCGAGGGCCAGGATCGAGGACCAAGATCGAGGTAGAACCGAGGATGTCTCGGCAGAATTATAAAAACAAGGACTTCGTCCCATTTTCCATTTTTGACAAATTGGAGCTTGAGGAGAGGCGATGTTTGATATATTTTTAAGGAAAACTTGAGGTAATTCCCTTGTGATCATTTCTACTCCATAATATTGAATTATCATCGAATAATCCGACTAGATTACATGATTTTGAGGTGTAAATCGGAGATTGGAACTTAGAAATTTGAAAATAAGATTTGTAGAGTTGAGGGTCGAGTTGAGGTTGGATTTTGGTAAAATTGATATGGGTAGACTCGTGGTTAAATGGGATTTCGGATTTTGTAACTTTTGTCGGGTTCCGAGACGTGGATCCCACAGGCGATGTTTGAGCCAATTTCGGGTTTTGGTCTAATTTTGAAGCTTTTCTTATGGAATTCATTCCATTAGCGTATATTGATGGTATTACACTGATTATGAATAGATTTGGAGCATTTGGAGGCCGAGTCCAGAGGCAAGAGCACTGCGGGATAGAGATTTGATCGGTTTGAGGTAAGTAACGATTGTAAATCTAGTCTCGAGGGTATGAAACCCCAGATTTTGTATCATTCTACTATTTTGAAGTGACACACATGCTAGGTGACGGGCGTGTGGGCGTGCAGTATTGGGGATTTGTGATTTGGTCCTCCCATAGCAACTGTAAAGTTGCATACTTTGTTGAAACCATTTGATACTTATATGTTTTAGAAAGAATTTCTGTAAATTGGGTTGAATGCCATGTTTGGGCCTTGCGTCAATGCTGTTTGGACCCTTAGGGGCTGTTTCTTACCATCCTCTTATTGTTTTCGATTGAAACTCTATGCTCAGTCATGTTTATGCTTGTTTACCGCATAACTCAGTTTTTATGACTCTATTTTTATGCATATAAATGTTTTGGGCCGAATGCCCTGTTTTACTGAAATGCC
>AWOL01S0000974.1:132604-169453 GCA_000715115.1 Nicotiana otophora
GGCATGAGTGATTGTGAGGTATGCCCGAGTGGCATGAGTGATTGTGAGGTATGCCCGAGTGGCAAGAGTGATTGTGAGGTATGCCCGAGTGGCAAGAGTGATTGTGAGGTATGCCCGAGTGGCAAGAGTGATTGTGAGGTGTGCCCGAGGGGCTGTATATGAGTGATGTCTTTTTTGCCCGAGGGGCTGTTTATGATTTCATCATTTTTACTCACCTTTGCATTGAACCTTTGTTTGAAAAACTGTTGGAAAACTATCTTTAAATGATTTTTACTGGAACTGGGTTTAAACAAGATAATTCGATTAAAAACTGATTTTTAAAGCATGTTGTACTTTACTGAGATTTCATGATATGAATGTTATATGTTTTATTGCTCGTCACTACTGCTCAGTTTTTATTTATTATTGTTACTTACTGAATTGGTGTACTCACGTTACTCCCTGCATCTTGTGTGCAGATTCAGGTATAGCTGGACACGGTAGCGGTTATTGAGTGTTCTGGTTGCAGGTTTTCTTGGGGATAGTAAGGTAGCTATTTGGCGATCACAGCCCCTGCTCTTCTCCCTCTTATCTTCCTCTAGTTGTATTTAGCTATTTTTCAGGCTAAGTTAGCCTTGATATTGTTAGACAGATTATAGTAGATGCTCATGACTAGTGACATCCCGATGTCGGGCTTTTCTTTTCCGCACTTCTATTTTTCTTTGATTTGAACTCTTTAAATGGAGGTTTTATGTTAAATAACCTTGAAATTTTCTTTGAAATAAAAATATCGGTTTGTTTTGTAAATGAGTTAGCTTGCCTAGTTCCACGATAGGCGCCATCACGACAGGGGTTAGTTTTGGGTCGTGACACATACGTCTCTCTAGAAATCGAGGCGTCCTTCTCTTTGTTAACTCCTCCTCTCTCGAGTGTATCTCCCACTCTCTCAAGGAACCAAAACTCTCTCTCTGTCTTTCTCTTACTCATGGCCAAAGCAAAGCCCTCTCCCTCCACTTCCTTGCCAAGAAGAAGCCACCGATTCAAGAAAACCAAAAATGATCCTGTTAATATCGAATCCTCCGAAAGAACAGAGAACCCACTCACTGAGGAAGAATCAAGTGGCTCCCAAGAAGAAATCCTCATATCTCAAAAGAGGGCAGGAAAACGACCAATCGAATCTATATCCAAACAATTATCTCAGAAAAAGGTAAAAACTAAAAATATTATGTTTGGTCCTGAAGACAAGATGATTTTCTATGGTCCTGAATAAAAGGCTAGATTTGTCGCCTTCAAAGGAAAGTCAATTGCATTTGGTCGCACTGTGAGCTTAAAATCCATCCAAAACTCTCACTGTGATGTTCTGTCTATTTTTGAAACTCAGAAACTTGTCTCCCTATTTGCTATTGTTGGTGATATTGTCTATGAAGAACATGTGCGCATGTTTTATGAAAATCTTTTTGTGAATGATAAAGAAGATCTAGAAACCATGGTCTTAGGAACTCGCATTATCCTTGATTATTATTAATTTAAAAAAATATTTGCCACAAAATTTGTTGGATACAACTTGTTTGTGTAATGTTCCTGGCCAGATAATTTTGAAAGTATCGTTTGATGAGGCCAAAAGTGTTCTGTCTGAAAACCCCCCTGATATAGGTCCTAAGAACTTGAAGTTTGAACATCCTGTTCTAGCCCACATTATCGCAACCACTTTGTTACCCTGCACTAGTTCACTCAGTACTTTGTCTCTCAGAGATGTATTTGTCCTGTATTATTTGGTAAATGGTAAAACTATTAACTGGTCTGTCTGGATAAGCCAATACATGCTTGAAAGTATCAGGGACATTTCCTCTTCTGCGAGCAGCCCGCCTTATGGTCTACTAGTTTCTCACATCCTGAAAGTCATGAAAGTGGACCTATCTATCTATGTTCCAAAGATTATCTCCAGCACCTATGACAAAACTTCCTGTACCATGATGGGGTATACTTTAATTGAGGGAACCTGGCTTAAAAAGAACAAAGCATCAGAAGTCATTCCTACTCAAAGCAGTGGAGGAATAAAATCTGAAGCCATCAAATCCTCTTCTTCAGATCAACTGATGCTGATGCAGCATAACATTGCAGATATTAAAGATCTACTAACCTCTATGCAGGAACAAGTAGACAAGATCAAAGAAGTAATCAAGGAAACCGTGGCAGATGTAGCCAAACTTAGGATCACTCTTCAAGCCACAAAGAAGCAAGGGATCAGGGTCATGTAGGATGTTTCTGAGAAGCTAACCAAAGACACCAAAGATATTGACGCCTCTTATGAAAGCTTCTGCACTAAAGTGATCAACACCCTGAAATACTTCCTTGGGAGACATTGAATGCTTAGGAATGCCTAAGACAAACTTTTTGCTTTTTATTTTCTTTTTTTTGTGTCTGGTATGAGCATTAGTCGACTACGCTCACTAAAACCGCTTAGTTGTACAAATTTTATGCCTGCTTAACTAGTACTATTATCTTATCTAGTACTATTACTCCAAGTAGTTTTTTTCTCTCTTTTTGATTGATGTCAAAGGTGGAGAAATAAAGAGTTGCAGGTATACAAGTGAGTTGCAAGTATGCAGGCGAACTACAACTACAAACAAGTGTGTTACAAAAGAGTTACAGATTCAAATCAACAACCAGCTTAAATACAGGGAAGCACACTAAAAACCCAATGTAGATGCATATTCAAATCAAATCAAAATCAGCTTAAAGACAGGGGAGCAAGCTTGAAACAAATAGAGAAGTATCCATAAATTAGTCAAACTCTTTTTAGCTTATTGTCATCATCAAAAAGGGGGAGATTGTTAAGTGTGGAATTTTAATAATGATCCAATATCTATAAAGAAGTTTTGACTAATTTTGTAATTTATATATTTAGGTGAAGCAAGCATTGCCAAAAAGGAATGAAGATCCACTCCATATTTATGTATCTTGGACCATTGCCTTATATGTGACTCGCCTGCAAATACAAAATAACAGATTTTGTATGAAGGAAGATTTAAAATAGAAAGAGAACAAAATGTAATGGGAGACAACTTGAAGTGATTCTCATCTACCCAATAAAGCACGGAGCATGGAAATCACTCCCTGGATAAAACTAATTCAGCCCATCAACTGCTCTCTCTCTCTCTCTTCTTCGACAAAGCATGGAGAATGGAAGCAACTCTCCAGATCTCGACTTAGGAACACTCCCTGGATTATTAAATCTAGCTCATCCTTATTGAATAAATCAAAGATATGGGTCATGAATTAAGTATAAAAAAAATGTTGTGTGCACCGATCAAAACAATGGACAACTGCTCTCAAATTTGATCTTTAAGAAGACTGGCGCGCATTCAAGGATTGTCGCGCAACTACAAAAATTGATTCTAAATATTTCTAGTTCTAGTACAAATACTGTATTCTTGAGTCTACATGTGTCATAAAAGATAGGAAGAGATAGAACACAAAAGGAGAGTTGTGTCAACTTTACAAAAGCTATTATCACTGAATGTTGTTGATGGTGAGCAAACCAAAACCATTATCATTGTAACCTATTATCAAAGATCTAATAAGTCCTTTGTGACCCAGGAAAACTGGATGTGATTACCTGATCGGTACTGAATCAGTCTAAAAATTGATGTGTCTCGTTATCTTTCAGTTTGCTTGGTTTACTTCTCTTCATTTGTTCAATATGCAGAATCTAGTCGACTAAATTCAAATTTAGTCAACTAATTTTTAATCGACCACAATCCCCCTCCCCCCCCCCCCCNGTATCCATAAATTAGTCAAACTCTTTTTAGCTTATTGTCATCATCAAAAAGGGGGAGATTGTTAAGTGTGGAATTTTAATAATGATCCAATATCTATAAAGAAGTTTTGACTAATTTTGTAATTTATATATTTAGGTGAAGCAAGCATTGCCAAAAAGGAATGAAGATCCACTCCATATTTATGTATCTTGGACCATTGCCTTATATGTGACTCGCCTGCAAATACAAAATAACAGATTTTGTATGAAGGAAGATTTAAAATAGAAAGAGAACAAAATGTAATGGGAGACAACTTGAAGTGATTCTCATCTACCCAATAAAGCACGGAGCATGGAAATCACTCCCTGGATAAAACTAATTCAGCCCATCAACTGCTCTCTCTCTCTCTCTTCTTCGACAAAGCATGGAGAATGGAAGCAACTCTCCAGATCTCGACTTAGGAACACTCCCTGGATTATTAAATCTAGCTCATCCTTATTGAATAAATCAAAGATATGGGTCATGAATTAAGTATAAAAAAAATGTTGTGTGCACCGATCAAAACAATGGACAACTGCTCTCAAATTTGATCTTTAAGAAGACTGGCGCGCATTCAAGGATTGTCGCGCAACTACAAAAATTGATTCTAAATATTTCTAGTTCTAGTACAAATACTGTATTCTTGAGTCTACATGTGTCATAAAAGATAGGAAGAGATAGAACACAAAAGGAGAGTTGTGTCAACTTTACAAAAGCTATTATCACTGAATGTTGTTGATGGTGAGCAAACCAAAACCATTATCATTGTAACCTATTATCAAAGATCTAATAAGTCCTTTGTGACCCAGGAAAACTGGATGTGATTACCTGATCGGTACTGAATCAGTCTAAAAATTGATGTGTCTCGTTATCTTTCAGTTTGCTTGGTTTACTTCTCTTCATTTGTTCAATATGCAGAATCTAGTCGACTAAATTCAAATTTAGTCAACTAATTTTTAATCGACCACAATCCCCCTCCCCCCCCCCCTCCTTGTTCTCTCACTTCTGACATGTTACATAAGGTAGAATAAATACCTTTCCTTAGTCATAAGTCCCCTATACAATAAATATGCACTTTAGGCATCACCAGTAGCCTAAGGAGAGCTTGTTGTGGAAATTGGAATGTAGCAAATCAAGCAAACCTTCAAGATTTATTTCCGATCATAGCTGACAGTTGGCAATGGAACAATATTATGATAAGCTGATTGGAATATGGTAGCCAATTGTTGAATCATCAAATTGTATGACAAGTCCCCAGAAGAGGTGGAGCTTCATTAGGTTTCCTTAAGAGGACAATTATGCCTGATGAATAAGCTGTGGTACTTAAGTACTTTAGATGTTGAAACAATTGGTATTGCTCCCCATCTTTGAGAGCAGAAAATCTCCTCAAGGTCCATGTATGATGCTCGCTACGTCTATGACATCCACCTTTCTTCAGGCTTTTTGAATCACTCTTAGTTTAGTACTCCGACTTGGAGGATTTAATGCCTCCGACTTGTATCACTTGTTTTATCCGTGCTTCTTCTTTAACAGTATCAAGATTAATTAATTTTCCTCAACTCACGCAAACGATTCCCTTCTTCATATTCAACTCCAACTCCAGCAACTTCAATGCTGTTGAGAAATGCCTGCTTTACTATTCTGTCCTCCAAACTGTGGAATGAAATTACAGTAAGCCTTCCACCAGAACTAAGAGACTCAAAACAAGCACGGATGGAATCTTCCAGTGTCTTGAGTTCATCATTAACACTTAACAGCTATTCGCAAAGCCTGAAAATCTATTGTGGCTGTCTTAATCCATCCTTGCCTTCCTGTTTAAGCAAGGAACCAAAGTATAGAGAAGTATGTGAAGAGTATTATTAAGTATGAAAAAGTGCTTATCACATGAAGTTGCGTTTGTAATAGTTAAGAAATTCATACAAATTTAAATTTTAAATTGAGGCAAGGCCACCTAGAAGAGATAACCACCTTTAGTCCTACAAGTTGAATTCTGATTAAGATCTACGAGCTCACTGGTAGAATATGTAACCCTCCATGTAACAATTCTGTTTTGTACAGAGTACCAATTATTTGCTTTCTTCTCCATACTCGTCCTAATTCATCAGCTGGATTGCAACCATAGATGATGTTTTATGTATGTCTTGTTATAGAAATGCATATAAATAGCTGGATTACAAAGAAGGAAGTAACAAAGTGTCATCTTTTCCTATAAATAGCAAGCTCACTATGTAAAATATATATCCAATCTTTTACAAGACACAAGAACTAGTCTTGGTCTCTTCCTTGTCTTTTTCTTGTAGTAAAAACTATTTCCTTAATCTTTTAAATATTTCTAGTCTTTTAAAATCCTTTTTAACTTTTCATACTCCATACTGGAGTAATTTCTTTATGTTGGGATAATTGATGAAGCTTGATATATTTTATAATACTATCTCAGTTTTATTACATTTTTGGCTTCGCGAGAATTTTAGGGTCGTAATCTTGCTTGCCTCAGTTTTAATTTTCAAGTAAGAATTGTTGGAGACAAGATTATTGATTTTTAGTAAAAATACGAAATTTTTACTACCTTTTAGCACAATTCAAGCAAGAGAAATATTTCGTTTTAATTGTTACTAGTTTTGATTTAATTAATTTACATAACCTCACAGAGTGTTATTAATTGGTTATTTCTTAGTGAGAAAAATATAATTGTATTAGCAAGAAGCAATTTTTCTTTAGAGAAATAAATATAAAAAGATTTTATTATATCAATATTATCAAGTGAATTCAATGATTCATAACTATTCTTAAATATAAATCTTCCTAAAGTTATTTGTTTTAGTTCAAGCAATTTATAATTTTAAAAATCAACTCTTTACCAATTTGATTCTCTCGGATAGAAGTAAAAATATTACAAGTCTGTAAGTATAGATTAATTAATCTTTATGGGACGATATCATAAAATATCTAGAATTGACAAAGCACATGCAGAAATATCCTATACACATTGAGCTCGTCAATTTTTTGGTGCCATTACCCGAGATTGGCATACATCTACTTCAGATTAAATATTTTATTACTAATTTGAGTACTTATTATTATAATTATTGTTAATTTATTTTTTTAAAGAGTTTTTATTTTCTTTAATTCAAGAATTTCTGGTAGTTTATGACCCGCTCTTCTACAAAAGAGTTGGCTAGTTACGATCCTAAAATTGCAAGATCTCTCTGATTGCGCATGAAAGGACAAGCAACATCTTCTCAAAGAATAGCTCGTGAAGGAATAAAGAATCAGGAAATAGAAGACATCAACCCATTGGAAGTTCCACCACCCGTCCATGTAGAGGATCAGTTTGATGAAGTGGCACCAAGGCCAGCAAACAGAATCCTTAGGGGTTATGTTGGACCTGATCGCTTCAATTGTGAATCCAGTATCAGAAAACTCCCAGTAGCAACCAACAACTTTGAAATTAGAACAGGTCTCTTATATCTTCACTAGAGATTCAAGTGAAGATCTGCATAGTCATTTAATTGATTTTCTGAAATTTGTTAAAACTGCTAAGTATAATGGAATACCTCGTGAAGCAATCAAGTTAAGGCTATTTTCTTTTTCCTTAAAAGGAGACGCCAATACTTGGTTGCGAAGTTTGCCTCAAGGATCAATTACCATATGGGACCAAATGACTCAAAAATAATTAAATAAATATTTTTTTCCCTACTAAAATTACAAAGTTAAGACAAGGCATATCTAACTTTTTGCAGACTAATACTGAGTCAGTTTATCAAGCTTGGGAAATATTAAAGACAATTTTAAGAAAATATCCACACCACGACATTCCTAAATATATGCAGTTGTATATTTTTTTAATACATATTAAAACCCTCTTCTAGAAATGTGATAGATGCAGCTGCAGGAGGTTCTATAATGGAAAAAACTACGGAAGAAGCATTGCAATTGCTGAATGAAATTTTTGAGAAAGTCATCCAATGGTCATCTGAGTGTGTAATCATCAAGAAGGCTGCTACAGTAAATCAAGCGGATGCTTTAAAATACACTAACACAATAAATTATTTTTTTGTTTTGCGCAAAAGTTTGAATCTTTTCAGGTGAATACACAAGATCCAAGCCAGTCTGAGATTTGTGGTGTGTGGAGGAAATCATCTTAACCATGAATGCCAAGCAATTCATCAAAATGATGAATAGGTCAATGTCATTGGTTACAAATCTTACCCTTTTGGATGTCCAATGGCACATAAACATCCAGGCTTTCAATGGAGCAATCCAAATGATACTGATATGCAAAAGATACTAAGATTTTCAGGAGATGAAACATCATCTTCGTGTTTTTTAATTGACATGATTAGTGATCTTACAAATAAACTTAAAGATGCTCAATTAATTCCAGACTCAATGGAAAGATACATGACTAAATCAGGCACCACATAGGATGATGATCCTACCATCAGAAGAGAAGATGAAATATTGAAAAAAGATTCTAATGAAGAAGAGATGCAACCAGAAGAAGTTCAATCAAAAATTGAACTCAAAACTCTCCCTTCTCATTTGAAATACAACAATCATGTCTAGTAAGTATTTAATATTCTCTTACTGCATAATAAGAGAATAATTTGATTGAAGTATTAAAAGCACACAAAGAAAACTTGGGGTGGACTATAGAAGATATTAAAAGAAAGGATTAGTCCAGTTGTTTGTACACACAGAATCTTCATGGAGTATAGCTACAAGCCAATAGTGCAACCCTAAAGGAGATTGAATCCAGCAATGCAGGAAGTGGTGAAGAATGAGATTGTAAAGCTGTTGGCGGTATGTATTATTTATCCCATTTCTGATAGCCATTGGGTAAGTCCTATTCGGGTATAAAAAAGAAAGGAGGCATGCCAATTATAGAAAATAAAAATAATGAACTCATACCTACCAGAACTGTTACGCGATGGAGAGCCTGTATTGATACAGACGTCTCAATGATGCAATTAGAAAAGATCATTTTCCTTTGCCATTTATTGATCAAATGTTGGAAAGAATTGCATGATATAGTTTTTATTATTTTTTTATGGCTATTCAGGATATAATCAGATTCAATTGCTCTAACACCCCGACCGGTCGTTTTGAGCATTTACGCTCCTTTCAACTTATTGAAGTCTTGAATAACTTCCTACGAGGTATTATGACTTGTGTGAATTGTCGGTTTTAGTTTTAAGGTATTTCGGAGTTAGCTTGGAAGGATGAATTTTCATGTTGGAAGCTTAAGTTGATATAGTTGATAGATATTTACTTACGAGTAAATAACCTCAGAATTTAATTTTGATGATTCCAATAGCTCTGTATAGTGATTTAGTACTTAGAAGCGTGTCCGAAAAATTATTTGGATGTTCGTAGTGGAAATAGGCTTGAAATGCCAAAAATTTAATTTTGAAAAGTTTGGCCGGGAGGTTGACTTTTTGAAATTGAGGTCGAAATCTAATTCTGGAAATTTGAATAACTTTGTTATGTTATTTATGACTTATGTACAAAATTTGAAGTCATTCCGGATTGATTTGATATGTTTCGGCACAAGATATAGAATTTGAAAGTTCAAAGTTCATAGATTTTAATTTGAGGTGCGATTCGTCATTTTGATGTTGTTTGATATGATTTGAGGCCTCGAGTAGGTCCATGTAATGTTATGGAACTTGTTGGTATATTCGGACGGGGTCCTGAGAGCCTCGGGTGAACTTCGGATGTTAAGCGGATCCAATTTGGATTTGGAGGAGGAGCTGAAGCAGCTGGGCTGCTGGTGTGATCGCACCTGCGCGAAAACGGGCCGCAGGAGCGAGCTCGCGGATGCGAGGAATGATTTGCAGAAGCAAAAATGCATGGGCTGTCCAGGCACCGCGGGTGCAAAAACAAAATCACCGCGGGTGCGAAAGAATCATCACGGGTGGGAAGACCGCAGGCACGAAGAAATTATCACGGGTGCGAAGACCGCAGGTGCGAAGAAATCACCGCGAAGACCGCAGATGCGAAGAAATCACCGCGGGTGCGAAAATCCTAGACAGAATGTTAAAAACAGAGGGGTTCCGAGTTTTTGCCATTTTTGGGCCTTCAAGCACGGTTTTTGGGGAGATTTTGAGAGAGAATTCAAGGGAAACTTGAGGTAAGTCACTTGTGATCATTTCTACTCCATAATATTGAATTATCATTGAATAATCCGACTAGATTATATGTTTTTGAGGTGTAAATCGGGGGGTTTGAACTTAGGGATTTGAAAAAAAGATTTGAAGATTTGGAGGTCGAGTTGAGGTCGGATTTTGGTAAAATTAGTATAGTTAGACTCGTGGTTGAATGGGCTTCCGAATTTTATAACTTTTATCGGATTCCGAGATATGGGCCCCACAGGTGAGTTTTGGGGCGTAATTTTAAATTTTTGGAAAATATTAGTATTTAGATATAGAATTAATTCTTATAAATTTTGTGGGCTGAATCAAATTAATTGTGACTAGATTCTAGCCGTTTGGAAGTCGATACGCGCAGAATGGAATTTCTGGAGCATTGCTTAGCTTGCTCGACATTGGATTTTACTTGTTCTAGGTAAGTAACTCTTCTAATCTTGGAGTTGAGGATATGAACGCTGAATATATGTATTTAGTGAATTGTTGGAAGGTGACGCACATGCTAGGTGACGGGCGTGTGGGCGTGCACTATAGGAATTATGACATAATTATTCTGTGTCGAATTTTGTAGTTAAATGATCTTGGCATTTTCTATGTGTTTTATGAGTTAGAGAAATTTAAGCTAAAAAACATATTAAAAATCATGATTGAGGCTATGTGCCAGTATTATTGCGACCCACAGAGGTCATATTGCTGTGAATTATTTATTTTAAATTGAAAATTCATACTCAGTCATATTCATTTCATTGCATATCATAACTTAGTTTTATGACTCTATTTTTATGCATATAAATATTTTGGGTCGAATGCCCTGTTTTACTTAAATGCCCGAGTGGCTTGAGAGGTTTATGACTAAGTGAGGCCGAGGGCCTGATTTGTGAGGATATTTATGAGATCGGGCTGCACGTTGCAGCATGTTTGATATCGGCCGAGGGTCTGATTGTGAGGATGAGTGTAGATCGGGGTTGCCCGCCTGCAGCATACTTTATTATTATAGCACGTGAGTTGTCCGTATAGATTATAGTGCTTGGGCTAAAGGAGCCCCTCCGGAGTCTGTACACACCCCCAGTGAGCGCAGGTACCTACTGAGTGCGAGTGCCGAGTGTTGAGTGACTGGGAGGCATGAGTGATTGTGAGGTATGCCCGAGTAGCAAGAGTGATTGTGAGGTATGCCCGAGTGGCACGACTGATTGTGAGGTTTGCCCGAGGGGCTGTATATGAGTGATGTTCTGCCCGAGGGGCTGTTTATCATTTTAGAACTGAATTGCATCGCATTGGCATGCACACATGACATACAGACATAGAGATGTATTTTTCCTCATGCTGTACAACATCACATCATTCATGATTTCTCACACATTTTTGACAGATGGGCATAGTGATGCATTTGTTTTACACGGGTTATCCGGAAGGAAAATGAAACATATTATTTATTATTGAGAAGATTTTTGGAGAAATTTATTGTTTTCAAACAATTCATATTATTGGCAACTTAGGTAAACGATTTGGGTTTTCACTGATGTATTTGGAAAAAAAGAACGATTATATTTTTTGAAATTATTATTTGGCTGAGTATTTTATCCCTGAGTTACTTCTGGTATTATTTGCTTTATGTTGTTATGGATTGTTGTGGACTATTGGTTTTGGACCCGATCTTGGTGGAAGCTCGTCACTACTTTCAATCTACGGCTAGGTTTGTTACTTACTCAGTACATGGGGTCGGTTGTACTGATACTACACTTCTGCACATTGCGTGCAGATGTTGGCTGTTGTTGTTGCTGTGCTCGATGGTTGCGGGATCTGAATATGTACCTGTGTTCCTGTTGCAGTTGCCTCTTGTTCAGGGTAGCCTTAGATTTATAAAAGCTCTGTTTATGTATTATTCAAACACACTATGTATTTATTTTATTTTCGCTTTGTATACTCTATTCTTAGAAGCTCATGATTTGTACTACCAGTTCTTGGGGAGATGTATTGGTTTTAAATATTTTCTTTTAATTAATTTCATTGGAATTGGATAGATAAAAATTGGCTTACCTAACGGGTTGGGTTAGGTTCCATCACGACTAGTGGGATTTTGGGTCGTGATAAGGTGGTATCAGAGCTCTAGGTTCATATGTTCTACAAGTCATGAGCAAGTGTCTAGTAGAGTTTTGCGGATCGGTATGATGACGTCCATACTTATCTTCGAGAGGCTACAGGGCATTTAGGATATATACTTTCCATCTTTCTTTCCTTATTGTGCGAGATTGATTCAGCTTGAAATATAACTATTTGACTTCCTTCCACGTATTCGTATCCGCATATGAGCGCTCGGTATCAACTGTGTATCGTCGGCTTGTGATTTCAGGGATGATGTGCGAGATGTGTATTCTATATTTTGGTGATAGGTCAATCTGGAGGACTTGAGGCCATGGTTAGACTGCAGTTTAAGCTCTGTAGCTTCAGTTATAACTTTTACATTTGGACTCATATGTCCGATAATGTCCTTGCGAGTGGAATTTGTGGCTCGATGAGTAGTGGAATGTCCTTGTGATGAGTACGATGTAACTGTGAGATGTGTTAAGATGATTTGAATGGGACGAGAAGTGTTTCTGTGAAATGTAAAAGTAGGTCATTGGGTGCTTGATTTTCGTTGTGATGTGACGTACAGTCTCGAGTAATGAGTGTTTTGAAGGATCTTTCACATTGTTAAATTTTGGGACAGACCAAACTCTCATGTCTGGTTAATGAGTTTGGACTCAGATAGACTAAGTGATTGCATAGTAATTATAACTGCAAAATGGTATAACAAGATACCAGTTTGAGGCTAAGCATGTGGGTTATCCCCTGCGGAGTAATCTACATAAGTATATTCCTTATGATGTGAGTAGAGAGTTTCTTTTCTGCCGACGGGGTGTATGGGTGGAGATTTGAATCTGAATCTAGTTGAAAAAGTTGACTTGTGTGTTAAGAGGATGAATGCGAGCTTAGCGGTTGATTGAGGTATTTTTATGGTTGGCGTTGTATGAACTTGGGAAGAAGTTTCATTGGACTGAGTATGGCATTATGGCAGTAAGAGAGTATTGGTATTGTGATTTATGGAATGTTTTAATTTATGGCTTTGAGCCAAGTGGGGGAGTTTGTTATTGACAATTTGATTTCATGGATAGGTGTTAAATTTTAATTTTGGTCTGAGGCATACTTGTGGGTTAGCTATGACTTGCATGCAGAAGTTGAGATCGAGGATGACTCGAATAAGGAAATTCCTGGTTAAGGATTATATTGCACGTATGAGTAAATGAAATTCGCGGGATGAGTGAGTTGTTATTGGTGAATGATGTAGTGCGCACGGGGTATGAATTTGATATGTGGTGTTAAAGTAGAGTTACTTCTTTGAGTGTTTTGGTTCTAATGGGGCACGTGTCTTTTGTCCCATTTGGGCGGTGCAATTGCTCTTTCCAGTGGGTTTGAGAATTATATATAGCAATTGAGAATGTTTCCGGACTTGTATATGGATAAAATCCGAGATTTGCGTTTGATGGTGCCTGGACTTGGCGACCAAACGTGCGTCACCGCGGGTTAGAGGAATTTAGTTTTAAGGGCTTGATTATGTGCAAATGGATTCCAAAGTATTCGTGATGGTTTCTACCGGTGTGGAGAACATGTTGTGTATTGTGATTTTCTCCTGGAAAGAAGCAAAAGAAAGGTTTCTAACTAAAATGGTATGTAAATTATTGGTGACTCAAAGTTGATAATAAGATTTTTGTTCTTTTCACATGATGGCATGATAGATGCGGTGTGTTGTGTGGGATTAAGGTTGGCTTATGCAAGGTCATGGTTTAGCTTTGAAAGGGAGGTCATAAATTCTTAGAGGGCATGAACAATTTTTGATGTTTAGATGAATGTTATAACTATTTGGTATTACGTGAGTAGAGGGTACATTCCAAAAAAAAAAGGTGCACTATGTTTTGAATTATGGATATTTTATAGGTATTGCGGCACTTTCCTGGTTGATCGACTGCTAATTTTAAGACGTTACTATGTGGCACGAAAGAATAGGAGAGATATTCCTCGTAGAATGATCGTGTATGAGCGATGTGATAGACATTCGGGCGGTGGAGATGGAATCAAATATGGTGATTCACATGTTCTATGGATTTAGAGATTGGGAGTTCCCAGGAGCAGATTGTTTCATGGTTGTGGACTGTGAAGTTGTGGACGGAGCTAGCCATATGATAAAATGTGTTATGATTGAGTCATTATGGATTTTCGGAGGGATTTTTATCTATTTGTGGGTAACCCGAGCTGATTTGGGGGTCCATAGGTAGGCTCAATTAAGATGTGTATTCTACATCGAACCGGAATAGTTGGCTCCATACTGCTATTATTGAGGGATGTGTCATTCGGTTGATGTTAAACTTATTCGTGTTCTCCAATGATATGTGAGTTACTCTTTTATGCTACGAGGAGTTGTGATTCATTGGTTATGTGCACAGATGGTGCGGTTCTATTTGAGCTTTATAGCGGAATTTGAGTGTGTTGAGTATTTGGGTATTGCATGATCGATAGCGTAATGGTTATGTCCTTTCAGGTTTTGTGTGGTATGTTTTTCATTTGCCTCTCTGTCGTTATTAATTTGGAGCAGGGTGGCTCGGGGTATATAATATGAACCCCGTGTTAGAATCGGGTGATGGTTCTACGGTGTATGATGAATTTTCAGCATTTCGTTGTGGTGGTACTTGTTAATCTGGAGGGGCAGTTCTCTCATTTGAGTCATTTTCCATGACGAGGTACATTTGAATGTTGCGTATTGGTGCACGGATGGCACGGGCTGTGGATCCAAGTTATATTGGTGCGGTATGTCTGTGGAATAGTTATGTTTAGTAATATAAGGTCATTGGACCTGGAATGGGTACTATCAGGTTTAATTTCGGTATATTTGGGAGTATAATATTGAATGTCGGCTCAGAAAGTAATTATGGTTCTGGTTGGGGCGAGAGATCTCCATGACTTGTTGATCTGATAAGGGGTTACGAGATTTTGCGTGTTTCTTTTATTATCAACATTGTATGAAGGTGTGGGGATGAGGTTTTGTTCGATATGGGGCTTGATGCTAGTACTTGGTTGGTTTGAAGTAGTAACTGTTATCATGAATAGTTCTACAAGCGGGCGAGTTGTCTAATATTCTGGGTAAATTGTATCTGTGATTATAGTTATGACTCGATGTAGCTTGTTCAGACTCATACAGGATGTAAATGTAAGATTCGTGTCTTGCAAAGAAATTCTGAAAGTTGGGAATTGAATTCCAAGGTTTTTGGGCTAAAGTTAAATTAAGGATTTTTAGTTGCGTTGTGTTGTCAAGCTCATATGGAATAGGGTGATGTGGATTCACCCCCGGGTACGTGCGTGATAAGATGTAATAGTGATTTGGTGGCTTGAAAACAACTCATGGCACGTTCGAGGACGAACGTATATTTAAGTAGGGGAGATTGTAACGACCCGACCGGTCGTTTTGAGCATTTACGCTTCTTTTAACTATTTGAAGTCTTGAATAACTTTTTATGAGGTATTATGACTTGTGTCAATTGTCGGTTTTAGTTTTAAGGTATTTCGGAGTTAGCTTGGAAGGATGAATTTTCATGTTGGAAGCTTAAGTTAAAATAGTTGACCGGATATTTACTTACGAGTAAATGACCTCGAAATTTAATTTTGATGATTCCAATAGCTCCGTATGGTGATTTCGGACTTAGGAGCGTGTCCGGAAAATTATTTGGAAGTCCGTAGTAGAATTAGGCTTGAAATGCCAAAACTTTAATTTTGAAAAGTTTAGCCGGGGGTTGACTTTTTGACATCGAGGTCGCAATCTGATTCTAGAAATTTGAATAGCTTCGTTATGTCATTTATGACTAGTGTGCAAAATTTAAAGTCATTCCGAATTGATTTGATATGTTTCGGCACAAGATATAGAATTTGAAAGCAAAGCTCATAGATTTTGATTTGAGGTGCGATTCATCGTTTTGATGTTGTTTGATATGATTTGAGGCCTCGAGTAGGTCCATGTTATGTTATGGAACTTATTGGTATGTTCGGACGGGGTCCCGAGAGCCTCGGGTGAGTTTCAGCTGTTTAACGGATTGAATTTGGATTTGGAGGAGGAGTTGAAGCAGCTGGGCTGCTAGTGTGATCGCACCTGCGCGAAACAGGGCCGCAGGTGCGAGCTCGCGGATGCGAGGAATGATTCGCAGAAGCAAAAATGCATGGGCTGTCCAAGCATCGCGGGTGCGAAAACAAAATCACCGCGGGTGCGAAGACCGTGGGTGCGAAGACCGCGGGTGCGAAGGAATCATCACGGATGCGAAGACCGCAGGCGCGAAGAAATCACCGCGGGTGCGAAGGAATCATCACGGATGCGAAGACCGCAGGCGCGAAGAAATCACCGCGGGTGCGAAGACTGCAGATGCGAAGAAATCACCGCGGGTTCGAAGAAATCACCGCGGGTGCAAAAATCCTGGACAGAATGTTAAAAGCAGCAGGGTTCCGACTTTTTGCCATTTTGGGGCCTTCAAGCACGGTTTTTGGGGCGATTTTGAGAGAGAATTCAAGGAAAACATGAGGTAAGTCACTTGTGATCATTTCTACTCAATAATATTGAATTATTATCGAATAATCCGACTAGATTACATGTTTTTGAGGTGTAAATCGGGGGTTTGAACGTAGGGATTTAAAAATAAGATTTGAAGATTTGGAGGTCGAGTTGAGGTCGGATTTTGGTAAAATTAGTATAGTTAGACTCGTGATTGAAGGGGCTTCCAGATTTTATAACTTTTATCGGATTCCGAGATGTGGGCCCCATATGTGTTTTTTGGGGCATAATTTCGGATTTTTAAAAAATAATAGTATTTAGATATGGAATTAATTCCAATAATATTTGTGAGTTGAATCAAATTAATTGTGACTAGATTCTAGCCGTTTGGAAGTCGATACGCGCAAAATGAAATTTCTGGAGCATTGTTTAGCTTGCTCGATATTGGATTTTGCTTGTTCGAGGTAAGTAACTCTTCTAATCTTGGAGTTAAGGGTATGAACCCTGAATATATGTATTTCGTGAATTGTTGGAAGGTGACGCACATGCTAGGTGACGGGCGTGTGGGCGTGCACTATAGAAATTGTGACATAATTGTTTCTGTGGAATTTTATAGTTAAATGATCTTGGCATTTTTCATGTGTTTTATGAGTTAGAGAAATTTAGGATGAAAAACATATTAAAAATTATGATTGAGGCTATGTGCCAGTATTATTGGAACCCACAGAGATCATATTGTTGTGACTTATTTGTTTTAAATTGAAAATTCATACCCAGTCATATTCATTTCATTGCATATCATAACTCAGTTTTATGACTCTATTTTGATGCATATAAATGTTTTGGGCCGAATGCCTTATTTTACTGAAATGCCCGAGTGGCTTGAGAGGTTTATGACTAAGTGAGGCCGAGGGCCTGATTTGTGAGGATATTTATGGGATCGGGCTGCACGCCGCAGCATGTTTGATATCGATCGAGGGCCTGATTGTGAGGATGAGTGTGGATCGGGGTTGCCCGCCTGCAGCATACTTTATTATTATAGCACGTGAGTTGTCCGTGCAGCACGTGAGTTGTCCGTGCAGATTATAGCGCTTGGCTGAAGGAACCTCTCCGGAGTTTGTACACATCCCCAGTGAGCGCAGGTACCTACTGAGTGCGAGTGCAGAGTGCTGAGTGATTGTGAGGTATTCCCGAGTGGCAAGAGTGATTTTGAGGTATGCCCGAATGGCAAAAGTGATTGTGAGGTATGCCCGAGTGGCACGAGTGACTGTGAGGTTTGCCCGAGGGGCTGTATATGAGTGATGTTCTGCCCGAGGGGCTGTTTATCATTTTAGAACTGAATTGCATCGCATTGGCATGCACACATGACATACAGACATAGAGATGTATTTTTCCTCATGCTGTACAACATCACATCATTCATGATTTCTCACACATTTTTGACAGATGGGCATAGTGATGCATTTGTTTTACACGGGTTATCCGGAAGGAAAATGAAATATATTATTTATTATTGAGAAGATTTTTGGAGAAATTTATTGTTTTCAAACTATTCATCTTATTGGAAACTTCGGCAAATGATTTAGCTTTTCACTGATGTATTTGAAAAAAAAATGAACTACTATATTTTTTGAAATCATTATTTGGCTGAGTATTTTGTCCCCGAGTTACTTCTGGTATTATTTGTTTTATGTTATTATGGATTGTTGTGGACTATTGGTTTTGGACCCGATCTTGGTGAAAGCTCGTCACTACTTTCAACCTATGGCTAGGTTTATTACTTACTCAGTACATAGGGTCGGTTGTACTGATACTACACTTCTGCACATTGCGTGCAAATGTTGGCTGATGTTGTTGCTGTGCTCGATGGTTGCGGGATCTGAAGATGTACCTGCGTTCCTGTTGTAGCTGCCTCTTGTTCAGGGTAGCCTTAGATTTATAAAAGCTCTGTTTATGTATTATTCAAACAGACTATGTATTTATTTCATTTCCGCTTTGTATACTCTATTCTTAGAAGCTCATGATTTGTAGTACCGATTCTTGGGGAGATATATTAGTTTAGATATTATTTTTTAATTAATTTCATTGGAATTGGATAGTTAGAAAATGGCTTACCTAAAGGGTTGGGTTAGGTGCCATCGCGACTAGTGGGATTTTGGGTCGTAATAATTGCACCAGAAGATCAAGATAAGACAACATTCACATGCCCTCATGGAACATATGCCTATAGGAGAATGCCTTTTGATTTTTGCAACGCTCCTTGTCACGACCCTAAATTTCCTCCGTAGGAGGTCGTGATGGCACCTAGTCTCTAAGACTAGGTAAGCCTATCAATGTGGAATAATCATAAATATCTGAAATAAATAAACTACAATTCAAACAATTACAACTCCCAAAACTCGGTAGAAATAAGTCACAATCTTTTAAAAATTTATTCTCAATGTCTCTGTGTATCAAAGTCTAAAGAAAAATAAGGAAGCAACATAAAAATGATAGAAGGGGACTCCGGAGTTTGCGGACGCTGGCAGATATACCTCGAAGTCTCCGTGCCCAGGTAACTCACTGGCGTCTAGACTAGTAAGATGTACCTGAATCTGCATAAAAAGATATGCAGAAGCATAGTATGAGTACATCACAGTGGTACCCAGTAAGTGCCAAGCCTAATCTCGGTAGAGTAGTGACGAGGTCAGGTCAGGCCCTACTGGAGAATAGATAATGACATGAAAAAATGTTTAAATAATTTAATAAGATAAAATGATAATGGAAATGAATCAAGTAGTATGCTACATTTATTTATACCAAATAATGGCAAATAAATACCTCGTGGAAACAAAACAGAATTTCTTTTCAACTTTAAGAAAAATCACAAAAATCAAAAGCAACTACGGCCATAAATCAATATCAATAAGGGCACTACCGAGGTACCGCCTCGTAGTCCCAAATTATAATTAAATTCACAATATCTCATTCTCTTATCTCACCGCGGGAGCCTTCACAATTTATTTTAAAGAAAATATTTTTTCCGAAATAGCATCCCGCGTTTTAGCCATCCTTATCACACTGCATGACTTCTAGTAGTTCTCCCTACTAGCCACGCGTATCAAGCCACCCTTATCTCACCGCATGCATTTCAATACCCAAACCTTATACCATCACATGTGCATCAATATCACAATATATCACAATTTGCACATGAAGTGCTCAAATAATTTAACGTGCCAACATAATTCAACAACAATATTTTCCAAAATAAAGAGCTAACGGCTCATGACAAAATAAGTCATCAATAATATTTTTCCACAATAAAAAGCTCACGGCTCCATCAGAATGAGTACAAAAATCTTACATAAATATTCAGGAATAAATAATTCAGCAAAATAATATTTCAAAATCTTTAATACGTTGCTTCAATACCAAATTTAAAATGTCAAATATTTCATATTAATAATATTTAAGTTTAAGAAAATCAATTTCAAATAATGCACAGAGTAAAAGGAACCAAGTTTCAATTAAACAGGTAAAATAATTAGCAGGAAAAAGTCAAGAAAATTTAAAGTTACAAATCAAATCAATGATGAAAAATATAACAAGATTTAATAAATTAATTAATATGCAACAGTGATCTTCACAATTTAAAAACATAATCCTTCACATTTAGTACGTGTACACACTCATCACCTCGTGTACACGACTTTTATCACATTACAATTAATATCAATCCTAGGGAAAAATTCCCCCACACAAGGTTAGACAAGTCACTTACCTCGACTTGCTCCAATTTAACCAACTAGTATGCTTTTTCCTCGATTTTCCGATTCCAGTCGACTCGTATCTAGTCATAATTAATTCGATACAGTCAACAAAAATTATAGAATTAATTCTGTAAGAAAATACTATATTTTTCAATAAAAAACCGAAATTAACTCAAAAATGACACGTCTCGAAATCCGGCGAAAGTTACGAAATATGAACGCCCATTCAACCACGAGTCTAACCATACAAAAATGACTAAATTCCAATAACAGTTCGACCCTCAAATCCTCAAATCTATCCAAGAGGGTTTTCAAATTTTTCCATCTTAAATCATCAATTAAATGTTAAAAACAATGATAGATTCGGGTAATCTAACAAAGATTGAGTTAAGAACACTTACCCTAATGTTTTCTCTGAAAATCTCTCAAAAATCGCTTCAATCCGAGCTCCAATTCGTTAAAAATGGAAAATAGGACTTCGTCCTGTTTTCAGAACCTAAACATTCTGTCAAGGCTTTTACTCATCGCGATCGCGAACATCCACATGCGATCGCGAAGCAAAAATTACCACTGCCCAAATTAACTCTACGCGATCGCGTATATCTTCACGCGGTCGCAGAGCACAAAATTCCCAGCTCTACGTGATCGCAGTCCTCTTCACGCGTTCACGAGTCACAAGGTCTCAAAGCTACGCGATCGCATCCCGCTTCACGCGATCGCGAAGCACAAAACTTAGCAGCCCTCAATTAACCTTACGCGATCGCAAACAATGCCACGCGATCGCGATGCACAGCTTGCCAAACCTATGCGATCGCGGTTGACCTCACGCGATCGTGAAGAACAAAATTAACATTGCCTCAACTAAGCTTACGCGATCACGTCCCAATCTTCGCGATCGCGAAGAAGGTTTAAAATACCAGAAATCAGCAGTGCTAAAATGAAGGAAAATACTCTGAATACCATCTGAAACACGCCTGAGCCCCTCGGGACCTCAATCAAATATATCAACAAGTCCTAAAATACCATACGGATTTAGTCAAGTCTTCAAATCACATCCAACAACACTAAAAATACGAATCACTCATAAATTCAAGCCTAATGAACTTTGAAACTTTCAATTTCTACAAACAACACCAGAACCTATCAAATCAAGTCTGATTGACCTCAAATTTTGTACGCAAGTCATAAATGACATAACAGAGCCATGAAAATTTTCAGAAATGGATTTCGACCCCGATATCAAAAAATCAACTTCCCGGTCAAACTTCCAAATTTAAATTTCTATTTTAGTCATTT
The DNA here is from genome assembly GCA_000715115.1 of Nicotiana otophora. Taxonomy (NCBI): domain Eukaryota; kingdom Viridiplantae; phylum Streptophyta; class Magnoliopsida; order Solanales; family Solanaceae; genus Nicotiana; species Nicotiana otophora. Next base: position 154,146 of record AWOL01S0000974.1, read on the forward strand.
TAAGCCCAATTTCACTACGAACTTCCAATTAGAATTCCGATCACGTTTCTAAGTCCAAAATCACCATACGGAGCTGTTGGAATCATCAAAATTCTATTCCGGGGTCGTTTGCACATAATTCGACATCCGGTCACTATTTGAACTTAAATTTTTTATTTTTCTTCAAAATTCCATATCTCGGGTTAAGGACCTCGGAATTTAATTCCGGGCATATGCCCAAGTCCCAAATCATGATACGGACCTACCAGAACTGTCAAAATACTGATTCGAGTCTGTTTGCTTAAAACGTTGACCAAAGTCAATTCAGTTGAGTTTTAAAGCTCAAATTCACTTCTTTTGTTTTCACATAAAAACTTTTTGGAAAATTTTACGCACTGCGCACGCAAGTCGAAGAATGATAAATATTGTTTTGCGAGGTCTTAGAATACAGAATTAATTATTAAATTTAAAGATGACATTTTGGGTCATCACATTCTCCACCTCTAAAACAAACGTTTGTCCTCGAACGGTGTTAGAAAAAGTACCTGAGTTAGTGAATAAGTGTGGATAATAGCAGCGCATATCATGCTCGGTCTCCCAAGTTGCCTCTTCGATCGGATGACCCCTCCACTAAACCGTCACAGAAGCAATGTTCTTTGATCTCAGCTTTCAAACCTGCCTATCCAAAATGGCCACTGGTTCCTTAACATAAGATAGATCCTTGTCCAACTGAACCGAACTGAAGTCTAACACATGAGACGGATAGCCGTGATATTTCCGAAGCATGGAAACATATAATACCGGATGAACTGTAGAGAGAATAGGTGGTAGTGCAAGTGTGTAAGCCACCTCTCCAACTCTCTCAAGAATCTCAAAAGGCCCAATATACCTAGGGCAACTTTCCCTTCTTCCCGAACTTCATCACACCATTTATAGGCGAAACCCGGAGCAATACCCGCTCAACAACCATGAATGCAACATCGCGAACCTTCCGATCCGCATAACTTTTATGTCTAGATTGGGTTGTACGAAGTCGATCCTGAATCAACTTAACTTTATCCAAGGCATCCTGAATCAAGTTTGTACCCAATAGTCTAGCCTCGCCCAGCTCGAACCAACCCGCTGGAGACCAGCATCGCCTACCATACAAGGCCTCATACGGAGCCATCTGAATGCTTGACTGATAACTATTGTTGTAAGCAAACTCCGCAAGTGGTAAGAATTGATCCCAAGCACCCAAAAATCTATCACACACGCATGAAGCATATCCTCCAGTATCTGAATAGTGCGTTCAGACTGTCCGTCCGTCCGAGGGTGAAATGTTGTACTCAACTCCACACGAGTACCCAACTCTCACTATACAACCCTCCAAAATCGTGAGGTAAACTGTGTACCCCGGTCAGAGATAATAGATATTGGTACACCGTGAAGTCTGACAATCTCGCGAATATATACCTGAGCCAACTGTTCTGAAAAGTAAGTAGTAATCACAGGAATGAAATGAGCTGACTTGGTCAATCTATCCATAATCACCCAAACTGCATCGAATTTTCTCTGAGTCCGTGGGAGTCCAACAACGAAATCCATAGTGATTCGTTCCCATTTTCATTCTGGAATTTCCAACTTCTGAAGCAATCCACCCCGGTCGTTGATGCTCATACTTCACTTGCTGGCAATTTAGGCACCGAGCTACATATTCCACTATATCTTTCTTCATCCGCCTCCACCAATAATGTTGTTTCAAGGCCTGATACATTTTTGCAGTACCCGGATAAATGGAGTACCGCGAACTGTGAGCCTCCTGGAGAATCAACTCACGAAAACAGTCCATATTAGGCACACATAGCCTACCCTGCATCCGTAATACATCGTCATCTCTAATAGTGACTTCCTTGTCATCATCATGCTGAACTGTATCCTTAAGGACAAGCAGATGGGAGTCATCACACTAACGTTCCCTGATATGATCATAAAGAGAAGACTGAGAACCCACGCAAGCCAAAACTCAACTCGGCTCGGAAACATCCAGTCTAACAAACTGGTTGGCCAAGGCTTGAACATCCAAAGTTAAAGGCCTCTCTGCTACCGATAAATATGTTAAGCTGCCCAAACTCTCCGACTTACGACTCAAAGCATCGGCCACCACATTGGCCTTCCTAGGATGATATAGAATGGTGATATCATAATCCTTGAGCAACTCCAACCATCTCCGTTGTCGCAAATTAAGATCCTTCTGTTTAAACAGATGTTGTAGACTCCGGTGATCGGTGTAGATCTCACAATGGACACCGTACAAGTAATGCTGCCAAATCATTAAGGCATGAACAATAGCTACTAACTCAAGGTCATGTACATGATAATTCTTCTCATGTACCTTTAACTGTCTGGATGCGTAAGCAATCACCCTACCGTCTGGCATCAACACTGCGCCGAGACCAATACGCGATGCGTCACAATATACAGTATAAGATCCTGTACCTGTAAGTAATACCAATACTGGGGATAAAACACTGATCCGAGTCCGTTTGCTCAAAACGTTGACCAAAGTCAACTCAGTTGAGTTTTAAAGCTCAAATTCATTTTGTTTTTCACATAAAAACTTTTCAGAAAATTTTACGGACTGCACACGCAAGTTGAAGAATGATAAATAGTGCTTTGCGAGGTCTTAGAACACAGAATTAATTATTAAATTTAAAGATGACATTTTGGGTCATCACACTCCTGCTACATTTCAGCATTACATATCTTTATAGATGATTTTACGCTCTTTGGCAAGACATTTAAGTATTGTACTTACCACTTAACCTTAGTTCTTAAGAGATGTGAAGAAACAAACTTAATTCTTAATTGAAAAAAATATCATTACTGAGGGAATTGTTTTAGGATATAAAATTACTACTAAAGGGATAAAAGTTGATAAGACTAAAATTGATCTTATAGCAGGATTACTCCCTCCACAACTATTAAAGACATTAGGAGATTTCTAGTTCATGCAGGTCTTTACAAACAGTTCATAAAAAAACTTTTCAAAGATTTCAAAATCGTTGACTAATCTCTTGATGAAAGATATTAAGTTTGATTTTTCAGGTGATTGTGTGAAAGCATTCGAGACCCTTAAGAAAAAATTATCAATTGCCCCCGTAGTTGTGTCCCTTGACTGAAACCAGCCTTTGAGGTTATGTGTGATGCTAGTGATATAACAGTTGGAGTTGTTTTAGGCCAGAGAAAGGATAATAGTATTCGTCCTGTTTACTATGCCAATAGAATTTTGAGCGAGACACAACTGAATTATGCTACAACAGAGAAAGAATTACTGGCAGTAGTGTTTGCTTTTGAAAAGTTCTGCTCCTATTTGATAGGAATCAAGGTTACTATTTTTACTGATCATGCAACTTTAAAATATCTCTTAGCAAAGAAAGATACCCGACCTAGATTATTAAGATGGATTTTACTTCTGCAAAAATTTGACCTTGAAATAAAGGATAAAAAAGGAATAGAAAACCAAGTAATTGATCATTTATCTAGATTAAAAAATCCTCCCATTGAGTTTAGTGTGATAAAGAAAGAATTTTCAAATGAACATATTTTTTCAGTCGATTCAGTAGTGACCCAACCACCCTAGTTTGCAGATATTGCAAACTACTTGGTTGGAAAGTGGACACCCCAAAAAATTTTTTACCGGTAAAGAAAGAAGCTAATATCTGATGCTAAATATTATTTATGGGATGAACCTTATTTATTTAAATTTTGTACAAATAATATCGTTAGAAGTTGTGTAGCTGAAGAAGATATGAATAAAATTTTGTATCACGGTCATGATGGAACAATAGGAGGGCATTATGCAGCAAATCGAACGTCTTTTAAAGTTTTTGAAACCAGATTCTTCTGTCCTACGCTCTTTAAAGATGCCCGAGCATATGTTGCACAGTGTGACAGGTTTCAAAGAATAGGTACTATAACTAAAAGAGATAAGATGCCATTGCAATCAATATAGGTATGTGAAATATTTGATGTTTGGAGAATAGATTTTATGGGTTATTTTCCTTCTTCTCACTCTTTTGAATATATCCTTGTGGCAGCGAATTATGTGTCAAGATGGGTTGAAGTCATCCCCACATGAAAAAATGATGCTCAAATTATGTGTAATCTTCTTAGAAAATTATTTTTACCAGATTTGGCACACCACGAGTTATCATTAGTGACCAAGGGACTCATTTTATGAATAAAAAATTCCGCTTTACTATCTGAATATGGTGTAACTCATAAAACAGGAACAACATACCATGCTCAAACTCAAGGACAAGTTGAGGTTTCTAACCGTGAGTTAAAAAAATTCTTGAAAAAATGATTGGAATCTCAAGAAAAGATTGGGCTTTAAAATTAGATAATACATTATGGGCATACCGAACGACGTTCAAAATACCAATTGGAACATCTCCATATAGATTAATCTTTGGAAAAGCTTGTCATTTGCTAGTTGAACTAAAACATATATCTTTTTGGGCATTAAAAGAATTGAACTATATTTGACCTTTGCTAGTAAAAATAAATTATTTTCAGGTTAATGAGGAAGAACTGAGGTTGGAAGCTTATGAAAGTGCCAGAATTTTAAAAGAGAAAACACAAAAATGGCATGACAATTTGATCCGACAAAAAAGTTTCAAAATTGGAGATTAAGTACTTCTTTATAATAGTCGACTCAGGTTATTCCCAGAAAAATTTAAAATCTAGGTGGACATGTCCTAACAATGTTATATATGTTACCCCATATGGAGCAATTGAAATTCAACAGAATAGTGGAGGAGACAAATTTAAGGAAAAAGTTCATAGGCTAAAATTATACTTTGGAGGACATTCTGAGCAACATCCTTCAGTTACTTTGATTGACTGATGAATTTCACAGTTAATAAGTCGAGCTGACGACATTAAACTCAGAACTACAATTTCCTACTCGTAGCCATTGAGAGTGAAGCAATGGAACCTCATAAGCCCAATATAAATTTGTATGAATAAATGCTTAACCAATAGATTTGGTCAATATCCATATTATTGTACAACTAAAACATCACATGAAAGCCTCTGCAAAAACAGAACCACCTACACAGGAGTAATTCCATTGTGATCGGTATGTCTAAGTTAATGGTTGGTTAACTATTTAATTGTGTAAATTAATTGTTGGCTCAAGTAAATTTTTTGGTTTATATCAAAACCCGGATCCCATGACGGATAAGATCTAAAAAACTAGTTCAATCTATTACATATAGAACATGTGTAGTCATAATTTTTTTCAAGCATTCTTGTGCAACGGTATATTTGAAAGCTAAAAAGATTTTTAATTTCAAATAGTTCTTTAGTGCTTTATGTATAAAAAAAAGAGGTTAGATGGAACGTAACTAAGTAATGCAAGTATATTTCTTAATAGGTTTACCTTTATACACATATAGTAGGGAAAACAAAACGTGAGCCTAACCTTAAAAATATGGGGATTAGATAACTAGCATAATATAATATTTTAATTTATTAATATCTATATATATGTACATCTTTTAATGCTCAATTGCTACAGGTAGTAGTCCACTAAGGAGCTATCTAACCACCAACAAAGTGGCACAATGCCAGATACCATAAAAACAAATAATCCATCTATTTTAATTTATGTGAACTTATTTGACTAGATATGAAGTTTAAGAAAAGAAATAAAACTTTTGAACTTGTGGTGTAAAATAAAACACATATATTTTGTGTGACTATAAATCAATGCGTAAAGGCAAATTGTTTCCAAATAAGGAAAGAGATCATTTTTTTGACACAGACTAAAAAAGAAATAAGTTCACATAAATTGAAACAGACGGAGTATAAGACATGCATTGATTCTCTGAATTGCAGGCGAGGGAAGATCAATATGAAATCTTTTTTGGCATATGTCATAAAGTACTTATTTTTATATTAGTCTATAACTCTCAATATATTTATATAAATACCTATATATATATTTTTTTGTTAAGAAAAAAGACTAAGCATATCATTCGCGTTATTTTTTTTATTTGAGAGTTTATATGTATATTATTAATATACACATAGGACTATCTTAACTAAAATATATAATACTATGTAGTATAGTAGCTCATGAATAGGTCTTTCTTGCGTAGTCAAAAGACAACATCACTGTTCCCAATGACTAACTTTCGTGTTTTAGGTAACACAAAAGAGTACATAGCTATTTTAAAAACAACGATATATATATATATATATATATATTACGTCATTTTTCACATGAATATGTATATATATTTTATATCACTAACTATATATAAGTGTGTATATAATATACAACAACAAACCCAGTGGAGTCCCACACAATGGGGTCTAAGGAGTGTGTACGCAGACCTTACCCCTACCTTATGAAGGAAAAGACTGTTTCCGATATACTCTCGACTCAAGAACAGTGAAAAAAACACAATAAACAAACAGTAACACTGGCAAGGAAATAAGATAATAGAAACAAATAGCACAACCTGTAATAGCAAAGGAACTAGAAATACGAAGTTACAAGAGAAGTGTGAAAACTAACAACAAGGAACTCGGAATAAGAGAATACAAGACTAGTATTACTAGTACTAGAAGAGACTCTCGATTACTTGTCAACCCACAATCCTAATCCTCGACCTCCACACCTCCCTATCGAGGGTCATGTCCTCGGTAAGCTGAAGTAGTGGTATGTCCTGCCTAATCACCTCTTCCTAGTACTTCCTAGGTCTCCCTCTACCTTTTATCTACCCCGCTATGGTCAACCTCTCGCATCTCCTCACTGGGGTATCGATGACTCTGCTCTACACATGCCCGAACCACCTCAGACTCGATTCCCGCAACTTGTCTTCCACATGGGTCACACTCAACTTATCCCTAGTAACTTCATTCCTAATCCAGTCTTTCCCGGTATGCCCACACATCCATCTCAACATCTTTATCTCTGCTACTTTCATCTTCTGGATATGAAATTTCTTGACTGGCAAGCAGTCAACTCCATACAACATAGTCAGCCTCACTACCACTTTGTAGAACTTGCCCTTAAGTCTTGGTGGCACATTCTTGTCACACAAAACATCAGACGCAAGCCTCCATATATCCACCTTGCTCCAACACGATGTGTACATCCTCGTCAATCTCCCCGTTCCCCTGAATAACAAACCCAGAATATTTGAAACTATCTCTCTTGGGGATGACTTGTGTATCAAGCTTCACCTCCACTTCTGTTTCCTGCGTCCTCACATTGAACTTGCACTCCAAGTATTCAGTTTTTGTCCTACTCAACTAGAAACCTTTAGACTCTAGGGTTTGCCTCCATAGCTCCAATCGACCGTTAATCCCGCAACGCGTCTCATCGATTAGCACTATGTCATCTGTAAATAACATACACCATGACACCTCCCCTGAATGTGGCGCGTCAACACGTCCATCGCCAAGGCAATGTATAATATAAACAATATATATATATATATATAGATGTGTATAAGAGACAGTATGTGTGTGTGTGTGTGTGTGTGTGTGTGTGTGTATACTTATTACTACTATAATTGCTAAAATATATGTAGTTATTATTACCATGTGGACCCTACTACTATCATATGGAATAAGTAGTACTAACTTTTCAATGTTGTTTGTGCAAACATGTAAATAAGAGGACAACCAAATCTTATGTGGTCCACGTGTGGCGACAAAATTTGAAAAAGCAAAAAGGTTTCTTATGTCTGGTAAGTAATAGATGTATTGTCATCGGATAAAGCTATTAAATAAAAAATCAAAACAGAAAAAATTATAATAAAAATCATAAAGGACAACACCAAGCATTGTGGTGTCAGAGAAAGCATTATGGTGTCAGGAGAAAAGTAATCCCACGACAACAAAGTAAAATATATGTGATTATTTTTGAAAGTTCTAGAATTATTTTCGTATCACTTATAAGTAGTTGGCGGTGACTTTAGAGGTGATAAAAAAAATTATTTAGCAATAAAGTAACAATTTATGTGATAAACAACTGACTTCATCATGATCTGTAGTATTCCTCTTACTTAGTAAATAGGTTTAGAGTGCTTACTTGATTACGGTAATCTTATAACCAACTCTTTAGCGATGTGCAATTGCAATATCAAATTTATTTTTATCAAAGTTATTCTAGCTTACCTGCTACACAAGTATTCTACACTAGTTATTGGCATTAAACATAAACGAGCTAACTATGATCCTTTGGAGGCAAAGCGCTATGCTGAGTTGGAATGATATTATCATGTAAGCATATCATCTTTAATAAGGCATGATTCCGATTTGTCAGGTATCCTACGAAGAATGACATGAATCTGTAGTTAGAGAATTGAATGGACTTTGTTCATTTTAATACAATATATAGTATTAGTAATCTTTTCATAATTTATTTATTTTTGAAAATGCAATTATAATTCATAGTATTTGAAAGTCATTTTTCACCTTTTAAAAGTACAATAACCGTCTCTGTTGCGGATTCAAGATTAAGGGAGCTTTCTATCCTTTAAAATGTGAATAGAGTTTTTCCACATATTTTAAAAGTTAAGGGATAAAATAAAATTTATTCTAAATATAAAATATTGAAAATTGATTGATCAAACTGATAGGAAAGAATAATTGGTACAAACTGACACAGTGTCATAATATAATAAGGAAAAAAAAACAAGATATATAAAGATAGAATTAGAGAAATTCTTATTCTCGGTAATGTGAAACAACTGAGGTAATTGAGCCTTTTATTTATGGGAGAAGAAACCTTGTTGTCCTAGAAAAAAAAGTGCAAACTTTTTGCGAAAGAAATCAAATTACCATACAAGAATATATTTTTGTTTGCTAAACCTGGCCACCAAATAAAATATCCATATTATAATATTATTTTCAAGATACAGTTTGAGAAAACAACTTTTTTTGGTTATATCGATCTTGTTTTCGTCACCGATTAAATCGATTGACCACCCTTAGCCTATGATTATGATTTTATTTTTACTGTCAATTGGAATAAACTCTTATTAAAGAGAGTGATGTTGCATTAGCATAGATGAACGGTAATGGAGGCCTTATTATTTTTATGGATTTGTTAAGAGGGAAAAAGGAAAAGAACCCCCTTCCTTATACAAATTAGCTCCAATTTTGATAACTTGCAGTATTACAATGTAAGTTAAAGTTAATGTAAGATGAAATTACTAATATCAGTAACATTTTCCCTCACATATTAGAAGATATTATTAAACTAATAAAACAATCAACTCGCTTGATAATTCTTTTTTTTTTTTTTGAGAAACCCCTTGAACTGGAGAGTTAAATATCCGTACAAAATAGTTACGAGGATTCTACTTTTTGCTAGAAAAAAAAATGGATAAGATGATAAATTCATTAGCATACCCCATATCATTCCACAAAATTTGGATACCCTTGGTAATCTTGGGGATAGATATGGTTATTAAATGCATAAGATTTAATAACGCTTGCAAAGTTATTAAAAAATAGTCACTATTTTGCTGAAACACTGAAAGTTCTAGCATAACATGCTGGATTATGGAGTTCCTTCGCATAAACTTTCACCATATTATATTGGAACTCCAGCACACAAAAAGTTTCAGCAATATGCTGGATTATTGAGTTCTTGCGAATAAACTTCCAGCATATTATGTTAGAACTCCTGCACATTATGAAATTCTAGCATATTATGCTAGAATCTCATATGCAAAAAATTTAAACTCCAACATATTATGCTAGAGTTTTTTCAAATTTTTAAGGGTATTTTTGTTTAAATTTTATTTTTATATAAAAAAGTAACTAAATTTTAATTACTTTTAAAATTATGATTTCTTTTTCAATTACCAATTATAAATATGACTATTTCTATTTTACCCCGTATTAAACGCCCTTAGTTTTCACTTTTCCCCCTATTAAACGCCCTTAGTTTTCACTTTTCCCATGATGAAAATAAAAAAGAACAAAGACAAAGGAGAAAAGAAAAAGAAAAACTCTACAAGAAACACAGTATCGGAATAATGCGAACAGAAGTATAAGCTTGTTCTCTCACACATTCACCTTAGCAGAAGAAGAAGGAAGAGGGGGAGGTGTTTGTTCTTCGGATCACCAATCATGGTATGCCAGATCCTTACTCTTCTCCTTCCTTATTATCAACAAAACTAAAACCCTCATTTTTTATCTATTTATGTTTCTCGAGCTTGATCTGGTGAATAGTTGTTACATTTGATGCTTGATTAAGATATATTTGTCAAAATTTTACATGGCAATTTTTTGATTTGTTCAACACGGTTGGAATTTCAATCTGATTCCAGATCTTGTTGTGGATGTCTTAAGTGTGTTGAATTTTGTTTGAATATTTCGTAGGTTTTCTCTAAATTGTTGATTTTTTCTAGCTCTAGCTCACATGAGGATTTGGGTTCCGTGGATCATATCCAATTTCACTAAATGCACAAAAGAAAGGCGGTTTCAAACATTTGGCATAATTCCTATTAGAAGATGAAAGATTGGATTTTTATGAAGTGTAAGAGAAATCTGGATTACTTGAATCTTGAACTCTGATATGAATTACTGGGTTTTCTGGATTCAAAATATATTATTTGTACCTAGTACTGAATTTTTGAACGCGAGTATAGGGTCTGAGCCAAATATCCAAACCCATTACCTCTATTCTAAGTCGGCCCCTGCTCTGATAGATTACGTGTAATTGGATAGAGAAAGTGATGAGCTTATGGGTTTTACCTTTTAGGCTGAAAGATGGAGTTTTGAGGCTTCGATGCGTGGAGGTGGGGGTTGGGGAATAATAGTTTGTTCTCTGTTAAATTGTTATAGAAAGCTTCTGAATAGGGAGGAGTTGGCTTTTCCGAATAGTTCGATTTGGATCCCCAAGGCACTGAGAAGGTTTGCTTCTCTACTTGGTTAGTAGAAAGAGGAGAAATTTTGGCGGCTGAGAACCCGAGGAAGAGGAATATTACGTATGTCAGTTGGTGTTTCATGTGTAAGAGTTCGCGGAAGATCTTGATCACCTCCTAATTCATTGTGCGATTGAGTCGAGGTGGTGGGAGATACTGAATTGGTTTGGTATATCTTGGGTGATGCCAGGCACGGTGAAAGAGGTGTGATCAACTGGAACTATTGTAGAAAAAGGAGAAGCAGGGCGTGGAAGCTTGCACCACTAGCTCTTTTTGTGGGTAGTTTGGAGGGAAAGAAATAGGAGAGTTTTTGCAGGTGTAGAGACGTCTCTTGTTCAGTTGAGGAGCAGTCTTTTATCCCTTATTTCTTTTTGGTGCACTCATAAGGTCCTTGTATGTATAGATTATTGAGTGTCGCTCACAGAAAACCATCTCTTTTTGTATGTTTTCTACTTTTTGTTATACCTCTTGTATACAAACAAGTTTTATTTGCCCAAACAGTAATAAAATTTATTACTTTATAAAAAAGATGGAGTGTTGAGGCTTCGAGAATGAAACAAGTTGATGCTAATTCCTGCTGTTCATATTTCTGTAAATGGATTCTGGGGAATCACTTGATGTTTGAGACATGTAAAAATTTGGGATAAAGGAGAGAGACATAGTTCTTAGGTGATGAGGGTCTTTGGGATTTTGTAGTTAACCCGCTGCTAAAAGACAAAAAACAGCAGAAACTTTGAGAAGATGATGAGGAAGAATAGTAGCAGAAGGTTGAAGATTCATTCTTGTAATAGCTGATAAACCCCCGACTTTTTCAGCATTTTGATTAGCTATGCTCCAACATAATTCTATAATAAATAAATTCTGGAACAGAAAAATCAACATCTGAAATCAGAATATGTATACAACTTCTTGATTGACTGCGTACCTTAACATCATTCTATGGAGCCTATAATAGCCAACATCCATCTGAATCCATAGTCCAGCCATGAGAAAGCAACTACGAAGATAAATTGGACATTCAAACAGTAAATAGCAAAGTTAAAACCCAAAAAATATCTCACTAACCAAGAAACAGAAGCATATATCACTCTTTTAGCTATAGCACGTACTGGTTGAAACCATGTCACTGGCAAAAGCTTGGTATTTAAGTGGAGAATGGTAAAAGGGTGGGCCCATTATCCACCGAGTTTCAGACTGTGTGCCACTGGCACTCGGGGATTCTCAGTTATCAAAGAATAAAAAATAAAGAAACTACAGACAGTGCTGCATATTGCACGCCATCAAAAAGATGGGATGACTAATTATATTTGGCTGACAATTTCTTAAATTGTTTATGGCAATAGTTTTATCTTAGTAACAGCTCACTGGATGCAAATGTTATATTTTCTACTATAGCAGTTGGGACTATATGTTTATTTATCCATAGCAGTTGGGACTATATGTTTATTTATCCATAGCAGTATAACAAATAGTTTTTGATCTCTTCCAGATTCACTTTGTGCTGCTCATTAGCCGGCAGGGAAAAGTGAGGCTAACCAAGTGGTATTCACCATATACACAAAAAGAGAGAACCAAGGTATACTTCCGGCCTTCTCGAGATAGGATGTGATAAATATCTTTTGGTGTTTATCTGATTTCCTTAAGGAAACTATAATAAATCTGATTGTATTTGTTCCTCAGTCTGCTGATATTTTAATTGGGATCTTAAATAAGATGTTTTCATCGATATGATTTAGGGACGACAATGTGTTGGGGACGCTCACCTCACATTCTTAGTTCATTGTCGCCCCTTATTTCATTGGCCTCTCCCTCTTTGTCACTTATTTGGGTTTATTTTTAGCATTCTTTAGTATCTTCATTCTTGAAATCATTTCCTCGAGGAAATGATTTCAGAAGCTGTGTTACTTTTTATCCCTAAACAAACTTCAGCCATTCACTGGCAGATATGGGACCTCTCCTTCCCTTCGTGTTGTAAGCTTACTTCTACCCTGGATAAATCTGTAAGTGTCTTCTAGGAACTCACCTTTCTCGTGAAGAAACTTTGAAAAAAGGTTGGAAGCAATATACATAAAAAAAGAGATGGTATTGCCTTATGACTCAGACTGGTTTGTCCTTGTCAAAAAAAGAGTAGAGTGAGAGAGACTGGTTGGTTGTCATAATTGAGAATTCAACTAGTCAATAAAAGGATTTTCTTGCAAACTAGGGAGAATTAAAATATAAGAAAAAGAGTAAACTACGAAAAACCAAAAAAATGCTCAAAACCTTCCAATAAAGGATAAATTATGCAATTAAGAGAGGGTACAAAGAGCCTGAATTGGGATGTTGAGGTAGATGTGAAAATTACAAAGATTTCGTAGCCGAAAAGTAAGATAAAGAAATTATAGAAGGTATGATGTAAAGCGTAATTGCTTGCTTTTAATCATTTTTTTTTTTTTCAAAAAAAAAAAAAGTACTATCTGTTTTATTTTTCTTCCCTGGCAAGGTGAATAGGTTGCTCTTGCAATTATTTGAGGTCATTAAATTGTAGTAGAGGGATGTGAATTAATTGTTTTATTTTTTATAAGGTAGAGAAGTGAATAATTATTTCACTTTTTTATTTTCACGAGTTCTCATTCCTGCAAACACTCTATTTCTTTCCTGTGCATTCCATGTATAGTACTGATTATGCAAAAGTTTTTTTCCATTCTTTATTTTAATAAATACATGTCGATGCAACTTGCTTAAAGGTAATCCGTGAACTAAGTGGTATGATTCTCACTCGAGGACCGAAGCTTTGCAATTTTGTTGAGTGGAGAGGATATAAAGTTGTTTATAAAAGGTAAGGTGATCTAATTTTATTCCCAAGTCACGTCTTATGATTTGCACTTTAATTAGGCAGAATCTACTTATCGTTTCTCCCTGTAAGACAAAGTAAATTTAGTTCCAATTTTTGTATGGGCTGTCAATTTAACAGATATGCAAGCCTGTATTTCTGTATGTGCATAGACCAAGAGGACAATGAGTTGGAGGTCCTGGAAATCATACACCATTATGTTGAGATTCTGGACCGATACTTCGGAAGTGTAAGGCTCTCAAACTTTAAAGCAACTTTTTCTGATTGAGTTTCTAAATTGCATTTTGATTGGGTAAAGCTACTAAGATGGTATTACTTGTTCTGTTTTATATTTATGTTGCTGGCTTTCTTTCCCTTCAGGTCTGTGAGCTGGACTTAATCTTCAACTTTCACAAGGTATGTTCATTGAATTTGTTTAGGGATCTCTACAATCTGTGCCTTCTCAGTCTCTCTCCTTCACCTAAGATTTACTGGTTTTCCTAGTGGACATTACGACAATTTAGGTGACATTTGTGATCACTTCTTGGGGCTTATATAGATTAGATTACTAACAATATAGAGCTTCCATGATATTGGTTAACTCCTATCTTGCCTTCTCTCTTATTACCCGTCCATTTCTTTGCTCTTGGTCTCTGCATTTATGCTTGATCTCGGATGGGAACAACGGGCGCTCAAAACCTCAAATCATCTTATTTTCGGTGCTAAACCGTCCCTCATTTTCTTTTGTTTAAAGTGTAGATAGATTACCTTTTCCCAATCTTAATATTAGTACTTTGCTAACCGCTCAGAACTTTAATATATGCAAGTATGTAACTGCCCTCTTCATCATCATAAGTTGGGTATTTTCTTTCGAGACTGGTAACAAATTAAAGTAATGAAAGGCACTAAGGCAGTGCAAAGCCATATGTACAGGGAAAGATAGACCAAGCTTGATCCACCTTAATTACAAAAAGCCTAACATGCGAACCAGGATTCTGTATTCTCTACATGACTTTCTTTACACCAAAAAAAGAAATAAAAGAATACAATTCATCTTAACAGTCTGAAAGGAATTGTATCAGTCTTCAAAAACTGTTGAGTTCCTCTCTTTCCATAGTGTCCACCATATGCAAGCAGTTATCAATCTCCACCATGTCTTCCGTCTCACGGAACCTTCAGTAGTCGCAGGCATGGTTAAGGAACAGTGTTGTACTCTAGCAACTGTTCCTTAACATTGTGGGCCTCAGAGTTTGAAAACTGTGGTTTTACTGACCTGTATTTGAGAGCAAAAGATAGGCAGAGTTGGCAGTGTAGATTCCATTCTTGCAATTTTTCCAGAGTAGGGTTTCTTCATACTCTTTGAGGCCTTGGAAAATTTCCAAAGTTTTAAAGAAATCAGCAATTCTCCCCATTAGAAACGAAGATCTAAGTTTCGCTATTAGAAATGAAGATCTGTAATATTTGAAAGTTATATCTGATGAAGAATCATGTTTTGAAAAAAAGAGCAGATCCTCTCTTTAAGTTTAGTTACTAAACACTTGAAAGGTTTTGAGCATGGGGTGTGTGTGTTGGGG
>AWOL01S0000974.1:171627-228049 GCA_000715115.1 Nicotiana otophora
CTTTGATCGGTGGATTCTTAATCACGTAAATATTCTCCATGGATTATGAATTTAACATACCGCAAAAAAAGAGCACTATATAACGATGAAAAGAAATGGTTTGTATAATATACGAAAAAACAAAGGTTTGATAGAAATAAAATTATAGTTCGAAAAGAAGTCATTGGGTTCTCTACTTCTCTATGAAATCAATTGTGACTCTCTATGAAATAAATTGTGATTATTACATACCTTTTCTGTAAGACTCGAAACTCTATCTTATTGGAATAATTAAATCTAAGAAAAGAGCTATTTATCCGAAGGCTATCAATCTTTATCTTTCTCCTTTGCCTATTCTTTCATATTGTTAGCTTTTCAAATGATGATAGTTGTGTAATGCTGCACCAGATTGAACTAGTTAAACTTGCTTTTGATCTATTTGGGGAAGTAGATTCAAATTGCTTTCTAAATTAATAAAGAACCTTTTCATAGTCTTCTCTTCTGTCATGTATTAATACACTAATAAAGGTTACTACTTGCTAGCGATGAATTATGTGCTGATTGAACTTGAGAGTAGGGTGTAAACAGTAGCAACTACTTGGCTCTCTATCGTTCCATCTATAATGCATTTTCATATTAAACAACTCGATAGGGTATAGCTTAAATATTTCTAAACCACGTGAATGATTTGGCAGGCATACTATATATTGGATGAACTTGTGATTGCTGGTGAACTCCAAGAATCAAGCAAGAAAACTGTTGCTCGTCTAATTGCTGCACAGGTATTCCTCATTACACGCTTAATGATGCATTCACAGGTAATGATACTTTATTCTTTATTAATCTTCAAACTGAATGCCGGCAACGACTTGCAGGATTCTTTGGTTGAGGCTGCCAAAGAAGAGGCAAGTTCTATTAGTAACATTATCGCACAGGCCACCAAATGAGAGAATGAGTTGCAGTGATATTTTTATGATTCTCATTCATTGCTGTAATCAGATCTTGTTATGACATTGTCTCTTTTCAATCCATGTTGCGTTATGCTTCTTATTGAAATTTCTAGTTATTAAAAAGGGGGAATTTCTCTTGTAGTGGTAATTTTTCCTTTCAACAAAGGTTGTTACTGCAGTGATGTACTTTCTTACCTAGAAACTGCTGTATTCATTCTCGTCCAGTTAGCTTGTTAATTAGCCTTGATCCTTTTCATATTCTAGGAAAGTTTTCTCGAAAGATGTTAACTGAATTAGCAAATATGTAAACATGTCAATTCTTTGTTATGAAATAAAAGCAATTTAGTAAAACATGAATAAGAAATGGAGATTGAGAGGAGGAGAAGATTTTATTTCTTCTTCAATTGTGTGTTTTTTCCCGTGCCTTTATAATAGGCATGAAAAATGAAGAAATATGTCAATAAGCATTTGAGAGGAAGATTATGGAGGAAGATAAACATCCACTATAATTTGATTTTTCTTATAACACTTCCTTTGGATGTCTATAGATAATGTGCCTTGTTAAAATTCTATTAGAAAAAAAAATCCTAGTGAAGGAAAAAGAGTACACATGTTTAGAAATACGCTTTTTGGTTACCTCATTAAAAACCTTGCAAGGAAAATCCAGTGGGACAATTTTGTAAGGGAAAAAGAAATCGCGTATTAACTCCCCCTGATGAGAGCATCAATTCACATCCTTGAGCCTTAGATAAGAGTGAGTTGCTCTAGTGGTGAGCACCCTCCACTTCTAACCAAGAGGTTATGAGTTCGAGTCATCCCAAGAGCAAGGTGGAGAGTTTTTGGAAGGAGGGAGCCGGGGGTCTATCGGAAACAGCCTCTCTACCCCAGGGTAGGGGTAAGGTCTGCGTACACACTACCCTCCCCAGACCCCACTAGTGGGATTATACTGGATTGTTGTTGTTGTTGTTGTTGTTGTTGTTGTTGATCCTTTGCATTCCAATCTTGTACACTAGTTTCTTGAAGGTTGACGTCGGTAGAGATTTGGTGAACAAATCAGCCATATTATCACTTGAACGGATCTGTTGCACATTGATATCACCATTCTTTTGAAGATCATGTGTGAAAAATAACTTTGGTNTTGTTGTTGTTGTTGTTGTTGTTGATCCTTTGCATTCCAATCTTGTACACTAGTTTCTTGAAGGTTGACGTCGGTAGAGATTTGGTGAACAAATCAGCCATATTATCACTTGAACGGATCTGTTGCACATTGATATCACCATTCTTTTGAAAATCACGTATGAAAAATAACTTTGGTGAAATGTACTTTGTCCTATCTCCTTTTATGAATTCTCCCTTCAATTGGGCTATGCATGTTGCATTGTCTTCATACAAAAATGTGGATAATTTGTCACACTTCAAATCATATTTGTCTCGAATATGGTAAATTATAGACCTCAACCATAAACATTCTCGATTTGCTTCATGAATAACAATTATCTCAGCATGATTAGATGAAGTAGCCACGATTGATTGCTTAGTCGATCGCCAAAATATTGTAGTGCCTCCACATGTAAACACATAGTCTGTTTGAGATCGAGCATGTGTGGGTCAGATAAATACCCAATATCGGCATAACCAACAAGACCGGGACTGCAATTATTGCCATAAAATAAGCACATATCGGTAGTCCCTTTTAGATACCGCAATATGTGTTTCATTCCATTCCAATGTCTACTTGTATGAGCAGAGTTATATCTTGCTAAGACATTAATTAAAAAAGTTATGTCAGGCCTTGTAGTGTTAGCAAGATACATTAGTATACCAATTGCACTAAGATATGGTACTTTAGGACCAAGAAGTTCTTCATTCTTTTTTTGAGGTCGAAACGGGTCCTTATTCACATCAAGTGATCGAACAATCATCGGAGTACTTAATGGATGTGCTCCATCCATGTAAAATCGTTTCAATACCTTTTCTATGTAGGCAGATTGATGAACAAAAATCTCTTTTACCAAATGTTCAATTTGCAAACCAAGACATAATTTTGTCTTTCCAAGATCTTTCATCTCAAATTCATTCTTTATATAATCAATTATCTTTTGGAGTTCTGTAGGAGTTCCAATAAGGTTTATGTCATCAACATATACAACAAGTACAACAAACTTCGATGTTGTTTTCTTTATAAAAACACACGGACAAATGACATCATTTATATAACCTTCCTTTAATAAATACTCATTAAGGCGGTTATACCACATTCTTGCTGATTTCTTTAGAGCATACAAAAATCTTTGCAATTTGATTGAAAATATTTTTCGGGACTTTGAATTATTTACGCTATGCATTTTAAATCCCTCAGAAACTTTTATGTATATCTCATTATCAAGTGAGTCGTAAAGGTAGGTTGTAATCACATCCATTAAATGTATGTCAAGCTTTTCATGGACAGCAAAACTAATGAGATAACAGAGCGTTATTGTCACGCCCCAAACTCGAGGATCGTGATCGGCGCTCAACCGAGTGAACCCAGTCGAGCAAGCCTATGTTACATCAACCTCTCATCATAACTCATGCATGATTTATCAAAATATAATTAAATGATGACTTTCATATTTGAATACATTTGGCTCAATGACCCATAAATATATTTTTTTTTCTTTTTCTCTCGTGATGGGCACCTAGCCTCATAAATATATGTGAACATAAATACATGACGAAACTCAAAAACTTAAGTACCTGACCCACAGTGTACATGGAGCTTCTATGACAATAGATACCTAAGTACATAAAACTAACTAGACTCAAATGCCCACTGGAACTGTAGCGGGCTCACCATAAACTGCTGCGCAAAAGATCCTTACCAAATATCCAAATCATCCTGTAGAAGTATACCTGCATCCATTAAAAGACGCAGCGCCCCCGGCAAAACGGACATGAGTACATGTGGAATAGTACTCGCATGTAAGGCAAACGGAACAACATATGAAATCATGGTAATTCAAATAAGAGTCACATGAAGTACATTATTTTAAATTTCGTTTAGGATTAACTAAATAATATGAACTATGCGTGGAATACATAATACAAAGTAATTGAAACAATATGTTCAAACAAGGCCAATGAAATGGCACGTAATGTCTGTGTTAACAATGCGTCTCACTAAACCGTCTATATCCCTTTCTTATCTTACACCTATACATTTCATAGACTGTCCTTAATGTTCACATGTCATATTAAACACTTATGTCTTTTATAGACCGTTCATAGGATTCCATAGACAATACACATATACGTCTCATGGACCGTTCATAGGATTCACATATACCATATAGTACACATATGCGTTTCATAGACCGTTCATAATGTTTACTTACATAATACACATGTGCGTTTCATAGACTGTTAACAATGTTTACTTACACAATACACATGTGCGTTTCATAGACTGTTAACAATGTTTACTTACACAATACACATGTGCGTTTCATAGACCGTTCACAGTGTTTGCTTACACAATACACTTGTGCGTTTCATAAACCATCCACAAGATTTCATAACACAATATACCTATGCGTTTCATAGACCGTCCACATGATTTCATAACACAACATACCTATGCGTTTCATAGACCGTCCATAGGATTTTATAACACAATATAGCTATGCGTTTCATAGACCGTCCACAGGATTTCATAACACAATATACCTATGCGTTTCATAGACCGTCCATAGGATTTCATAATACAATATACCTATGCGTTTTATAGACCGTCCACAGGATTTTATAACATCATATACCTATGCGTTTCATAGACCGTCCATAGGGTTTATACACAATATACCTATGTGTTTCATAGACCGTCCACAGAATTTCATAACATAATATACCTATGTATTTTATAGACCGTCCACAGAATTTCATAACACAATATACCTATGCGTTTCATAGACCATCCACAGGATTTCATAACATAATATACCTATGCGTTTCATAGACCGTCCACAGGATTTCATAACACAATATACCTATGTGTTTCATAGACCGTTCACAGGATTTTATAATATAATATACATATGCGTTTCATAGACCGTCCACAGGATTTCATAACACAATATACATATGCGTTTCATATACCGTCCACAGGATTTCATAACACTATATACCTATGTGTTTCATATACCGTCCACAGGTTTCATATACCGTCCACAGGATTTCATAACACAATATACCTATGCGTTTCATAGACCGTCCACAGGATTTCATAACACAATATACCTATGCGTTTCATAGACCGTCCACAGGATTTCGTAACACAATATACCTATGCGTTTCATAGACCGTCTATAGAGTTCATACACATATATACCTATGTGTTTCATAGACCGTCCATATGGTTCATGCACATCATTATGCATATAATCATATATAAACTCAAAACGACATAATTAACATTACATTAAAGTTGTAAGTTCCCGGATCATTGGAGCACTTCATGTTCATGCTCATCATGGAAAAACATAGCACATTACATTAACACATACATGGTGAATCAATAAGTCAATTTCAATGGCACATGAGCCCAATTTCATTTCTTAAGGTTCATCATCATTTAGCATAGGACATCTCCCTTTCATCTTGTTATTCACTCACTTGACATATTGAGGTCACTAGCTAAGTTCATGATTCTTGAGGACTTAACATCGAAGTCATTTACATACATTATTTCAGAAGCATACAACTATAGTTGAAACCATTGGGACATACAACACCTCATAATTTTCATTTAGGCAAACAACCACATTTCATGTTCATATTGTTACTTCATTAGTACTTTCAATTACTTACAACATTATTATTTCATTGGCTCCCTTTTTGCCATACATATTATTCTTCGGTCATGGCACGGTGGCCGTATCTTATATTCCATACTTTTATTTTTAAGCATCTTTATAGATTACCGATAACAAAGAATCTCTAATTATGACTTTAATTACACCTATGAGCAATTAAGAGTCTTAGGCACATTGAGACTTCTTACACAATTTGGCATAATAGCCTTCACTTGAAACACTACTTGGAGTCATAATATTTTTATATCCAACTCATGCTTTGAACACATTCCTGAAGGATAACATCATATGATAAGATCATCCGAATACATTTTGAACATATACCTTTCAACACTAAGCTTATTCGGAATAGTTAATTTATAAAGGATAACTCAGGACTTACAAGACCATCATGGAATTCAATTCTAGGAAAGAATTTTAGCCAACATACCTCGCTTTGAGCTTTCCTTAAATTAATACAACATTCCAGAAATTCTAGCAATCCCAATCTATTTTGAGACATGACAAAATTGAACCATAATTAGGAAGATATTCATGGTTTCAGCTCATTTGAGCATTTTATCAAACACTAAACCTTATTGGTACATACATGTATAAATAACACTCTCACACCCAAGAATCATACTCTCAGTCAACCATCTTCTACCCAAATCCGAAATTAAAAATTAAGGTATGGAACCTTACCCCTTAAATGAAGAACTTGAGGGGTTTCTTATTGGATTTCAAGGCTTGGACAAGATCTTGATGAACAAAGCATTTGAGCTTCTTCCTCTCTCTAGAATACTCTCACTTCTCTTTAAAATATCAGATTTTTGCTCCTTCAAGGGTTATTTATCGAAGTTGGTTCGGGTTATAAAGATAAAAAAATGGATACTCCAAAATTCCAAACCGGGCTACAGACCATGCTAGGCACACTCTGTAGCGAGCTATAGACCAGGCTAGCATGCTCTGTAGCGAGCTATAGACCAGGCTAGGCACGTTCTGTAGCGAGCTATAGACCAGGCTAGGCACGCTCTATAGCACGGTCTAGCACGCTACAGACCTGGCTTCGCGAGGGATATAGCACGGTCTAGCGCGCTGCAGACCTGACTTCGCGAGGGTTATAGCACGGTCATATTCTTCCAGCCTTTGGGAATTTGGTCATAACTTCTTGTAGGAGTGTCCAAATGACGAACGGTTTGAAGCGTTAGAAACTAGACTCAAAGGGATTTAATTTGATAGGTATATCACCTCCTAAGTCATTAAAGTTTGGTAGCAGCATGCGTTTTAAGTAGGATCTTTTGCGAATTAAGACATCATTTCCACTAAATGTATCCAACTTGTTCCACACGAATGCTTTCTATTCAACAAAACTCCTTAGTATGTTCAAACATACCTTAAACATATATTTTTCATTTTAAAATATTGTGGTTCTATCCCATGGGTCTTACACATTATTCCCAAATATTGTTGGCGCACTTTAAAATCTTAAATCATTAGGAAATTTTAACAGGGCCTTACAGTTATAGCATCCATAACAGGAGAATACATCTCTTCATAATCGACACCAGGCCTTTGTGAAAATCCTTGTGCAACAAGGCGTGCCTTATATCTTTGTACCTCATTTTTCTCATCCCTTTTACGTCCAAAGACCCATTTATAGCCAACAGGTTTAACACCTTTAGGTGTTTGGACTACTGACCCAAAAACTTCACGTTTCGCAAGTGAATCCAACTCAGATTGGATTGCTTCTTACCATTTTGGCCAATCACATCTTTGTCGACATTCTCCAACGGATTGAGGTTCAAGATCCTCATTATCTTGCATAATGCTAGATGCAAGATTGTATGCAAAGATATAATCCACCACTATATTCAATCGATTCAAATCTGTCTCAATATCGATTGGGTTTATTGATAGTTCCTTATTTTCTTGAGTCTCAGTCTCATTGATTTTCTCATGAATCTCAGGATTGGTTAGATCATGGGTTTCTTTATGAGATTCATTCGTAGTGTCATCTTGATCATTTATTTTTCTTTTTCTAGGATTTCGATCCTTAGAACCCAATGGTCTGCTACGCTTTAGGCGTGTTTTTGACTCGTTAGCTATGACACTAGAAGATTGTCTAACAGGGACATCAATACGGATTGGAATATTCTCTGCAGGGATATGTGATTTCGTTATCCTTTTCAGATCCGTAAATGCGTCTGGCATTTGATTTGCTATTTTCTGCAAATGAATAATCTTTTGCACCTCTTTTTCACAAATAGAGGCACGTGGGTCAAGATGAGTCAATGATGGATTTTTCCACGAAATTTCCCATTTGATTTCACCAATTTCTCCCACTAATTTTGGGGAAAATGCCTCATCAAATCGACAATCTGCAAATCGAGCAGTGAACAAATCTCCTGTTAATATTTTGAGGTAGCAAATAATAGATGGCGATTCAAACCCAACATATATTCCTAGCCTTCTTTGGGGACCCATCTTGGTGCGATATGGCTGTGCTATAGGCACATATACTGCGCACCCAAAATTTCTTAAATGGGATATATTAGGTTCATGACCAAAAATTAATTGCAACGGGGAATATTTATGATAATTTGTCGGTCTAAGACGAATTAGTATTGTTGGATGCAAAATGGCATGACCCCAAACAGAAGTGGGTAATCTCGTTTTCATGAGTAACGGTCTTGCTATCAATTCCAGACGTTTAATCAAAGATTCTGCAAGGCCATTTTGAGTGTGAACATGAGCTACATGATGTTCCACTTTTATCCCAATTGATAAGCAATAATCATTAAAAGCTTGGGATGAAAACTCAGCAGCATTATCAAGTCGAATAGACTTAATTGGATTATCGGAAAACTGTGCCCGTAAACGAATTATTTGTGCCATTAATTTTGCAAATGCCAGGTTGCGAGATGACAATAGGCACACATGAGACCATCTAGAAGATGAATCTATTAAGACCATAAAATATCTAAACGGCCCACTAGGTGGGTGAATAGGTCCACAAATATCCCCTTGTATACGTTCCAAAAACGCAGGAGACTCAATCCCAACCTTTTTTGGTGATGGTCGAATAATTAACTTGCCTTGATAACAAGAATTGCAAGAAAAGTCATTATTTAAAAGAATCTTTAAATTCTTTAATGGATGCCCATTTGAGTTTTCTATAATTCATATCATCATAATTGATTCAGGATGTCCCAATTGATCATGCCAAAGTACAAAAGTATTGGAATCAGTAACCTTTTGGTTTATGATAGAATGTGCCTCAATTGTACTAATTCTTGTCCAATACATGCCACAAGATAAAGATGGGAACTTCTCAATAACCTTTTTCTGGCCAAGACATTCTTGGTAATGATGAGATATTCGAGATTATTCTCATCTATTGTCTCAATATAAAATCCATTTCAACTGATATCTTTAAAACCCAACAAGTTCCTCTTGGACTTGGAGGAGAATATTGCATTCTCTATTATAAGTATTGTTCCATTAGGCAGAGTTATAGTGGCTCGTCCAGAGCCTTCAATTAAATTATTACTACCAGAAATTATAGTAACATCTGCCTCACACATACCTAAATGAGAGAAATATTTCTTCTCTTTGAATATTATATGTGTCGTACATGAATCAATTAAGCAAATATTTTTACAATTGAATTTTGATCCAAGTTTGCTTTGAGAGATATCCATATTTGCTTCCCATGATCTGACATACAAAAAGAAGTATATGAATAACTATTAGTATTTTCATAGAAAAAGGGAAAAAATAAAGCTAAATTAATTATTCAATAGTGACTTTTAATGCAATTTCGAGCAAACTCTGATTATAATACAAACAATTCCATCTCTAAAAATAATGCAATTACTTTTAGGTTGTCATATGATTTTAAAACACAAAAAATTTAAGTCATATTAATACACATGAAACAATAAGTGTGCAAATAAAGGTAACTAAACACAAAGCTAGACAATAAATTGTATAAACGTTACAAACAGGACCAACGTTCATAAGGTAAATAATAAACAAAATGACGAAATATTGTAATGATATTAACGAGTTACCATAAATAATATATTATACAATAGTTAAGTAACAAAAAGATTTCCTAAAATATGCTAAATAAAAATCGTCAAAGTTATACGTGTAACCTCTTAATTGACATCCTTCTTGAAGAAAAGGTTAATGACGCTTTATTAGAACTCAAATTACTAGGCTTACAAACTAATTGCTTGAATAAAGTGCGGCATTGATATTGTTGGTACTTTAAATAATTAAGTCATATTGACATAAAAAATCCAACGTTTGTTTAGTACTAATTTTCTATGATAAGTGGAATAATATAATATTAGCACATAAGAAAAGAAGAATATTGCTTGGCCACGGCCACGACCACGACCACGAACAAGGTCACAACCTTTTTCATGTTTAGAATAATGGGAATACACCTCATTCATGTCGAGCAATGGTGTAGACCCAATGGTTCGATTATCGTAATTTCTCAGGAGCAAGTTATTGTTTCGTTCAGCCACAAGGAGAAGAGAAATCAACTCAGAGTACTTCTTGAAAGTTTTCTCTTGGTACTGTTATTACAAGACCATATTGAGGGCATGAAACATTATGAACGTTTTTTCAAGCATATCATAGTCACTGATACTATCTCCACAGAGTTTCAATTTAGAAGTAATTATGAACATCGAAGAATTATATTCAAAAACAGACTTAAAGTCTTGGAGCCTCAGATGAGCCCAATCATATCGTGCTTGTGAAAGAGTGACCAACTTTAAGTTGTCATATCTTTCCTTTAAGCCATTCCACAAAACAAGTGGATCTTTGACTTTGAGATATTCTATTTTCAACCCTTCATCAAGGTGATGGGGCAAGAAAAGCAAGGCCTTAGCACAGTCTCGGGTAGATGCTTTATTTCTATATTTAATGGCGTCTCCAAGACCTATTGCATCTAAATGAATTTCATCATCCAACACCCATGTCATATAGTTCTTGCCCAAAATTTCACGGGCAACGAACTTTCTTTTCATAATATCAGTCATAATTAAAAGAGGAGAAATATTATACCTTAGGAGCTTCTTGAAATGGTAGAGTCTCGTGGTGATAACATGTTATGAAATAAAAGTAATTTAGTAAAATATGAATAAGAAATGGAGATAGCTAGAGAGAAGGAAGAGATTTTATTTCTTCTTCAATTGTATGTTCTTTCCGTCTATTACAATGTCTTTATATAGGCATGAAAAATGAAGAAATATGTCATTGAATATGTCATTAAGCATTTGAGAGAAAGATCGCGGAGGAAGATTGTCATCCACCATAATTTGATTTTTCTTATAACAATTCTTTTGTTTTCCTTTTAGTTATTTTTTAATACATTCGATTTTCTTCTTCAGTTTGTTTCATTGCTTAAGGTAGTCCCGCTTTTCTTGTTCAAGGATCTTGTTTGGTTAAAATGAAAGTTATGGTTTTACCAGAGGCTGGGACTCTACAAGTTTCTTGAAATCAAATGTTTTATGCAGCTTATTGTAGAGAAAGTTAGTCCTAAAGAATTAACCCAAATGGCTACAATCCAACCGCTTAAACTAAAAATAGCTAGCAGATGTATAATATATGTATAATTCATTAATGATATATGTATGACCATGCATAATATATGGTATAACTTATGTATATCGGGTAGAAAAAATAAATAATGAATTCGGTCAGTTATTTGTGTAATGATTCCTCTTCGACCACTTTTTTCCTCCTACTTTGGTTAGATTTTTAAATATTAGCATTAAAATTTGACTCAAGCTCCACGGTTACCTTTCTGGAAAAAACGAAGAAGAATTAACCTAAATAGCCGGTCAATGGTTAATATATGCATAATTTATGTATTTTATATGTATAATTGTGTATAATCAATGTATAATTTATGTATATGGCTAGAAAAAGTAAATAATTAATATGACTGGCTATTTTTGTAAAGATCCCAAAAACGAAGGACTCAAGCTTTAAAGTCTAGATTATGACCAAAACTCGCCCAATGTAAGTTGTAAAATTATAGTTATGTCGAAGCCCAAGCTTGTGACAAATGCGTGCTTTTATTTCTTAATAAATTTTACTTGATCCAAATAAAACATGCGGAGTAATTCATGCGCCAGATTAAAGGGGAAAAAACACTTTTCATGTGTAGTCCGGACTATGCGGGCCGGAATAGCGAAAATACCCAATCAACTTCATGTGGGTACAATAAACTTTAAAAAATATTAGTTTTGTTTTCCTAATTTGTCCATAACAAAGTTATATAATTGGGTTGGATCATTCTTATTTTAGGAAAACAAAAATACAAAAATGACCAATCGACCGAAACTAATTGCATTCGCTAAACAAAAAATATATAGAATATGTATATTTTAGATGTATGTGTATATATATATATATTGGGTATTAGGGAGAGGTGATCAGGCAGGGCATGGCGAGGCTACAGATTTCCGAGGACATGGTTCTTGATAGGAAGTTGTGCAGGTCGAGTATTAGGGTTGTAGGTTAGGAGGTAGTTGAGTCTCCCTTACTTCGTACTTTGTGAGGCTAGTCTGGTAGGCTTTTGTCGATGTCAGCTATTGACAATGTTGTATCTTACTATTCCTTTGTTTACCATAGTGCCGGGTCTATGTACTGTCTATCGCGTTTGCTTTACATCTACTTTCTCATTTCCATGATTGTATTTTTCTTATGGTTTCTATTGGTGATACTAATATTGTCTTTTTTCGTCTTCTTGAGCCGAGGGTCTTTCGATCGGAAATAGACTCTCTGCTCTTTCGGGGTAGGGGTAAGGTATGTGTACACACTACCCTCCCCAGACCCCACTAGTTGGATTTTACTAGGTCGTCGTTGTTATTGTTGTTGTTGTATGGTTATTATTTTTTGGAGCAGCTAAAATTATATTTTTTTTTATTTTAATTAAATTGTTAATGTGGGGTAAGAAAATACTACCGAAAAATATATTTTTGGTCACTATGATTTTTATGTGAGCTAGTAAAAGTTTTATGATTATTGCGTCAGAAAAGAAAGTTATATGACTTTGGTGAAAAAGAATTATATTTATATGACCATTTGTGATAAACTAAGGAGATTACAGTACAAACTAACTTTTTTAAAAAGAAAAAGGTGTAAATCGCAAAAGAGTGTATACCGTAAGTGTCACGACCCAAAATCTCACCAGTCGTGATGGCGCCTATCTCAATACTAGGCAAGCCCAAAATCTTAATAAACCACCATATCTTTTAAATTTGAAAATACAATAATTAAATTCAGCGGAAGAAATCTAATAAATACAAATATAACACTCCCAAAATGGCCACTGAGTACATGAGCATCTAATGTGGATACAAGTAAAAACAAAACGGTCTATAATAGTCTAAGACCAAATACAGTAGATAAGGAGATAAGGAAGGAGACACAAGATCTGCGAAACACGACAGCTACCTCTAAATCTCCGAAAACTTAATTGAATGAGAAAATCAACATCCGCTATGTCCAGAAGCACCTGGATCTGCACACGAAGTGCAGGGTGTAGTATGAGTACAACCAACTCAGCAAGTAACAATAATAAATAACGAATTGAAGATAGTGACGAGCTACACAGTTATAGTTCATTTTCAGTAATTCCAACCGAGAATAGACATGCTTTCAAATCCAGCAGTTTAAGTCAAATCAATTTATACAGTTCAAGTTCATGTAATCCAGATATAAATTTTTTTAGAGAATTTCACAACAATGACAAATAGCAACTAAGTGCAACAATAAATGAAAAGCAAGTACAGCCTCTCAGGGCAGCAATCACTCCACTCATCACAACAACTCAATCACTCGGCTCTCAGCCCTCAGCACTCACACGCAATGGGCACTCGCGCTCACTGGGGGTGTACAGGCTCCGTAGGGGCTCCTACAGCCCAAGCGCCATAATCTGCACGGACAACTCACGTGCTGCACGGACAACTCACGTGCTATAATATCCTGCACGGACAACTCACGTGCCCTAATATCCTTACCTCACTGACAGGCCCTCGGCCTTAGTCAGTCCTCAACCTTTCTAGTCTCTCGGGCTCTTAGAAATCACAAAGATTAGCCCAAACAAAGATAACATAGTTTATCAACAAATATCCAGAAAGGCTGAGGTATAATATGCAAGAAAAATCATGACTGAGTACAAGACAACAATGAACAAATAATTCAATAAATACGCGACCTCTGCGGATCCCAACAATACTATAACATAGCCTAAGCATGATTTCTAACATGATTTACAGTCAAAGTTCTTCAACACATACAGAGCATATAGCTAATAATAAATTATTCAACTATACAGTTTCCACGGGACGGACCAAGTCACAATCCCCTCGGTGCACACCCACGCGCCCGTCACCTAGCATGTGCGTCACCTCCAAAATAATCACATGGTATAAAATTCAGCGTATCATACCCTCAGGACCAGATTTAAAACTGTTACTTACCTCAAGCCATGAAATTCTTATTCTGCAACGTCCTTTCCTCGTGAATTAGCCTCAACGCCTCGAATCTAGCCATAAATAATTCATTTTAGTCAATAAAATTCATTGAAATTAATTCCATAAGTAAATGCTAATTTGCTATAAAAATCTAAAATTTAGCTCAAAAATCGCCCGTGGGCCCACTTTTTTAAAACCGACAAAAGTTACAAAATACGAATATCCATTCCGATACGAGTTCAACCATACTAATTTTATAAAATTCTGATAACAACTCGACCTCCAAATCTTAAATTTTCGTTGTTGGAAGATTTTGCAAAAATAAATCGCCTCAAAAATCGCTTCAATCCGAGCTCCATAGCTCCAAATGTGTTAAAATGGCCGAAACCTCAATATATATCTTCTGTCCAGGCATTTACTCTTCGCGATCGCGAAAAATGCTTTTTTTCAGCCCCAAAATTGCTCTTTGTGATCGCGGAAAACCAATCGCGATCGCGAAAAACAAACTCCCCCAACTCCGCCAAGGGCTATAACTTTCATGTGTTGCTCATCTCCCAATTCCTTATAGATTTCTAGATATAAACTTCCAAATTCAGCCCTGTGCAATAGAGATTTTAAAACTCTTCCCCGATAGCCTATATTATATCTACCATAACCTTTTTTTACACAATTCCAAATCACAAATGGGTTACATTTCTGCAAATTAGACATCAAGGGCTACAACTTCCATTTTTGGATCATCTCCAAATTCCTTATAGATTGCGAGATATAAGCTTCTAAAGTTGGGTCAGTGCGGCAGAGATTTGTTCTACGCGATCGCAAAAGAGCTTCTGCGATCGCGATTCACAAGGCCCCAAACTTCTATTTGTTCTTCACGAACGTGATCAAATGTTCACGATCGCGATGCAATCCACTGTAGGTAGAAACCAGTAATTAAAAATGGCATAGAAATGGTCCGAAATCACCCTGAAACTCACCCGAGCCCCTCGGGACCTCAACCAAATATACCAACAAGTCCTAAAATATCATACGAACTTAGTCGAAGCCTCGAATCACATCAAACAATGCTAAAACCACGAATCGCACCTCAATTCAAGCCTAATGAACTTTGAACTTTTAAATTCTATATCTTGTGCCGAAATGCATCAAATAAATCCGGAATGACTTCAAAGTTTGCACACAAGTCATAAATGACATAACGAAGCTATTCAAATTTCCAAAATCGGATTCCGACCTCGATATCAAAAAGTCACCCCCGGTCAAACTTTTTAAAAATTCAACTTTCGGCATTTCAAGCCTAATTCCATTACAGACCTTCAAATAATTTTTCGGACACGCTCCTAAGTCCAAAATCACCATACAGAGCTATTGAAATCATCAGAATTAAATTCCGAGATCGTTTACACATAAGTCAATATCCGGTCAACTTTTCCAACTTAAATTTTCAATTATGAGACTAAGTGTCTCATTTCACTCTGAAATCCTTCCGGACCCGAACCAACTAACCTGATAAGTCATAAATTATGGGGTTATAATACTCAAAACGACCGGCCGGATCGTTACATTCTCCCCCACTTAAACATATGTTCCTCCTCGAACGTGCCAGGAGTTGTTTCCAAGCCACCACATCACTATTCCATCTTACCATGCATGTACCCGGGGTGATCCCACACCACCCTATTCTGTGTAAATTGTATAGGCCTGATAACACAACATAACTGAAAATTATTAATTTAACCTTAGCCCAAAAATCTTGGAGCCAAATTTCTAACATCAAGAATTCTCTTCAAGATCTGAATCTCATATCTACCCACTGTATTAGACTGAACAAGTTGTACCCAGCCATAACCATAATCCCAGATACAATCGCATAACATACTACACAACTCGCATACTCGTAACACCATGTATGATCACAGTAACTACCCAAACCCAATCAAGTACTAGTATAAAACCCTGCATTCAACAGAATCTCATTCCAAAATCTTCGTACACTGCCAATGATGAAGGAACAATCAAAAACTCATAACCACTCATCAGATCAACTAGCCATGGAGCTCTCTCGCCCCAACCAGAACTACAATCTTCTCCTAAGCCGACTTTCAATATTATCCTCCCAATATACCAGAATCAAACCTGATAGTATCCATTCTAGGCCCAATGACCTTATATTATTAAACGCAACTATCCTATTGACATGCCACACCAATACAACTCAATCCACAAATACGCAACCTTGTACCCAAAATGAAAGATGTCTCAAAGTAGAGACCCGTATTGTAAGTTCAACAAGCACCACCACAATTGTAATGCTATAAGCTCATTATATATAGTAGAACTAAGATACACAATTCACATTAACATCACTCGCACGGACAACTCACGTACTATTGTATCAATATCTGGAACCGCACGAACAACTCACGTGCCAATAATATAAATATCTGAAACTGACCATGTTGTCCAATACTCGTTACCTTCTCTTCAAGACTGAACTATCATTTTGTACATGTAAATTCTAATCCCACACAACACACCACATCTACTATGCCATCATGTGACAAGCACAAGAATCCCATTATCAACTCTGAGTCACCAGGAAATTACATACCTTATTAATTAGAAACCTCTCTCTTGCTCCTTTCCAGGAGGAAATCACAATACACAACACGTTCCATACACCGGTAGAAAATATCCGGTTCAAACCATGGTAGAAACCATCATGAACACTTTGAAATCCATTTGCACATAACCAAACTATCAGAGCTGAATTGCTCCAACTCCTCCAAGCCACACAAGTTGCCAAATACGAGAGTATTGCCATAAAACACCTGTAAAGTCCCACATCATCATAAGAACCAAAAGAACCGAGCATACCATTACTATACTGATCCAGCATGTTACCCATTTATCCTATTTTCTCAGAGTTTCTTTTGAATCACCCTCAAGTTGACATATCTCCTTGTCAAAACACTACTATCCTTACCCAAAGCTCACTACAAGACATCCTAACATAAAACCACATCGCCCTAAGGCCCATAAGCCATAATATTCTTCTTAAGCACCTTCATAAATACCCCAACCGTAACACTCACTCTGAAAATACCTTATGCAAATTTAAAATTATTCCTCTTTCCTTTCTTACACTGAAATGTAGAATTCATAGTCAAACAGAATTATCGCACGCCCCGATACCATCCAATGTAAGTAACTGATTCTAGTGATATACAAATTCGAAAAAAATTCAATTTCTACATATACATTTTGAACCCATTAGAACCCTATCGATAGTCATCCACTCTGCTCAAATCTAATTTATTCCGCCCCAAACGGGCCGAAAGACATGTGCTCCTTTAGCACAGTCAACACTCAAATAAGTAACCCTGCCTTAACACGACCAATCAAATTCATACTTCGTGTGCACTACATCCTTCAAAATAACAACTTAATCATTCTATAATTTTTATATTTCTATAAAGTGCCATATAACCCGTATTCAGGAATTTCCTTACTCGGGTCATCCCTCGATCTCCATCTCTGCAAGTCATAACTGATCCACAAGTATATCTCCGGCCAAAACTAAAATTTAACACATAACCGTGAAATCAAATTATCAATAGCAAGCTCCCCCACTTAGCTTTAAGCTATAATTATATAAAATTATAACCCGCAAGAATTTCTCCTTCTCAATTACCAAGATCTCGCACTGTTAACCCGCCAGACTTCTCGAAGTCTTTTGTTAAGCTTTTCATGAACATTCTAAATCACCAGCCACAGTCACACACTCGACCTCTTACCAGGTAGTAACTAATATTTCTCGCAGAAGTTTCATCAACATCACGCCACCGCTAACTACTCACCGGAGATAACCCACCTGTGGAATTCCTTACCGACATCTTCCAACGACGCTGCACTGGGTGCAACGACCACGTAATCAATAAATTCTCCTGAGCTCATGCTCACCCACCATTTGTATAAGTTTTCACTTTCCCTATTGACATTAACTGAAAGTTCAACAATGCCTTTCGAACTCAAGTTATATTCAATCTTTCTCCGTACAGTAACCATCACTCCAAATAAAATCCGTAGGCCAAATCACATTCTATCACGATTCCAAACCGTTCTACACTTTCTAAAGGCACGAGACTATCCTACCACAAAATTCATATTCTAATCTTCCACTCTTACTTTGGTTAAACCATCTCCTTTAAGCAACTTCTCAACCTCTACTTCTCTTATTTGACCTGCTAGTACTTCAACCACCGCGAAACACTTCCCGTCATGTTTTCCCTCACACTTTACTGCCCAGTTGTTGCATCAAATCAAAATGCATTTCTGTCGCACCTGAACCAATAAAATGTTACCGACTCTAAGCCTCTTCGAAGATCATCTTTCTCGAGCCATCAACATTAGCAATATCCATTCGCAACCACAATTACTACGCAATCACTTACTCTTCTTGAGTCCAAACTCATTAACGAAACATGATAATTTAATTTGTCCCACAATTTAACAACGTGAAAGATCCTTCAATACACTCACAACTCGAGACCATACGTCAAATCAATACAGATATCAAGTACCCAATAGAAAACTCTTGAGTCACAAGTAAACTTTATTTGTCTCATTCACCCTATCTGAACACATCCCGCATTCACAACATACTTATCATATAGTCATTCAACCGCTTATCGAGCCACAAATTCCACTCATAGGGATAATACCGGACATATGAGTTCAAATGTACAAGTTCACATAACTAAAGCTACCGAGCTTAAACTGCAGTCTAACCCTGGCCTCAAGTCCTCCAGACTGGCCCACCATCAAAACACAGAATACACATCTCGAACCTCGTTCATAAAATCACAAGCCAGCTAGCACAACTGATACTGAGAGCTCACATGCGCATACGAATGTGTGAAAGGAATTCAAAGAGTTATGTTTCAAGCTGAATCAATTTTGCACGATAGAATACAAGAAAGTGAAATTTTCCTAAGGTTTCGGCAGCCTCTCGAAGATAAGTACAGACGTCTCCGTACTGATCTGCAAGACTACTAAACATGCTCATGGCTCGTGAGACCTATGTCACCTAAAGCTCTGATACCAACTTGTCACGACCCAAAATCTCACCAGTCGTGATGGTGTCTATCTCAATACTAGGCAAGCCCAACATCTAAATAAACCATCATATCTTTTAAATTTGAAAACAAAATAATTAAATTCAGCGGAAGAAATCTCACAAATACAAATATAACACGCCCAAAACCTGGTGTCACTGAGTACATGAGCATCTAATATGGATACAAGTCAAAAGAAAACGGTCTATAATAGTCTAAGACCAAATACAGTAGATAAGGAGATAAGGAAGGAGAGACAAGGTCTGCGAAACACGACAGCTACCTCTAAATCTAAGGAAAATCAACTGAGCGAGAAAATCAACACCTGCTATATCCAGAAGCACCTAGATCTGCACACGAAGTGCAGGGTGTAGTATGAGTACAACCAACTCAGCAAGTAACAATAATAAATAAGGAATTGAAGATAGTGACGAGCTATACAGTTACAGTTCATTTTCAGTAATTCCAACCGAGAATAGACATGCTTTCAAATTCAGCAGTTTAAGTCAAATCAATTTATACAATTCAAGTTCATGTAATCCAGATATAAAATCTTTCAGAGAATTTCACAACAATGACAAATAGAAACTAAGTGCAACAACAAATAAAAAGCAAGTACAGCCTCTCAGGCAACAATCACTCCACGCATCACAACAACTCAACCACTCGGCTCTCAGCCCTCAGCACTCACACTCAATGGGTACCCGCGCTCACTGTGGGTGTACAGACTCCGGATGGGCTCCTACAGCCCAAGCACCATAATTTGTACGGACAACTCACGTGCTATAATATCCTGCACGGATAACCCACGTGCCATAATATCCTTACCTCACCGACAGGCCCTCGGCCTTACTCAGTCCTCAACCTCTCTAGTCTCTCCGGTACTTAGAAATCACAAAGATCAGCCCAAACAAAGATAACATAGTGTATCAATAAATATCCAGAAAGACTGAGGTATAATACGCAAGAAAAATCATGACTGAGTACAAGACAGCAATTAGCAAATAATTCAACAAGTACGCGAATAGCCTAAGCATGATTTCTAACATGATTTACAGTCAAATTTCTTCAACACATAAAGAGCATATAGCTAACAATAAATTATTCAACTATATAGTTTCCACGGGACGGACCAAGTCATAATCCCCTCGGAGCACGCCCACGCGCCCGTCACCTAGCATGTGCGTC
This sequence comes from Nicotiana otophora, assembly GCA_000715115.1. Taxonomy (NCBI): domain Eukaryota; kingdom Viridiplantae; phylum Streptophyta; class Magnoliopsida; order Solanales; family Solanaceae; genus Nicotiana; species Nicotiana otophora. Next base: position 192,201 of record AWOL01S0000974.1, read on the forward strand.
ACCTCCAAAATAATCACATGATACAAAATCCGGGGTATCATACCCTCATGACCAGATTTAAAACTGTTACTTACTTCAAGCCGTGAAATTCTTATTCTGCAATATCCTTTCCTCGTGAATTGGCCTCCAAAATCCTCGAATCTAGCCATAAATAATTCGTTTCAGTCAATAAAATTCATTGGAATTAATTCCATAAGAAAATGCTAATTTCGTATAAAAATCCAAATTTAGCTCAAAAATCGCTCGTGGGGCTCACTTCTTGAAAACCGATAAAAGTTACAAAATTCGAACACCCATTCCGATACGAGTTCAACTATACCAATTTTATTAAATTCCGATAAAAACTCGACCTCCAAATCTTAAATTTTCGTTGTTGGAAGATTTTGCAAAAATCTTGATTTTCTTTCATTTAAATCCAAAGTAAATGATGAATATAATCATATAATCATGAAGTATAATCACTTTCGGATATGGAACACTTACCCCAATCCATATGGTAAAAATCACCTCAAAAATCAGTTCAATACGAGCTCCATTGCTTCAAATGTGTTAAAATGGCCGAAACCTCAAAATATATCTTTTGTCCAGGCATTTACTCTTCGCAGTCGCGAAGCACAAAATTTTTCAGCCCCAAAATTGCTCTTCGCGATCGCAGAAAACCAATCACGATCGTAAAGAAGAAACTCCCCCAACTCTTCCAGACAGCCTCTAGTATAATGGTCATAACCTTTTGTACCAAACTCCAAATTGCAAATGATTTACCTTTATGAAAATTAGATGCCAAGGGATATAACTTTCATGTGTTGCTCATATCCTAATTCCTTATATATTTCTAGATATAAGCTTCCAAAATCAGCCCTGTACAACAGAGATTTCCAAACTCTTCCCAGACAACCTATAGTTTATCCACCATAACCTTTTGTACACTACTCCAAATCATAAAATGGTTTACATATCTGAAAAATAGACATCAAGGGCTACAACTTTCGTTTTTGGATCATCACCAAATTCCTTATAGACTGCGAGATAAAAGCTTCCAAAGTCGGGTCAGTGCAGCAGAGATTTGTTCTACGCGATCGCGAAAGAGCTTCCACGATCGCGATTCACAAGGCCCCAAACTTCTGTTTGCTCTTCGCGTATGCGACCAAATGTTCACCATCGCGATGCACACTTCTGTAGGCAAAAATCAGCAATTAAAAATGGCATAAAAATGGTTCGAAATAACCCCGAAACTCACCCGAACCCCTCGGGACCTCAACTAAATATACCAACAAGTCCTAAAACATCATACGAACTTAGTCAAAGTTGGGGAACGGGGTTATAATACTCAAAACGACTAGCCGGTTCGTTACAATAAGAGATCATTGTAACGACCCAGCCGGTCGTTTTGAGTATTATAACTCGGTTTTCCTATTTACGACTCAATTTATGCTTTATAGTTATTTTATGACTTACTGGGTTAGTGGGTTCGGGTCCGGAAGGAATTCAGAGTGAAATGAGATACTTAGTCTCATAATTGAAAATTTAAGTTAGAAAAGTTGATCGGATATGTATTTATGTGTAAACAACCTTGGATTTGAATTTTGATGATTCCAATAGCTCTGTATGGTAAATTTGGACTTAGGAGCATGTCCGGAAAATTATTTGGAGGTCCGTAGTGGAATTAGGCTTGAAATGCCGGAAGTTGAATTTTTGGGAAGTTTGATCGGGGGTTGACTTTTTGATATCGGGGTCGGAATCCGATTCGAAAAATTTGATTACCTCTGTTATATCATTTATGACTTGTGTGCAAAATTTGAGGTCAATCAGACGTGATTTTACAGATTCCGGAATCATTTGTAGAAATTGAAAATTTCAAAGTTCAATAGGCTTGAATTGAGGTATAATTCATGGTTTTAGCATTGTTTGAGATGATTTGAGGATTCGACTAAGTTCGTATGATGTTTTAGGACTTGTTGGTATATTTGGTTGAGGTCCCGAGGGCCTCGGGTGAGTTTCGGATGGTTAACGGATCAAAAATTAAACTACAACAGCTGCTGCAATTTCCTTATGCTGGAAATATCTTCTGCCAGGATCGAGGCCCAGGATCGAGGACCTCGATCGAAGGCCAAGATTGAGGCAGAACCGAGGCTGTCTGGGCAGAATTATAAAACAGGGACTTCGTTCCATTCGCCATTTTGACAAATTGGAACTTGATGAGAGGCGATTTTTGATAGATTTTCAAGGCAAACTTGAGGAAAGTCCCTTGTGATCATTTCTACTCCATAATATTGAATTATCATCGAATAATCCGACTAGATTACATGATTTTGAGGTGTAAATCGGAGATTGGAACTTAGAAATTTGGAAATAAGATTTGTAGATTTGAGGGTCGAGTTGAGGTCGGATTTAGGTTAAATTGGTATGGGTAGACTCGTGGTTGAATGGGCTTTCGGATTTTATAACTTTTGTCGGCTTCCGAGACGTGGGCCCCACGGGCGATGTTTGAGCTAAAATTCGGATTTTTATGGAAAATTATATTTTTCATATGAAATGAATTCCAAAAACTTTTATTGACTGAAACGAATTATTTGTGACTATATTCGAGGCATTCGGAGGCCGATTTGCGAGGCAAAGGCATAGCAGAGTAAAGAATTTCACGCTCTGAGGTAAGTAACAGTTATAAATCTGGTCCTGAGGGTATGAAACCCCGGATTTTGTGTCATGTGATTATTTCGAAGGTGACGCACATGCTAGGTGACGGGCGTGTGAGCATGCACCGAGGGGATTGTAACTTGGTCCGTCCCGTGAAACTATAAAGTTGAATAACTTGTTGTTAGCTATATGCTCTCTATGTGTTGAAGAAATTTGACTGTAAATCATGTTAGAAATCAAGCTTAGGCTATGTGATTGTACTGTTGGAACCCACGGAGCTCACGTACTTGTTGAATTATTTTTTAATTGCTATCTTATGCTCAGCCATGATTTTACTTGCGTATCATACCTCAGTCTTTCTTGATATTTGTTGATGCACTATGTTATCTTTGTTTAGGCTGATCTTTGTGATTTCTGAGAGCCCGAGAGACTAGAGAGGTTGAGGACTGAGTAAGGCAGAGGGCCCGTCGGTGAGGTAAGGATATTATGGCACGTGAGTTGTCCGTGCATGATATTATAGCACGTGAGTTGTCCGTGCAGTACGTAAGTTGTCCGTGCAGATTATGGTGTTTGGGTTGTAGGAGCCCCTCCGGAGTCTGTACACCCCCAGTGAGTGCAGGTACCCATTGAGTGTGAGTGCTGAAGGCTGAGAGCCGAGTGGTTGAGTTGTTATGATGAGTTGAGTGACTGTTGCCTGAGAGGCTGTACTTGCTTTGCATTTGTTATTGCACTTGGTTGCTATCTGTCATTGTTGTGAAATCTCTGAAAGCTTTTATATCCAGATTACATGAACTTGAACTGTATAAAATTGATTTGACTTAAACTGCTGGATTTGAAAGCATGTCTATTCTTTGCTGGAATTACTGAAAGTGAACTATAACTGTGTAGCTCGTCATTATATTCAGTTCCTTAGTTATTATTTTTACTTGCTGAGTTGGTTGTACTCATACTACACCCTGCACTTCGTGTGCAGATCCAGGTATTCCCGGATATAGCGGGTGTTGATCATTTCGCGCAGTTGATTTTCATTAGATTTTGAGGTAGCTGTTGTGTTCCGCAGACCTTGTCTCTCCTTCTCTATCTCCTTATTTACTGTATTTGGTCTCAGAATATTATAGACCGTATTTTTCAGACTTGTATTCATATTAGATGCTCATGTACTCAATGACACCAGATTTTGGGAAGTGTTCGTGTTAGTATTTGTGGAATTTTGTATTGTATTAAATTATTGTATTTTCAAACTTAAGAGAAATTATGGTTTATCGAGATTATCGGCTAGCCTAGTATCGAGATAGGCGCCATCACGACAGGTTGTAATTTTTGGTCGTGACAAGTTAGTATCAGAGCCCTAGGTAACATAGGTCTCACAAGTCATGAGCAGGTTTAGTAGAGTCTTGCGGATCGGTGCGGAGACGTCTGTACTTATCTTCGAGAGGCTACAGAATCCTTAGGAAAATTTCACTTTCTTGTATTTTGTCGTGCGAATTTGTTGATTCTGAAAACTAAATTTCTGCTATTCTATTCTCTCCCAGATGGTATGGACACATACTACCGGATCAGATGGTCAACAACCAGTGCCACCAGTTAGGGCTGTGAGGGGCCGAGGTAGAGGTCGAGGTGTAGCTCGTACCACAGTTGGACCAGCACCTGTAGTACCACCAGTTGCTCCAACTGAGGAGCAGATTCCAGATATAGTTGAGCCTATAGGATCAGCTCAGGTACCAACTGTTCCCATTGAGATTCTAGGCCTTCAGGAGACTTTGGCCTAGATATTGACAGCATGCACTGGTCTCGCTCAGGTGGTTTCGGCTCAGGCCGTACCTGCCACTTCTCAGGCTGGGGGAGGTACTCATACCCCTATTGCCCGTACTCCAGACCAGGTAGCACATGGACTTCATATACCGGGAGCACTACCAGCCCAGCCGATTGCAGCTGCTTAGGCCCCGGTAGTTCCTGTTATGGAAGATGATGAGCAGAGGAGACTTGAGAGATTTGAAAGGCTTCAACCTCCACCATTTAGCGGTGCTGAGTCAGAGGATGCCCAAGGTTTTCTGGATAAGTGTCAGTAGATGCTTCGGACAGCGGGTATTCTAGAGACCAGTGGGGTCTCATTCACTACTTTTCAGTTTTCTAGGGCTGCCTTTAGATGGTGGGAGTCTTACGAGAGGTGTAGGCCGGTCGGTGCAGCACCCCTTACGTGGTAGCAGTTCTCCGGTCTATTCCTGGAGAAGTTCGTGCCTCAGTCCTGCAGAGAGGAGTTGTGCAGGCAGTTCGAACAGCTTCGTCAGGGTGATATATCCGTGACACAATATGAGATGAGATTTTCAAAACTGACCCATCATGCTATCTGGTGGATTCCCACAGACAGGGAAAGGATCAGGAGGTTCATAGATGGCCTCACTTTTCAGTTGTGATTACTCATGACTAGAGAGAGAGTGTCTGGTGCTAGTTTTGACAAGATTGTCGACATTGGTCGTCAGACTGAGATGGTTCAAAGCCAGGAGTGGGTTGAGAGGGAGGCTAAGAGGCCTTATGGTTCCGGTGATTTCACCGGTGTTCCTTCAGGAGGCCATTTTACCGCGATAGGGGCCGTTCTTACAGACACGCTCAGGCAGGTCGTCCAGCTCATCGTGGTGCATCAGCTAGCCACAGTTCTTATAGTGCTTACTCAGGCCAGTTTTCATTCAGTGCACTACTAGCGCAGAGTTCTCATCATGCCTCGTCTGTTCAGGCTTCTACAGGTAATTCTTTGGGTTATTATGAGCAGCAATTCCGTCAGAGGAGGGGCTATTTCGAGTGCGGAGAATTGGGTTATTTCAAGAGAGATTATCCTAGGTTGTTGAGTGGGGCTCCACAATAGAGTTCTCGACCAATGACACCAGTACTAGCAGTTACACCACCCGCCCAGCCAGCTCGAGGTAGGGGTCAGGCAGCTAGGGGTCACCCAAGAGGGGGAGGCCGATCAGGTGGCGGGCAGGCTCGATTCTATACTTTTCCTGCCAGGCCAGATGTTATTGCCTCAGACGCAGTGATCATAGGTATCGTTTCAGTGTGCCACAAGGAGGCTTCTATATTATTTGACCATGGTTCCACTTATTCATATGTATCATCATATTTTGCTCATTATCTGGATATGCCCTGTGAGTCCTTAGTTTCACTTGTTTGTGTATCTGCACTGGTGGACGATATTATTACCGTGAATCGTGTTGTAACTATTGGGAAACTGGAGACTAGAGTTGATCTCTTATTACTCGGTATGGTTGAATTCGATGTAATCCTGGTTATGGATTGGTTGTCTCCATGTCATGCTATTCTGGACTGTCACGCAAAAATCGTGATGTTGATGATGCCGGGGTTACCAAAGGTTGAATGGAGAGGTTCTCTAGATTTTGTTCCTAGCAGAGTAATTTCTTATTTGAAGGCCCAACGTATGGTTGAAAAGGGATGTCTATCATTTGGACTTTGTGAGAGATGTTGATGTAGATACTCCTATTATTGATTCAGTACTGGTCGTGCGAGACTTTCCGGATGTATTTCCTGCAGACCTTCCGGGTATGCCACCCGACAGGGATATTGATTTCGGTATTGACTTGGTGCAGGGCACTCAGCCTATTTCTATTCCTCCGCATCGTATGGCACCAGCTGAGTTAAAAAAATTGAAAGAGCAACTTCAGGAACTCCTTGAAAAGGGGTTTATTAAGCCTAGTGTGTCACCTTGGGGTGCACTAGTTCTTCTTGTGAAAAAGAAATATAGTACTATGCGGATGTGCATTTATTATAGTCAGTTGAACAAAGTTACAATCAAGAATAAATATCCATTGTCGCGTATTGATGACTTATTTGACCATCTTCAGGGAGCGAGGTTATTCTCCAAAATTGATTTGAGATCTGGATATCACCAGTTGAAAATTCGGGATTCAGATATTCTGAAGACGGCATTCAGAACTCGTTATGGCCACTATGAATTTCTTGTAATGTCTTTTGGGCTAACCAATGCCCAACAACATTTATGCATTTGATGAATAGTGTATTTCCGCCATATCTTGATTTATTTGTCGTAGTATTTATTGATGATATTCTGGTGTACTCATGTAGACAGGAGGAGCATACACAATACTTAGGTATTGTATTACAGAGGCTGAGAGAGGAGAAACGTTATGCCAAATTCTCTAAGTGTGAGTTCTGGCTTAGTTTGGTGGCATTCTTGGGACATATAGTGTCCAGTAAAGGAATTAAGGTGGATCCGAAGAAAATAGAGGTAGTTCAGAATTGGCCCAGACCATCCTCAGTTACTAAGATTCGGAGTTTTCTTGGCTTGGCCGGTTATTATTGTCGTTTTGTGGAGGGTTTCTCGTCTATTGCATTGCCTATGACTAAATTGACCCAGAAAGGTGCTCCGTTCAGGTGGACGGATGAATGTGAAGAGAGCTTTCAGAAGCTCAAGACAGCTTTGACTACAGCTCCGATATTAATGTTGCCTACAGGTTCAGAGTCTTATACTGTGTATTGTGACGCATCGCGTATTGGTCTCGGCACAGTGCTGATGCAAGGCGGTAGGGTGATTGCCTATGCATCCAGATAGTTAAAGGTACATGAGAAGAATTATCCAGTCCACGATCTTGAGTTAGTAGCTATTGTTCATGCCTTGAAAATTTGGCGGCATTACTTGTACGGTGTCTAGTGTGAGGTATATACCAATCATCGGAGTCTACAACATTTGTTTAAATAGAAGGATCTTAACTTGCGGTAGCGAAAGTGGTTGGAGTTGCTTAAGGATTATGATATCACCATTCTCTATCATCTCGGAAAGGCCAATATGGTGGTCGATGCCTTGAGTCGTAAGGCGGATAGTTTGGGCAGCTTAGCATACTTACCGGTAGAAGAAAGGCCTTTAGCCTTGTATGTTCAGACCTTGGCTAATCAGTTTGTTAGATTGGATGTTTCCGAGCCGAATCAAGTTTTGGCCTGTGTGGTTTCGCGGTCTTTTTTATATGAACACATCAGAGAGCGCCAGTATGATGATCCTCATCTGCTTGTCCTTTAGGACACGGTTCATCACGGTAATGCCAAGGAAGTCACTATTTTAGATGACGGTGTATTACGGATGCAGGGCAGGCTATGTGTGCCTAATGTAGATGGTTTGCATGAGCTGATTCTCCAGGAAGCTCACAGTTCGCGATACTCTATTCATCCAGGTGCCGCGAAGATGTATCAGAATTTGAGGCAGCACTATTGGTGGAGGTGAATGAAGAAAGATATAGTTGGGTTTGTATCTCGGTGTTTAAATTGTCAACAGGTAAAGTACGAGCATCAGAGACCGGGCGGATTGCTACAGAACTTGAAATTTGGGAGTGGAAGTGGGAGTGTATTACCATGGACTTCATAGTTGGGCTCCCACGGACCTTGAGAAAGTTTGATGTTGTCTGGGTGATTGTAGATCAGCTAACCAAGTCCGCACATTTTATTCCAGTTGGTACTAATTATTCTTCGGAGCGGTTGGCTGGGATTTATATTCACGAGATTGTTCGCCTACACGGTGTGCCAGTGTCCATTATTTCAAATCGGGGTACGCAGTTTACCTCATAGTTTTGGAGGGCAGTGCATTGAGAATTGGGCGCACAGGTTCAGTTGAGTACAACATTTCACCCTCAGATGGATGGACAGTCCGAGTGCACTATTCAGATATTGGAGGATATGCTACGCGCTTGTGTCATTGATTTTGGGGATTCTTGGGATCAATTTTTGGCACTCGCGGAGTTTGCTTACAATAATAGCTACCAGTCAAGCATTCAGATGGATCCGTATGAAGCTTTATATGGGAGACGGTGTCGGTCTCCGGTGGGTTGGTTTGAGCCGGGTGAGGTTAGACTATTGGGTACTGACTTGGTTCAGGATGCTTTAGAGAAGGTCAAGGTAATTCAGGAATGACTTCGCACGGCACAGTCTAGACAAAAGAGTTATACCGACAGGAAGGTTTGTGATGTTGTTCATATGGTTGGGGAGAAGGTTCTGCTCAAGATTTCACCCATGAAGGGTGTGTTGAGGTTCGGGAATAAGGCCAAGTTAAGCCCTCGGTATATTGGGCCTTTTGAGATACTTAAGAAAATTAGAGAGGTGGCATATGAACTTGCTTTGCCACCTAGTCTATCAGGTGTTCATCCAGTGTTCCATATATCCATGCTCTGAAAGTATGTCGGGGATCCGTCTCATATTCTGGATTTCAGTACAGTACAGATGGGCGGTAATTTGACTTATGACGTAGAGCCTGTGGCTATTTTAGACCGGGAGGTTAGAAAGCTGAGGTCAAAGAGCATAGCATCAGTGAAGGTGCAGTGGAGAGGCCATCCAACCGGAGAAGCTACTTGGGAGATTGAGCAGGAGATGTGAAGCAAATATCCACACTTATTTGAGACCCCAGATATTGTTCTAAACTTGTTCGAGGACGAACGTTTGTTTAAGAGGGAGAACATGTAACGATCCGGCCGGTCGTTTTGAGTATTATAACCCTATTTTCCCATTTACTGCTTAATTTATGCTTTATAGTTGTTTTATGACTTACCGAGTTAGTGGGTTCGGGTTCGGAAGGAATTCAGAGTGAAATGAGATACTTAGTCTCATAATTGAAAACTTAAGTTAGAAAAGTTGATCGGATATGTATTTATGTGTAAACAACCTCGGATTTGAATTTTGATGATTCCAATAGCTCTGTATGGTAATTTTGGACTTAGGAGCATGTCCGAAAAATTATTTGGAGGTCCATAGTGGAATTAGGCTTGAAATGTCGGAAGTTGAATTTTTGGGAAGTTTGATCGGGGGTTGACTTTTTGATATCGGGGTCGGAATCCGATTCTAAAAATTTGATTACCTCTGTTATATCATTTATGACTTGTGTGCAAAATTTGAGGTCAATCAGACGTGATTTTACAGATTCCGGAATCATTTGTAGAAATTGAAAATTTTAAAGTTCAATAGGCTTGAATTGAGGTATAATTCATGGTTTTAGCATTGTTTGAGGTGATTTGAGGATTCGACTAAGTTCGTATGATATTTTAGGACTTGTTGGTATATTTGTTGAGGTCCCGAGGGCCTCGGGTGAGTTTCGGATGGTTAACGGATCAAAAGTTGAACTACAACAGCTGCTGCAATTTTCTTATGCTGGAAATTTCTTCTGCCAGGATCGAGACCCAGGATCGAGGACCTCGATCGAAGGCCAAGATCGAAGGCTAAGATCGAGGCAGAACCGAGGCTGTCTGGGCAGAATTATAAAACAAGGACTTCGTCCCATTCGCCATTTTTGACAAATTGGAGCTTGAGGAGAGGCGAGTTTTGATAGATTTTCAAGAAAAACTTGAGGTAAGTCCCTTGTGATCATTTCTACTCCATAATATTGAATTATTATCGAATAATCCGACTAGATTACATGATTTTGAGGTGTAAATCGGAGATTGGAACTTAGAAATTTGGAAATAAGATTTGTAGATTTGAGGGTCGAGTTGAGGTCGGATTTTGGTAAAATTGGTATGGGTAGACTCGTGGTTGAATGGACTTTCAGATTTTGTAACTTTTGTCGGGTTTCGAGACGTGGGCCCCACGAGCGATTTTTGAACTTAAATTCAGATTTTCATGGAAAATTATATTTTTCATATGGAATTAATTCCAAAAAATTTTATTGACTGAAACGAATTATTTGTGACTAGATTCTAGGCATTCGGAGGCCGATTTGCGAGGCAAAGGCATAGCAGAGTAAAGAATTTCACGCTCTGAGATAAGTAACAGTTATAAATCTGGTCCTGAGGGTATGAAACCCCGGATTTTGTGTCATGTGATTATTTTGGAGGTGACGCACATGCTAGGTGATGGGCGTGTGGGCGTGCACCGAAGGGATTGTGACTCTTGTCCGTCCCGTGAAACTGTAAAGTTGAATAACTTGTTGTTAGCTATATGCTCTCTATGTGTTGAAGAAATTTGACTGTAAATCATGTTAGAAATCATGCTTAGGCTATGTTATAGTACTGTTGGGACCCGTAGAGATCGCGTACTTGTTGAATTATTTGCTAATTTTTGTCTTGTACTCAGACATGATTTTTCTTGCGTATTATACCTCAGTCTTTCTGGATATTTGTTGATACATTATGTTATCTTTGTTTGGGATGACATTTGTGATTTCTGAGAGCCCGAGAGACTAGAGTGGTTAAGGACTGAGTAAGACCGAGGGCCTGTCAGTGAGGTAAGGATATTATGGCACGTGAGTTGTCCGTGCAGGATATTATAGCACGTGAGTTGTCCCTGCAGATTATGGCGCTTGGGCTGTAGGAGCCCCTCCGGAGTCTGTACACNAGTGAGGTAAGGATATTATGGCACATGAGTTGTCCGTGCAGGATATTATAACACGTGAGTTGTCTGTGCAGCACGTGAGTTGTCCTTGCAGATTATGGCGTTTGGGTTGTAGGATCCCCTTCGGAGTCTGTACACCCCCAGTGAGCGCAGGTACCCATTGAGTGTGAGTGCTGAAGGCTGAGAGCCGAGTGGTTGAGTTGTTGTGATGAGTTGAGTGACTGTTGCATGAGAGGTTGTACTTGCTTTGCATTTGTTGTTGTACTCGGTTGCTATCTGTCATTGTTGTGAAATCTCTGAAAGATTTTATATCCAGATTGCATGAACTTGAACTGTATAAAATTGATTTGACTTAAACTGCTGGATTTAAAAGCATGTCTATTCTTTGCTGGAATTACTGAAAGTGAACTATAATTGTGTAGCTCGTCATTATCTTCAGTTCCTTAGTTATTATTGTTACTTACTAAGTTGGTTGTACTCATACTACACCCTTCACTTTGTATGCAGATCCAGGTATTTTTGGACATAGCGGGTGTTGATCATTTCACGCAGTTGATTTTCAGGAGATTTTGAGGTAGCTGCCGTGTTCCGCAGACCTTGTCTCTCCTTCTCTATTTCCTTATTTACTGTATTTGGTCTCAGACTATATAGACCGTATTTTCCAGACTTCTATTCATATTAGATGCTCATGTACTCAATGACACCAAGTTTTGGGGAGTGTTCGTGTTAGTATTTGTGGAATTTTGTATTGTATTAAATTATTGTATTTTCAAACTTAAGAGAAATTGTGGTTTATCGAGAATATCGGCTTGCCTAGTATCGAGATAGGCGTCATCGCGACGGGTTGGGATTTTGAGTCGTGATAATCATTTGATTGGGAAGTAAGTTATCCCATGAATAATTATCCCGGGATTAGTTATCCTGCGATTAGTTATCCCACCCTCCCATGGGGATAAAAAATACTACTCTCGGGATAACTAATCCCTGAATTAGTCATACCACGATTTTATCCCAACCAAACATGAAATAAATTTATCTCAAATTTAATCTCAGAATTAATTATCCCTTATCTCTCGTACCAAACTAGCCTAAGGGTGCAAATTGTATAAGAACTATATCCGCAAGCAAATCGGACCTCTTAGAAAAATAGGATACTTATATCCATGCCGATCCCAAACAACAAATAATAACCAAAATCAGTTTTACCATTCTTAGGATTCCAAATTTGGATCCAAATAGGATTACGTAATCATCAAATAAACTTTACTACATAAATGCTTATCTAACTGCTGTCTTCCATCCACCTCTCTTCCAACTTCTTTTGTCTTTCTTCTTTTTTCATACTTTCTAGGGTTTTGTTCAGGATTTCAATACAACTATGGCAATCTAATATTTTTGTAAAAAAAATTAGTTCATTTCATCTCAAAATCAAGAGATGGAAGATGATCAAAGGAAAGGACATGGGGCTTGTTATTATGCATCAATGTTCGTATGGAGAATACTAATGGCACTTTTGAGTGGAACATTCTCAGCTATGTTTTTGAGATTTTTGATAAAAGTGTTTGCGAATTTGCATTCAGGAAATCATATTAAAGGCTCAGATATAGCATACATAATGTTAGCTCTATTATTCGCCTTAATTCTAATACCCCTAACTCTTTTCTTTGTATCATTAGGGTTTCTTGAATTAAAAAATATGTTTCGAGCATTTAGGGTTTCGTCGACAACTGAAGAGATTAATTTTACAACATTATCTGAAGCACGGGCTGAAGAACAGTGGCGAAGGAGTGTTACTGACCAAGTCTGAAGTTTATCGATGAGTCACAATTGTTTCATGTAACAATATTTATTTTCTTGAATATTCGTGTTGTAATATAATCATAGAGATGGATTAATTTTTGGTAGAAAAAAACAGATATGATTGGATTTGCTCAAAAAGCATGTGATTTTTCTTGGTTAATTTTCTATTTTATGTTTCCAGTTGTTGCGTATCGAATTACAAATTTTTTTCTTGACATTTTGTCATTGTTCGGCTTGAAAAAAACCAGAAATCTGATATTTTGTTAGAATTTTAGTGACATTTAATTTTCCATCAGGAAGATGTGAATTACTAGTTTGTTGGTAGTGATGTTTCCCCAAGAAAATAGATCAGAGGATTCTGTTTAATTTCCTAGATTTACTCCAATCTTCACAGTAAAAAATAAATAAACTTGAACCCCAATTACTTCCTTAGATTTGGCAAGATTATATTTCCACGGATTTTATTGATAAGCTACCAATCCAATGAAAGGAGATGATGATGCAGTGGTGGTGGACTCATGTGCCGGCTAGAGGGTAAGGCCGGTGAAGCCGTGGCTTTAGGTAGGGGTGTCAATAGATATTTAAAAACAGACCGACTCGTATCGTACCGAACCGATTTTTAAATTTTATATAAATCTTTTAGTGAAGATATATTAAATGGATTGTAGATCGTCAATTGAGAAGAAATTAATTACATTTTAAGGACTCTTACCAAAGACGGGCTTTAGGCCACAAAATCCATTGAGCCCGCTTCTGGGTGGAGTACCAAAAGATAAGTCTTTGATTAACATAACCAATACTTTCTCAGTGCGAATACAGGATTTTAATTTAATAAATGTGGAATATATATATGTACATGAGTTGAAGGCATAAGTGATGCATCTTCATTATATTGGAGTTTCCATTCACATCACAGTGTGGCATATTCAAGACTGAAATAACTTTTACTGTAATTACTGAGTTAAATATGGTTCACAGTCAGGAGTGGAACTATTAACTATATACAGTCAAGTCAAGGCGTTCAATTGAATCCCTTTAAAAATTTATACCACGTACGTGATCTGGGGAAAAATGAATATAGTTGGTTATATTCTCTCTTTCGCTCAATGATAATCAAATTTGACAAAAGTACAACTACAATTTGTTCACAAGAAGAATAGATAATCAGATTAATTTGAAACCACTGATGTTATTACAGCTATATGGAAAACTAGAAGGTGTTTTTTTTCTTTTGAAGGGGGGAAATGGAGGGGGGTGTTGAGGTAGAGAGGAAAAAAGGAAATATATATATATATATGACAAAATAAGTAATGAAGATTATTCATTTAAAGAGATTGGCATAGCGATTAATTAAGGTTCTGAATATTCAAACTGGTCGATATTTGAAAGCTAAACATGTTGACTATATAATTCTTTTGTTTTGCTGGCTATCGTGTTGTCCAAAATGTTATATTTTTAGTACATTACTCGCCTTACATGTTGTTAGTTTAGTAGTTAATTGTGCGACGTTTGAGCTAAATTATGTTATTTTACGTGTAGGAGCATCGGAAGACAAAGACGAGTAAAAGTTGCACAAAATGAGGACAAAAATACGAGAAAAGAGCACAAAAGTACGAAGTACTTAAGCCTGGCTAAGGCCAAGCGTAGCCAGCTCTACAGCCAGATTGATCATACTACAGGCCAGTCGTAGTCAGCTAGGCCGCGCTACAAGCCTGGCCTCACGAAGTCTGTAGCTCGATGGTCAAAAGTCGGGAATTAAAACACTTCCGCCCGAATTTGAGCTCAAGGACCTCAACCCTAGCCTATAAATACTCCCTAAACATGTCTAAGAGAGAGGGGGGCGTTTTTTGAGAGGGGATTCGAACCAAGGAGGCACGAACATACTAGGAGCAAGGCGGAAAATTCTTCTACGAGTTTTTTACTTCCTTCTTCCTATTTTCATTATTGGGTATGAATTCTAGTATTGTAGTTTTGCATACTATTATGAATAGCTAATTTATTATCTAGGGTTTTGATGAAACTTTTTATAGGATGAATTCTTATTACGTATTTATATAATTGAGCCGTTGGATTTCTCTACGTGTTCAACTACGTGTTTATTATTGTTGATTGAATGGCCATCAATTAACTATGCTTATTTAGTGTGTATTGCTTGAGAGAGGGTATATATTTAGGTAGTTGTTGAACAACATCACTCCTAACATATGTGAGAGAGATCAATATGGAGGATTTAAAGGCGGGATTATAGATAACGAAACCTTGGTGCGATCGTAGTGAGCAGTGAATTAGTATCAGTTACCATAGTTCGAGAGAATATGTCTAGTAAATTGTGGTAGTTGCCCGAGAGAGATTACGACACCCGAAGCACTTACGGTCGGTAGAGAATACTTAGGCGAAATTATAGAAGAGGTAGCAGGAAGGATTCCGACAATTGAAAAAAATTATAACTCTAGACCTCCTTAATCTTTTCTCTAACTCCTATTATCTTTAGTTATTAATCTACTACCTTAATTTGTTAGTTAATTAGATATAAGAATCTTAATATTTATAACTTAGGAATTGTTCAAACTTGTATTCTTAGTGGAAGTGAACAGTTGTAGTTGAACCTTAGTTCTCCGTGGGATTCGACTTCGGACTTTTAGACCGGATTATATTTGCAGCGACCGCTTATCCTTTTTAGAACTAGAGTTGGGCGTGATCAAATTTTAGCGTTGTTGCCGAGGAACTAACGGTGTAGCTATAGGTGTACATATTGCTAGGTTTCAAGTTTGAACTTTTTTTTTTAATTTACTTGTTGATTTGAGAAATATGGCATCTTAGAATTATGGGAGTTTCGATGTTGGTAATTCTACTGTTGATCTTCCTTGTGCATATTATGGAGGAAACCACTTGTGAAAAAATTGTTAAAATATTTCGAAGAGTGAATTATGTGCACCAACTCAATCTAATATGTGGAATATATGTGATGTGTGTGGTGGTCAAGATGGTCATTTTTATGATTGTGCTTATACTTCTTATCCTCCCCCAACCCCTTATTATGATGGTTCTACATTTTCTTATGAAGTTAATAGGATCAAATAACCTGGAGATGCTGACCTAAAAGGGATCAAGGATATGTTGATGTGCCTCTTGGAACGAAATAATGAGAAAGAATTGCAAATACAAAGGCAAAGGGATACTATCCAAAGGCAAGAAGCAACTATTGGCAACTTGGAGGCTCAAGTGGCTCAATTAGTTAAAGCTTTTAATGCTCATCAAGCTAATATTATAGGTAGTAGACAGGAGTAGTGTACATTAGAGACCGAAATTGAGGTGCTAATAGAGGAGGTCAGAGTAGAACATCAACAATCTATCCAACTAGAGGTTGAGGATACCGATGTTGAAGAAGTAATACTAGAGGAAATCGAGGACATTGAGGAAAACTATTTAGTTGACTCTAGTGTCATTTGTGTAAAGGATGTTGAACATCTCGAAGTTCATGTGTTTGAGCGTGTTGGACCTCATTCCAAACACTTCTCTACATTGTGTTCGGATGGTGAAATGAGAATGGATTTGTACGAGCATAGAAAAGAGACAAGGGAAGAGGTAGACGAGCCATATATTTTGAAATTTTTGAGGCCGTCTAGGCAAGGTGACACTCCTCGGTTGAAAT
Organism: Nicotiana otophora; assembly: GCA_000715115.1. Lineage (NCBI taxonomy): Eukaryota > Viridiplantae > Streptophyta > Magnoliopsida > Solanales > Solanaceae > Nicotiana > Nicotiana otophora. The sequence continues at coordinate 208,621 of AWOL01S0000974.1, forward strand.
CCAAAAAGTGCATAAAGAATCATTTAATTTTTAGCTCGCAACAATTTGTATCACCCCAAGAGCATGATCATAAAGCAGAATCAAAACTTGGGGTCCAATTCATAAGTTCGAAGTGGAGGCAGAAAGTGATTCACGTCGTGCCGCGACGTTAAATTAGGCACTTGTTGGGAGGCAACCCAACTTTACTGATTTTTTTTATTTGTTTACTTTTTTTTAATTGTGTTATTTTTATAGTGTAGTTTCTTATGTTGTAGGAGCATGGAAAGGAAAACCATTAGAAGGAAGCAAAAGCAAACCAGATGGTTAGAACTAAGTGTGAGGTACCCGCACGAAGGACTAGGCCTTGGAGAAGTCTGAGTATCCCATGAGTTGTTGATGCTTCGACCTTTGGCCTATCAGGGAGTTTCTTTCACCCTCTTTTTATTTATGATGTGCACTGGGGACAGTGCACAATTTTAAGTGTGGGGTGAGGAGATTGTTTGGGTGACTTTCTATGCTATTTTAATTGTGTTAGTCTAATAGAAGATCTTGTTTTATATATAAAAATCAAAAAATATTGGACTTTTCCTGACGATGGATCTCCAGGGCAGTTTCTTGAGGGGTCTAAAGTCTAACTAAAAACACACAAAAAAAAATTGAAAAAATAGAAAAATTCAAAAATATGCCTTTTTATTCTTTTAGGTCGTAATAATCCCTCGTGATTTTTCTTTGTGCCTCGGTTCTTTTCTAGGGGATGTAGTTGAACCGGGTAGTCATTTTTTTAATCTTTAGAATAGAGTAGAATTTAGAAAATAAAAGATTGGGAAGAATGAGATTTGCTAGGCGTCTTTAACTAGTTTGATAGTAGCATATTTAGGCTCTATCATGTGTAGCACCTTCCCTATGGTTTGAAAATGCTTATGATTCCTTGTCGAGTAGATAACATATTTATTGATGCATATATCTCATTTTCTTGGCTTGTGTCACTTTGTACTTGATGCTTAATAATTTCTGGCTCCGTGAATACTTGCAATTTTTGAGAGTCAGAATGGAACCGTCCTTAATAAGTCATGTTCCATGTGTGGTGAGATCTTCTTATGTAGTCCATGTCATTATAACTGAGTCTAGAACTTGCCCGGCATGTGAGTTGAAGCGAAATCCTAGGCTTTGCTTGGTTTGAAAAATAATTTTAGGCTTTCTTTAATCTTTTTGAACTTAATGCTTACCATAAATAAAATTTATCCCTAGTCAGACCTTTTGAGCATATAAACTTTTATTTGGCAACCATATTACAAGCCTAAATACCTTTGTTCTTAATTGTCATTGTTTTGATCCTTTTACCTCTTAAAGTACTTTAATTGTAAAATGAGCGCTAAAAGAAGTAAGGAGAGAACTTGGGAGGCTTTTGATTGGAACCAATGAAAGAAAGAAAGGTGCACTTGTATTGTAAGGAATACACCACTAGCAGGAATGGTATAGAAAAAAAGTATTGTTGAAAAAAAATGTAAAAAATGAAAATAAGAATACCCTGTCCTTGCTAATGGGTATGAATTAAAGTAGTGCTTAAAGAAATAAAAATTTTGAGGGTGATATCGTTTGTGAAATTGAAGTTGTGTTGAAGAAATAATGCACTGAAAGTTAATTTTGTGATATGTTAAAGTGCTTAGGAGGATTAGTCACTATTCCTAAATTTATCCTACTTGTCCCTTAGCCCACATTATAACCATGAAAAAGTCCTAATTGATTTTAGATTAAGCAAACCTACATTAGTAGAGGTTTATATAATGGGCAAGCCTATGGTACTTTGTGCGTGCATGTGACTTCTTTGTGAGAGTGAGAAATTTCATTGATATATGTGAGTCCTTAAAATATATTTGAGCATTTGATTCGAATGTATGGATTCAACTTATTATTTTGTTCTTGTTGTGAGGGCATATGATTTTGCAAGAGATAGGTGACATTATTATATATCTCTATGATGTTAAACGTTCAAGCCATGAATGCATTGTGATATTGTTTCAGTTTATGGGGCTAGAATTGTTATAAGCATGTTGTCTTGTTGCTGAATAAATTTTTGAAGTATGGCATAAAGGAAAGGGAAATGTGTGTTGAAGGCATATGCTAAAGTTTAATTGTTTCTATCAACCATAGTCATAGGTATGGTGTGCTTCGGATGGGTTAAAAGAAAATAAAGTGCTCAAGGTTAGTGTGAATTGGTTGTTGACTCGAGGACAAGCAACATTTAAGTGTGGGGTAGTGATGTTTGGCCAAAATATTATATTTTTAGTACATTACTCGCCTTACATGTTATTAGTTTAGTGGTTAATTGTGTGACGTTTGAGATAAACTATGTTGTTTTATGTGTAGGATCATCGGAAGACAAATACGAGTAAAGTTGCACAAAATGAGGACAAAAATACGAGAAAAGATCACAAAAGCACGAAATACTCAAGCCTGGCTACAGGCCAGGAGTAGCCAGCTCTGTAGCCAGCTTGGCCGTGCTACAGGCTAGGCGTAGCCAGCTCTGTAGCAAACTAGGCCGCGCTACAAGCCTGGCCTCGCGATGTCTGTAGCTCGATGGTCAAAAGTCGCGAATTAAAATACTCCAACCCGAATTTAGACTCAAGGACCTCAACCCTACCCTATAAATACTCCCTAAACATATCTAAGTGAGGGAGGGACGTTTTTTGAGAGGGGATTCAACCCAAGGAGGCAAGAACATACTAGGAGCAAGGCGGAGAATTCTTGTACGCGTTTTTCACTTTCTTCTTCCTATTTTCATTACTGGTTATGAATTCTAGTATTGTAGTTTTGCATACTATTATGAATAGCTAATTTGTTATCTAGGGTTTTGATGGAACATTTTATAGGATAAATTCTTATTACGTTTTTATATAATTGAGCCGTTGGATTTCTCTACGTATTTATTGTTGTTGATTGAATGGCCATCAATTGACTGTGCCTATTTAGTGTGTATTGCTTGAGAGAGGGCACATATTTAGGTAGTTGTTGAACAACATCACTCCTAACGTATGTGAGAGATCAATACGGAAGGTTTAAAGGCGGGATTAGAGATAACGAAACCTTGGTGCGATCGTAGTGAGCGGTGAATTAGTGCCAGCTACCGTCGTTCGAGAGAATATGTCTAGTAAATTATGGTAGTTGCTCGAGAGAGAATTATGATACCCGAAGTACTCACGATCGGTAGAGAATATTTAGGAAAAATTATAGAAGACGTAGCAGGAAGGATTCCGACAATTGGGGGGAAATCATAACTCTAGACCTCCTTAATCTTTTCTCCAACCCCTAGTATCTTTAGTTATTAATCTACTACTTTAATTTATTAGTTAATTAGATATAAGAATCTTAATATTTATAACTTAGGAATTGTTCAAACTTGTATTCTTAGTGAAAGTGAACAGTTGTAGCTGAATCTTAGTTCTCTGTGGGATTCGACTCGGAATTTTTAGATCGGATTATATTTGCAGCGATCACTTATTCTTTTTGGGACTAAAGTTGGGCGTGATCACTGTATCACGTTACTTTCATTGTTTTATCTACAACTTTTTATGTTTACTAGTACTTGTATTTCCTCGGGGAGGGGAAAATCAGAACTTAGCTTCATTAATGGACTAAAAGAATGTGAATTCAAATTAAAAATAGTGTTTGATAAATTTATCACATGAAGGGAAAGACCCAAAAAACATCAACATTCAATAAATCTTTTTTCAGCACGATAAAATGAAGCAAAGGTATGCTGAGAAAAGTATTTAGGAAAAATGAATTTGATTATAACAAAATACTTGGAGGATGAGAGAGAAAAAGATGAAATGGCAATTCTCATGCAAAAGGAAACAAGATTGAAAAATGAGAAAGCGATAAGTACTTCTCAATTATAGTAAGTGTGACTAATTTTAACAGACCAAATCATACCTGGAGCTAACACGCATACGGCTATTGTAGTATCAAATCAAAGTAACAAGAATAAGAATAACACAGTAGAAGAGAATATTTGTAGAGTAGTGTTATGTCTTAGTTTTGTTCTAAGTTGTGAGGGAATAAACAGTAAAATAGCGCGGGCTAGCCATTTCAGCCTTGTTATTGAAAAATAACCATTATCGTGGAGCTTTATCTAAAAACACTATAATAGTAACTATTTTTCCATTATAAGGGTTGAAAAATTTTGTGATTTTTTTCAATGGACAACCGGCATCATGCTATGGCGATCTCTATCCAGTTAGGCCCAATAGGGTGCAGAAAATTGCGTGGTGTATCCCCGAATGAGGTTTGTCTTAGCGGAATTTTCTCGTAATTGTCTCAGCAAAAATGATCAATTTCAATTTCATGGATGCACTGAATTTTTTTCCCAAAAATGAAAGATTCAATAGAAAAAAAATTCAGCATATACAACACTAGAGGAATTCCTCTGAACAGATGAATACATGTACAAATATCAACTACCTATTCTAAGTGAGATGCCTTTGAAGAACTTCAGGTTACCACATAGAATGTCTGAATTCTCCGGCGCCAGTAGAATAAAATTAGCGACAAATTATCTGGAAGGGCGACAATAGCATAAAAAGAGTTATTAGTCTTGGCACAACCTCTGTACGGCAGATCAGATAGCCAGTCTTTGATAGCCAAGATCCTCCAGTGCCAGTTCATCAAAACAACGGAATCAGTCACCGATTACCATAAATCAAATCAGCTACCAACTACCTGGAAATTATGGCTACTAGCCCACAATAAAGTATAATCTGTGGGGCTATAATTAAGTTTTCACCGCTGCTAATTGGAGGTCGCAGGTTCACAAGGCTCTACATGAACCTGTTAAATGACAATTAAAGGAGGTTTAATGCCCCTTTTCCCTTTTTTCATGTATCAATGCAGGAAATCATCCTCTGGTCATGGAAACAAAGGCGCTTAAAGGCAATGGTGACAGACAGAAAAATTTAAATGCAGGAACAATGACTTCGTATGGCTACAATTAAATTCACACGAGAAACCTGGCAGTGCTTTTGTAACTCTAAAACCTTCATACCAGGACTTTCATCTAGGACACACTACTAGTTTCTAAATACGGAAATACACAATATAGTGATGTACAGAATGGAACTGTTTTTTTAAAGGCCAGAATGGAACTGTTTTCTTGAGGGAAATGAATTTTAAGAGGAAGAGATAAAAGTACCTAAAGATAAGGTACATATCAAAAATGACTCCATGCTGAGTAACCAAAAGCTGAATCTTACGGAAATCGAAAGGCTTCTCAGAACATCAGGCGGCTAACCCTGATATTGGATTATAACAGCAGCAAAAAACTTACTCACCAATATTTTGTAGGAGCAAACTCGATAAGGTTTTCAAGTTCAGATTTGTCAAACTTATATTCAAGAAATACATCATTCTAACTGGATACCAACCATGGGCTTCATCAAAAACTAAATTCCATACAACCAAGAGCAAGTTAATTATATTTCACCCAGTACGCCAACCCGGGGGGAGGGGAATAAACTACCTTCGCACTAAAATCCCCTCCACTAGACTTGCATTACTTAACAGCCTCACTTAATTCAACCTGGTGAGTTTCCCCTCAGAATCATTGGAGACCTGCTTCTATATATATGTTTTTTTTATAGCTGTTCCATGTCTGATATATTATATACCTACTCCCCGGTTCTAATTTATGTGACGTAGTTTGATCCGACAAGGAGCTTAAGGAAAGGAAGACTTTTGAAACTTGTGGTCTTAAATATGTCAATTGTTTTTCTTCAGGAAGTGCCAATCTAATCTTCTCTATATTGTTCCAATTTTTTTATCATGCGATCTTAAACATATCATAACATTTGTGTGGCTCTAAAGATTCTCATTAAAATGGGAAGGTTAAAGTTAAATTGTTTCCAAATATAGAAATGTATTGTACTCTTTGAAGTGGACTAATAAGAAAGAGTGTCACATAAAATGAAATACAGAGAGCACTCATTAGTCACATAAATAGGTGAACCTTCATTTACTTCGATCACTAAATTCATCAACCATCCCTCCAACTAGGAGGCTTGCTATGTAAATATATGTTCAGCAAGCCGATCTCATCTCAATACTTCATAATTTGTCTTCTAAGACAACTAAAAGATAAATTGGAGCTCTCGATAACTAAAGATTCTCTAAATCTCACTTATTTCTATATGACATAAAAATCTTCAACCAAACTTGAAAATTCTTTCGACAAGTATGTGGCCGAGTATAAGTATAATGAAAATAAGCCTGTACCACAACTACTTAGTACTGACTAAATGGACTCTCTGCTTCCATTGTGTTTGTTCTTCGCCAAATCTTGCATGGATTATGAGAAATTACAAGTTTTTCGAGACAACTTTTCTCCATGTGAGTTAGGTCTATCTTGTTTCAGTTTAACTTTTTAATCATCACAGTATTGTGCCTAAGGACCGATGTATTTGGAGGTTCACGCAAGACAACAATCTCAAGCGACATTCTCTTAGTGTATACTCTATGTGCGTTATTTGCGCCCTCTGTAAAACAACGAAGCAATAGCACAAAAAATGCTAATAGGGTCATAAATGTCGATCTCCTTGGATTAAAATGCACAAACCATGACTACGAGTTCCAAAAAGCCACATAATTTTCTAAAAGTAGAAGATTTTCAGAGCACGAAATTTAATTGCATAATTGTAGCAGCAAAAAAAACATATCTATGCATGCACAGACAGAATAAGTACTGTCACTTGAACTTGGAATTAGTCGTATGGTTATATTTGTGTACCTTCACGCCTTGGAACTGGTCCGAACAAAGTTAAGGTGAGCGAGATAATTACTTTCAGCAAAATCATGCAATGTACGTGGTGCTCGTGCCCCATCATGACCCAGTTTACCACATTCTTCCTTCAACAAACTCCTACCTTCATCAGCCTCCTACAAAAGATATACCAAAACTGTAAATATGCAATCGCATAAACAAGTTCCCAGTTGGATGGTCTCAATTTCTTCTTCTTCCAGTTTAGCTTTTCTCTGTTCTCCTCTTTATTCACTTCTATGATTGCACTGCTCTCTTTTCCATTTCCGGCTTTCTTGTTCTTCTTTATTAGACTACTGCTTTGATTTTCTTTTCTTCTTTTTTGTTTTTTATTTTTACTGATATGAGTACTGTAATGGATTCTATTCCTACTGTAATCTTTAATAATATTAGTAAGACAACATGCTGAAATTAAAACTGCAGACTGAAATTTAACAATAAATCATCCTCGGGCTTGGTATTTCATGCTTAGTTTGATGTTTTATGGGACATATATAACATGCTGAACATATATTGTAATTGATCTTACTTGCTTAAAGTTTTATTTTCCATGAGACTAATTGATGAAGCACTTGTAAGAAAGGTGTGATTATTAGGTTTATAATATAGACATCTTAAAGTTTAAGTGCTAAACTGAAGTATAGGCCAATCTTTTGTATTCTCAGTGGATTGCATCTTTCACTTCAATGAAATCTGTGTGCATGCTTGAAATGTTAGCTGCGTTGTCACATTTAAGCTCTTCAGAATACATAAGTAGACCAACTTATCACGATACATACAACTAGGCTTTATACACAAAGAAGGTTTTGGACAATATATGAGGTGAAGGCAAAAAAAGAATATTTGACGTAGAAGTTGAGAAAATTGGGGGGGGGGGGTTTGAGAAAAAAGTCTGTGAAATACAATTGTGTTTGGACATGAACTTCACTTGGAGAAAAGTTTGTGAAAGTTGAAAATTTGTGAGTGGAAACAGTATCTCAAGTGAAATACACCTTGAAACCAGTATTTAGCTTTTGAGGTTGAGTTAGGCCCAACGTCCATTTTTCTACATGGTATCAGAGCTAGACCCATCCCAATTCATTGTTTACCCGATGTTGGGCCCCTATATTATGTTGTCCACGCTCCAGGTGCCAGGCCAGGTTTGGGGGGGGGGGGGGGTTGTTGGATATCCCACATTGGTGGGGATGAGGTTCTTTGCTCTCCTTACATGGTCTCGGACAATGCTCACGCTTCTGGGGTTGAGTTAGGCCCGTGATCCATTTTTTTATCACAGAATTCATTTACTGAAATTTAGTAGCAAATACAAATGGTTAAAAACTAGTTTTTGCAAATACTGAAGTTCAGATTCATGCGCAAATGTGGTCATTTGAGTTCTCCTGTTATGGAGGGAGTATTAATTGGAAAAGACAGCCAGATTAAATAATTTTCAAAATTTGCTAGGGCAGAAATCTAGCAAGAAAAACACCCACAATATCATTTAGTCTTCTGCATACCAATAAGGCAATAACCACCCTCTATGTTGATCACAATAATAAAATGGGACTTCTGATGTATGAACTAAGAAATCAGAATGATATCAGTTTGGCAAATGAAATTAATGCATATCACTGATCAAAGGATTAATCCTAATCACTGTAACGTTCATTAGAGACCAAAAATACCTGTAAAAACTTCAACATTTGCTCTTCAATTGTGCCACTCATCGCCAGAGTTTCCACGTGAATAGGGCGTATAGCACCCATCCGATGAGCACGACTGATCACCTGTTCTTCCATACTGATAAGTATCACGAAAAGTCAAAGAAAATTATGCGTTAGAAAGCTGTCCAGACACATGGCAGGCTAGCTTCTTTATTCTCAGAGAACAACAGCTAAATAAAGTATAAGAGCAACGGGTTGAACTGTTTACTCAAAAAAAAGAGGTTGGCTGAACTCAGGCAGATTCTTTAACATACTCAGAGACCCTGGTAGCTAAATAAAGTATAAGAGCAACGGGTTGAACTGTTTACTCAAAAAAAAAAGAGGTTGGCAGAACTCAGGCAGATTCTTTAACATACTCAGAGTCCCCCCCCCCCCCCCCCCCCCCCCCCCGTGGGAGGTTCACTGTATGGAACTTTTTCTCCCCAAGAAAGGTGTGGATTTCCAGTTCATTTACTAGCAGATTTTTCTTTAGGCAAGAAAAAATTCTGCAACTGTATCACCATGGGCTTCTTCCAAAGGCATTACAAGGAAACAAACATGAAGTCTAGTCATAAAGGTCAGAATAGGCTTAATGTATCTATTACCTTTTGTCCCATATTGGTTCCATTAAATAGACATGTGTTGCAAAACTCAGATCAAGACCTAAAGCTGCACTTCCATCCATTAACAGAGCCATGCAGTCAACATCATGCTGAAATGTCGCCAGTGCTTTCACCTGAATCATGCGAAAATAACTAAATGGCCGCGGAAATACCATAGTGATCATCCTAAGAAATTTGTCAAATCATGAGTGGTTAAACTGCAATACCTTGTTGACGGAAGGCATTGGACTATACAAACTGGCAAAACGGATACCAGCAACAGCTAACTACCAGGAGAATGGAATAATCAGACCATCACATAATAATATTATTAATATGAAAATCTCACAATGAAGTAAGAGTTACCTGCTGTTCAATTACATGTATGTGCTCCAGAAACTGAGAAAATATGATAACTTTCTCTGGAATTAAATTGCAGAAATCATTTGATGACCCAACCAAATTCCCTTGGGATGAAAACCTGCTGAAATTGCTTTTCCCATGAGATCCACTAACAGCCTCGACACTTCTGTCCTCGTTGGAGTTAATAATCATCCTATTAGCTTCCTGTATTTCTTTTAACCTTTCAACAAGGTAAGCAACTTTACTGCTCGATGTTGATTGCCAATCAGGATTCCAGTCATCCTTCAGAAGAATAATGATAACATTAGAAATAGTTCGCTATGGGATGATAAAAAATTAACTATAAACTAGGCCACCAATCAGTATGTCCTTAAAAATTAGACCTACCTGCTTATAAGATGGCTGTAACTCAATCAGATCCTTCGGAACAGGCCACTTTGGATTAGGATTTTCAGGACGCGCCAGTATTTCAGGACTTTGCATCTCGTACAAGTTACCACAGCCAGGAATTGTACACTTCTCACTATTTAAAGAAACACAATCAAGGCATAATAGATGCTTACAAGGTGTAACCACTGGTAGACGGCACCATGCTTTACACCTACAAAGATTGTTTTAGAAAACGTCAAAATCATGATGCGTTTAATCTAACAAAATCATGCCACATATGATCTCAGAGGCCGTGACTTACCTCATGCAATTCCCACCATATAAAAGGTGATATCTTATCAGAGCATACTCCTGTGAAGTCGGATCCAGACCATCCTCAACTAAAATATCCATAGTTTCTTGAATATCATCACCTGCCTCTGTCACTCTGATATGTCCTGCTACACAGCACGAGAGTCTTACATTTCTGATGGTAGTACTTCGGAATTTCCACTGTTTAGGGTTCAGCAAACTCTCAACATGAGAAGGATCATTCCAGTCTGCCATTAGTATATTCCTCCGCACGGTTTCTACCAACTCATTGTAACTTCTCGCATGTTCTTCAGTAAAATGTAAGAATATCATTTTCTTGATGCATGGGGGAATATTCTGCAAATCTTTTTTCCTGGCACTGATCATGCACCTGTGAAGTAATTGTAGCAAACGTGACCGGCCTTCTTCCATCTCTGCTTCAAATGGCCTAAGAATACCAGCTTCCCAGGCTTTCTGATTCTGTCCATAAGTTTCATCATGGAGGAACTTAAGCAAGGGTTGCAGATGAGAAAGCTGGCTACTAGGGGTGTTAGGAGTTGGTGTTCCAGTTAACAACCAGCGATTTGAAGCCCGCAGCGAAACAGCCATTTGCAATTTGTTGGTCAAACTTAGACTTGAACCAAGGGTGTGACCTTCATCTAATATAATTCTCAGCCAATGAACTTGCATCAATACACTTCTCTTTTTGGGGCTCCACTCAGCACTTAGACGACTGAATGTAGTTATAACTATATCATAATCCCAAGCAAGATTGTGTGCAGAAGGCTTTTTATAATCAGTCCAGACAAAAACTCTCAATTGCCCTTGTCTTACATGCCTCTCAATTTGACCTCTCCAATGATCAACCAGATTTGAAGGAACAACAACTAAAGTAGCTCGAGACAAATACATCCTAAATGAATCCAGAGGCTTACATAGAGCTACTCTTAAGGCATCTAAATCAAATACCAGGTTCACAAGACCTCTAGGATAGTACCACTTAGTTGTACCCTTTTCAGCCCTCTTAACAAGACCAAAGGCTTGAAATATTTTATGATAGGCATAAGGAACTCCTACTGAGGTCTGTATGATGGGTTGCCCCACCCCAATTGTTTCCATTTCTAACAGCTTCTGCGGTGACAGCTTAGCTAACCAAATTAGAGCCTTCTTTGCTTTTGAATCCATAACTGAACAATTATCCTTCAGCACACTGGTAAAAAATGATATATTTTCTTCCAGCCCCCCAGGTGTTCCTTTGGTATGGAATCCTGGAAGGCAAGTGATATGCTGCTTATGATCCCAAGAGTCTTCTGCAACACTACAACTCTGATATAATGGATCAGTATTCATACTGCAGAACCATACAGTAGTAGCATCTGCCACACCAGCTTCTACAAGCCTCCGCCATTTCTGACAAGCATCACATTGGATCCAGGTTTCGTTGATCACATAGTTCTCAGCAGAAGGCTCACAAAACCTCTTACTACCACGAGAATTTTTTTTTGAATAACCAGGTTTCTCATATGTCAAGCTTCTTTGTTGGATGTTGGAAGCACGCTTTCTTTTTTTCGAGTCTTTCCTAGAATTCCTCTCAGGAAAGAGAGACGTCCCTTCATTTTCATATGCATACATAAGATTTCTTTTTATCTGGCTAAAGTTACTGGTGCACCTCACAGCATACCTAGTTGGAGTGGAGCGCATGACTGTACATGAACTAATTTCTGCAGCTGATATGCGATCAGCTGAATTAACAACCGTGGATCCAATTGGCGTGGGGAAGTCTAAGCTTTTTGTTGGGGTTAGTTTATCTAAAGATAATTGTCCCCTACGGCCATTGAGTCCAGTAGCTCTACTTGCTGATAAAAACCCCGAACTGATTGTATTTTCACTACTAAGCTCATAATAACCACACCTCTGGTCAGTATTATGCATACACCAGATAATTTGTGCACCATCCGGTGGCTCTGGAAGTGTTCCCTGAGTCTTCAGAATGAGAGAAAGAGCAGTAATAGTTTTACCGAGGCCAGGCTCATCACAGAACATTCCCCCATGGAAATCCTTGATTTTAGGAGCCTGACCTGTGGCTATTTGACCAGAAACAGCATTTATATAGAAAGCAAACCCATCTTCAGTGACAAAATCCATGTACAGTGGGTGCTGTAATAATTCAACATTGTGCTCACGCTGTAACATCCAGTCAACTGCAGCCTGCTGATGAGCAAATAATTTAAGTTTCATACATGGCATGATTGATGCAGCAAGAAATCTTAAATGCCGACATGTTGCAGAAACCCTTAGAAGATCAACAGGACAAAGTGAAGAAAGAATATTGATCAAAATATCATCTGTTACCACCCAAATACCCGATCTACTACTATCAAGGGGATTCACTCTTAAAGAATCGGGATTTCCCCTCTTTGCTACACTTGGTAAGCTCTTAAAAATTTCATGGAGCTCAAAGAGCTTTTTCTTGGAAGGGTCAGGTGCACTGCAGTGCTGTTTGCATCCTATAACATGACAGTCAGACAGATTCCAAATACTGAAATCCTTTTCAACACCAAGCTTAGCAGACTGAAGCATAGAACTCCTAGCTTCCCAGTCACAACTGTAAAGAAATATTTGAACATTCATTAGCATAGTCAGCACAGTTACAATATATATTTAAGACATAAATTAGCATTAGCTGATTTTCAAAAACTCCAAACTCACAAAGAAATTCTACATACCACTGGTGAAAGCTTATCAGTTCACTCGGCGTAATGGTGTTAAAATAATCAATCATTTACTTTAACTGCAAATTCGGACAGCCTAATACTTAATAGAAGAGAATATCTTAGTCCATCCCTGTAACTACGCTTTTTAAAATTATTTTTTAATAAGATCTTGTCTGCAATTGCACATTGAAGTCACAATTACTCCAACTATAACAAAACAAAAATAAAACGGAAGTTTTTTCCTCTTGATTTTGTCAGAATAAAGCCTTCATCACCCAAAAAGGAAGGAAAGAAAAAGAAGAAAAGTCACTAGCACCTATTCTACACTACTAATGTACTGCTGATATTCTGAATTTCTGGAAAAAAAAACAACTGTCTGTTGTGTCAATGGTATATTTAAACGTTAATCATCCATTATTGTTCCCTAATTACCCACATGAGCAATCAGTAGCTTGACTAGCGACAGAGCTGAATAGGTCCCTCCACTATACTTACAGTTTTCTAACAATTAACAGAACAGTAACGGTATAAACAGGAGAAAATGATAACCTCAATCATACATTCTTTTTGGATGATCCTGGCTTGGCACAAAAATTAATAGTTCACTAAGTTTATAAGATAATATTATTTTTTTAAACATATAGTTCCCACTTAATAAATAAATTAATTGTATCCTTGCACATCAAAGTTATATAGTACATAATTAGAACGCCTTCATAAAATATGAACCCAATCTTGCTTACTCATAAAATTGACGCCTCACAGGAATTCATCTATAAAAATTGACGTCTCTTGGATCTCTAACTCTAGTTTTTTTTTTGGGGTATCCAAAAGGGTGTAGCGCTCTCATAGAAAATTGTACAATGTGGTTAAACTTTCTGACACCCATGTTGCAATTGCTTTTACGTGCAAGTTGGATTTTCTATGTTGCGCTCACAAAGTTTTACACATTTCATCCGTTAGTCAAAGGCTCATTTTAAGATGCGTTGAAGCTCAGAAAAGCTCAGGGAGGGTGCTTCACCTTGCTTAAGTTGTGCTTCAATGTAAGGCTAGACATTAAGGCATGCACCTCATTGCTCATGAGTTCTATTGAATTAGGCGACACTAAACAACAAACATAATGGGCAAATAAGTGTATTAGTTGTTAAGGAAAACACTATGAATAAAGTTGTTACTTTTTTCTTGAATTACATATATATTATTTTTTTGATAAGTACAAATATAGTTTTTTAGGGTTTAGGGTCTAGTGGGATGTAGCAAGTACCACGTAGCTTTAGTCAGGTGCGTGCAAGTTACCAACACAACTAATTCTTGGATATTTGAACTTTACAATACCTAGAGATTCCTTCTTTCCATCAAAACATCTATTTCTTTCCGGCTAAATTGTACATTTGAACTTTATCTTTTTTCTTTTCTTTTTTGTTTTATGATAGTGCTACACATGCCAGCTTGCACGCACTTCGACTAATATACCGAGCAGCCTTAATGTTGGGAAAGAGAACACTCAAGTTATTAGTGATAATAATAATGTAAAATTAATTACATAATAGATTTTCATGGTCCCACCATAATTATATAGAGGTTTAGAGCCTGTTTGGATGGGCTTAAAAGCTGGTCAAACAAGCGTTTAAGCACTTTTTAACTTCTGAAAGTGTTTGGCAACCAAAAAAGGGGCTTAAAAAAGGTAAAATCTGCTTTAAAAAAGCCAAAACCAACAAGTTGGGTAAACCTAACTTTTTCGAAATTGGCTTAAAAGCCATATTGCTTTGACCAAGAATATTACATTCTTATCCCTTATAATTTTTCTTAATCCTGAAATTACCCTCAGTAGAAAACTCGAAATTGCAGCCTATGCTTTCTTCTTCCTCACGAAATTGCAGCCTCTGCTTTCTTCTTCCTCTTCTTCCATAACTTTCCCCAACTTCAGCTCCAATTTTGAAAGCCTCTTCAGTCCACGTAAGTATAATATTCCTGTTGAATTTTAATTCCTTGTGTGTTTTCAAAGTTTTGGAATTATGAATATCACAAACAAGTCTTGGTATTAAATTTTTATCCATTAAAATTGAATACTACTATGATTTGTTTCTGGGATGTACTTTAGATTCTTGATTTGTGTAGTTGCCTAATTTACTCCATTTATATATGCTCTTTCATATGGTTTAAGACTTAACTCCAATTTGTATGACATCATTTCTTTATTAGTTGCCCAATTTACTCCATTTTTGTCTTTTTAACAGAAAAAGAGTTTATCAAACACTTCAATAGCTTTTTTTTAAGTTTCAGCACTTTTATCCAAACAGGTAACTACTTATTTATAAAACAAGTTACAACACTTAAAAGTTGAAGCCACGGGCGAAGCTATGTTGGCCCAAGGTGGTCAACTGACCACCGAAAAATTATACTACGTATAAGGTAAAATATTACTTGTTATTGATTAAAAATAGACTTTGAACACCCTTGCATAGCCCACTGTCAAAGGCTGTTCAAAATTTGAACCCGCTTATTGAATTTATTTCCTGACTTCGCCGCCGGCCGAAGCTAGTCCAAACGGGCTCTTAATTGCATTGTCATTGATTTGAACGTTTCTCCAAAATCCTAATCAAAATCATTTTTTTCCATTTATATTCTTTAAAGTGTTGATGATTTAGTATTTAATATGTAGAAAAATATGCAAAATGGTTGCTGGTATCAAATAAGACTGTTATGCGGCTGGGTTATGCAGCTGCAAACTTAAAAACACGCTATGTAGGTGCAATGTAGGGTGTTGCGCTGTACTTTTGTGCAAATCTCTCAAATAACGGCAGGATATGCGCACCTGACATGGCGGAAAAGTGCGGCAGCAGCAGGACCAGATTTAGGGAACTGCCAACCGGACCACAAAGCTATAGGCAAGTACACGTCCACTAAAACAACAACCCTAACTTCACCATCATCATTATCATCACCACCGCCGCGATCCGCAACCTCAACAACCCTAGCAACAATTCTCAAGCATTTTTGCATTACAAGCTTGTGTAACTGGTGCACCACGCTTAAACTACCATGAACCATTCCAATTCTGCTCCACTTTTTCGTCGTTGGAACGCTGCCGTTTTGCTCCTCCCGAGAACAGATTGGGCACAATACGACGTCGTTTTCAGACACGAAGTGAACATTGGAACCGTCGCCGGCTATTTGGCACTTGGAATTTACTGGGGGAGTGCGGCGGAGCTCGGAGAAGTGCGATTGTGGCGAAATTTTAACGGCAGTACGGAAGAAACCGCAGAGCTTGTGGTCGGGAATTGAATTTTCGACCTCCATTGTTGAAAGTGGAAGCTTATGAACTAAGAATTCATGTTGAAGTTAGGGTTTTGAAGATGTGAGCGAGAAGGGGATCACTAGGATTAGGGAATAGACGAGGGAAAATAGGAGCAACCGTTGTTTCACGTGCGCCCCAGGTTTCTTTTGTAAATAATGTATATGTATATGTATAAATCAAAGCCAATTTAAAACTGGATTTAATTACATATGGATTCGAAAATATTTTGGGAAGAGTATTTTAAAATTTTAAATTAAAAAAATAAGTCTGTCGGACTAAAATAATTTTTGAGTGATAAAACCAAATTCGAATGCTAGTGATAACTATGAGTCAGTTTGCTGAATTGACGGGGGTAATACAGGGTAAAAACGTAATCTAGAGTATTAGTTAGAACTTAGAAGAAGGTGTTCGGTCAGGGAGGAAAAGCCCAAAATCATACATAATCTTTGGTTTTAGACTCAAACTCATACATATTTTTTCATATGGAGCACTAATAATACATTAAATTTAACAAAGTGGTGCACTTTTAGTCGTAACACTGAGAAAAAGCTCAATAACATACATTATCTTTAGCTTTAGACTCAAAGTCATACATATTCTTCCACATGGAGGACTAATAGTCCATTTACTTTAACAAAGTGATGCACTTTTAGTCATAACACTAAACACATTTTAATTTTTAACAGAAATCTAAGATCTGACAAAATATTTGTTCCCTTTATTTTCTTGTTTACCGAAAGAAATAAAGATGACAGATTTATCTAGATAGCAAATAATAAATATACATATAATTTATTTACTATTTATCTATTTACTATACATAAAATATACATTTTACTAAGAAATGTTAAACATCGTTAATTTTTATTTGCAATGATTTTTATCTAGATAACCTCAAATATTATCTAGATTTTTTATTATATACATAATATTTATTTTTATTTTATGTATATTTACTATACGTTGACTCCCATAAAATAAAAAAATCTAATAAATATATATTTATTTTATGTCAACGTATAGTAAATATTCATTTACTCTCAGCAATGATTTTACGTATATTTATTTTATGTCAACGTATAGTAAATATTATGTATATAATAAAAAATCTAGATAACATTTGAGGTTATCTAGATAAAAATTAACGGTGTTTAATATTTCTTAATAAAATGTATATTTTACGTATAGTAAATAGATAAATAGTAAATAAATTCTATGTATATTTACTATTTGCTATTTAGATAAATCTGTCATCTTTATTTCTTTCGGTAAACAAGAAAATAAAGAACATATATTTTTTCAGATCTTAGATTTCTGTTAAAAATTAAAATGTCTTTAGTGTTATGACTAAAAGTGCACCACTTTGTTAAAGTAAATGGACTATTAGTGCTCCATGTGGAAGAATATGTATGACTTTGAGTCTAAAGCCAAAGATAATGTATGTTTTTGGATTTTTTTCTCAGTGTTATGACTAAAAGTGCACCATTTTGTTAAAGTAAATGTACTATTAGTGCTCCATGTGAAAGAATATGTATGACTTTGAGTCTAAAGCCAAAGATCATGTATGGAGGCAACTAATAATATGTTTGACCAAGTTTCTAGAAAATTAAAAATATTTTTTATTTTCAAAAAAGGTCTTTTTTGGAAATATAAGGTGTATGACTAAAATACCTTTCAATAGTTTTTTGGTATTGTAGAGAAGCTACAAATTTTTGTTTCTTAAAAAGGTAAAGTAATTATTTCAAGTCAAAAGATATTTTTATAAAACAAAATCATATATACCAAACTATCTCTCATTAGTTTAACTAATATAATATAAATATGATCCACTCTCCTCTTCTCTTTTTTTGTTAACTATTTTTATATTGATTAAAAGCCTTAATGTGTGTGTATATATATATGAGTTAATTTATCAAAATATTCATAAAAAATTAAAAGATATTTTTATTCCTCGTTTATACACTACTCCTTTAATATTTTGTTCCAAATAGTAAATTTTTCTTCCAATAAGTGATAAATATATCAATTAAATGGGAAGTCATTGACATGAAGTTCCAATTAGTGTAGTCCACTCTCTTGGAATTAATTTCATCTACCACTTTTTTTTTTTATGTTTTTGAGCTCAAACGTTTCAGTTTGGATTAACTCGGGAAAGTGCGTCTGCTTTAAAATTTAGCATACACTTGCACACAGCACAATAATAAATTTCAAATTGAATAAGACAAAGTTTTCTCTAATTAAATGGCTCTGTTAAATGAAGAAGTTTAAAAGACTTACTATAACAATTAATCATGAAGTGCAACATCTATGATATTTCACCCAATTTTACTGTTAGATATTGTTCATTGGCAATTCTGTCATGCAATTTTTTTGTATTCCACCTTAAGTGCTTCATATGAAGTTGTGCAATCTTTGTTTAATGTAATATTGTTGCATGAAAGCATGGCAATGAGTATAACTGTTTTTTTTTATGTTTGTGTGTAATAGAAGAAAATACACCTTGTATAGAACAATCTGATCCATGTAATATATCTTTGTTGCGTTTTCAGGGCGAGAAGATTGCAGTTTAAAGTCTTGATTTCTTGTACAAGCAAGTTGAATTTGAAAAGAGTTTTGCCTCAATATGAGTTTTGCTGACCAAAAATTCATACTATTTCTTAGCATAACTATTCAAATGTTGATTTTATTATCCTGTATTTTTTAACCCAATTATAATTGCTAACTTTAATCTTAAAATGTAAATGTACACTCTAATAAATTTTTTACAAAGGTTAAACTTAAAAGAAAAGGCAAATATGAGATCCAATTTAGGAGGACCGTATAGGATAGCTGAGATACATATATAGTTTAATATTTTTTTAATAAATAAAAAATTTATTACCAGAAAAATATGTATGTACGGAACAAAAACTCTAAAGATCTGTTCAGAAGCCCAGACCTTTAGTAAAACTAGCTTTAATGTACGTGCGTTGCACATATACTTAGCGTCAATCAATAAAATATGTGAATATAAACAACATGTAAACCAAGTTATTAAATGCTAAATTTTAAAATGTCTACAATAAGTTAATATATTACAATAAATAACTTCGTACATAGAAAAATATAGGAAATTGTCATTTATTTAAATGAATACAAAAAAAAATAATTAATGATAACTTACTTAGAATATATTTTCTCTTCTAATGTTTCATCCAAGTACCACTATTTGTTCTATTGAAAACTGTTCAAATGTAAGAAATCTGAAATAGTAATATAAATGCACACAATACACATACATATGTGTGTATATATATATATATATA
>AWOL01S0000976.1:0-101116 GCA_000715115.1 Nicotiana otophora
ATGGCTGAAACGAATACAACAATGAGAACCAAAGACGGTTAAGGGTTGATTGTGTGACTTATGTTTGTCTAGGCATACACCAAATATCGACGGTTCAAAGATATCAAATCTACCGATTGACCGAGTATATCCGACATAAGTTCACTACGGAAAGTTCAAAGGGAAACCTACTTATCCAGATGCGATTAATCCTTGCTTGCAAATCACACAGTTTTTCCATGCATACTTCCATGATATAGCCATTCCCTATTCATGTGGGGGATTGTTGAGGTTTTTGTTATTTAACATGAAATAGTCTTAAAATGAGGGTGAATGGGAAATGGAGGGAAAATGAAATTTTTGAGTAAAAGTTTAAGTTTCCCCCTCTTGACAATGAGATATTGTCTCGTATTGGAAGAGGAAAAGATTTTTTGTGGGTATATATATAATTGCTCTTCTTGTAGCTCTTAAAGAGTTAAGAAGAAAGCAAGCCTCGCGCCGTCGTCGTCGTCGCTCGCTCGGCTTCGGCTTCGGCTTCGGCTTCGGATTCGGATTCAGATTCGGATTTGGATTTGGATTTGGTTAAATGATCGATTGATTGATTAATTTTTTGGACTAAATTAATTTGTTAATAGTATATATTAACGTAAGATTATCTGCATTTGTAACGGATATGTTCCAATCCGTGTATTGACCACCAGCTGCAATAGCAGCCGCCTAATGCTCTTCCCACCATGGCCAAGTGCTTGCTCCACAAACAAGCTAGTGCATGCTCCACCATGGAGGGTGGAGGGTCGTTCATCTCCAAAGCTGACTGCTATAAATATGTGAAGAAAGACACCAAAAACTGAAAACGCTCAACTTTGTCTATACATTACACTCCTTCCTCTCAGTATTTCCATACGATTTTCTGAGTTTCTACTCCTTTGTTCTGCATTGTTTTAACTTCAAACAAAGCAACTGTAAGTGTGATTTGCTACCGAACTTTGTGTTCGCTGAAACACTGGGGTTTGAAGTACCGCTACACCAGTGTGTGATTCGTTCTATCCTGGGAGGAAATAATCCATAACCTTGGGTACTAGGAGGGGATTAAATTCCTTAAGGAAACACTGTGAATTCAGTGGGCTCGAATTAATTACTGTTTCATTACGATAACTTATATTTCCCAGAATTATTATTTACAAATACAGCAATATTGGCGGAACTAACAATAATCTCACGAGGTAACATAAAAAATAGAAATAAAGAAAAGAGTTTAATAGAAATAAACAAACAAAACCGGGAATAAGAGCAAAAAAAGAAGCAGATTGTTTTAATGGTCTCAACCCACAACCCGTCCCGCTTGAATGTTTTTACAAAACATTAGTCAACCCGCCCCGCACCCGCATACGAGCAAACCTACCTCGCCCCGCATCCGAGAAAACCCATCCCGTCCCGTCCCGTATCCGTTCTGCCCCATTGCCATCCCTAATTATGACGAATAACAAGCTTAGCCTTCCAATTTGGCCTTGAATCGACAAACGATTAACAAACATTAGAATATCATACTTCCAATCTGACCTTGAATCAACAAACGATTAACAAACGCTAGAATATTATACTTCCAATCCGACCTCGAATCGAATCATTAACATAGAGGCTTTATACTTGTTTACACTCTATTAGTACCCAATTGCAAGAGAAAAAATAAATATTTTTGGTCTGGCTGATTTTGTAAACGATTGAAGAGGGGAGAGTGTGAAGAATAGGGGAAATATTTTGGTCTGGATGTTTTTCTTTTGATGGAACCGATAATAAGAGTTAAAAAAAGATAACAATAAGAATGGGATGGGCCCCCCCAATATTTTAAAAAAAGAAGATGCGCGTGTCTACACCGCATGCAATTATAAATGTGGTACCAGTCCAACTCCGCACATAATGTCCAAATAATTAAGAGAGAAAATATTTTTGGGGTACTAGGAAACCCGCAAAGAAAAAGTATGTAATTGAACTTTGGTTATAACTTAGGAGGGTACTTATGAATTTTTCCAAAGAAAAATATAATTATTTTATATTTGGCTAGTTCGTTTTCTTGGAAATTGTTTTTTTAACTTCTATAAATTGAGATAATTCCTTCTCATTTAGTAGTATCAACAATGTAATCTTAAGGAGTTTGAGAGTATTGTTTAGGGAGATTTTTGGATAAGTATTAGCTTGCCACTTG
This sequence comes from Nicotiana otophora, assembly GCA_000715115.1. NCBI lineage: Eukaryota > Viridiplantae > Streptophyta > Magnoliopsida > Solanales > Solanaceae > Nicotiana > Nicotiana otophora. The sequence continues at coordinate 2,183 of AWOL01S0000976.1, forward strand.
TGTGTGTCTCTTTGTGAGGTTGTTCTCTCTATATTTTTTACTCTCTTTTATATAATGAATTCCTCATCTACGCCCGTAGACGTAAGTCAATTGACCGAACCACGTTAAATATTTGTGTCTCGTTTGGTATATTTCTTTTTGATTGTATGATTTATTGTCATTCAAGATTTGATTTATTAGCTTCCGCATGACACCTAATTATTTTGATCCTAATAGCCAATGCGGTTGACAATATCACCATTCCGATGAGGCACATACCCTCGAGACCGCAACATATAAATTACCCTAGAATTATCAATTTGCAAGGCAACTCAATTCCTCCCATCCCGGGCTTCTTGAAGACCAATTGAGAATTTTCTATAGCTGTCACGACCCAGTTTCTATCCGTAGAATGTCGTGACGGCACCTAGTCTCTTCGACTAGGTAATCCTAACATTTATTGAATAAAGTGACAGAAATTAACCAATAGAACTATTAAGCAGGAACCGGATATTTCTAAATGAACTCAACATTTACAACATGAAATAACATCCCAAAACAGGTAGTACAAGTCATAAGCTCTACTGAGTTTACTAGAAGAGTCCCTAAATACAACTGTTCGAAATGAAAATTTAACGATACAAGTACAATATCAGAAGGTGACTCCGCAACTAGCTAATAATCAACAATAGTTGAGGCACTTGAGATCTGCACAAAAATGTGCCGAAGCATAATATGAGTACACCATAGTGGTACCTAGTAAGTATGAAGACTAACCTCAGTGGAGTAGTGACGAGGGACAGTCAAGATACCCACTGGACTAAACAATCTGAACAAGTATGAATGTAGAACTAGCAGGGAACAATACTAGTATAAGGCTTGTTATGATGACAATAATAATACAACATTTATAAAAGGGACTAAAAGCAACAGACAACAACGAGACACAACAGGTAATAACACAGTAGATTAAGCTGAGCACAGTCCAAATTCGGTGAAACCAAAGAAAAGAAGACAAGTGACAACTAGTGGGAACAACCGCTTTCACACTAGTTTTACCCAAGGATTTTCACGAGGTGCCAAACCTCAAAATCACAAATCACGGGTCCCAATTCGTGAACCCTAATCACTTGGCATCTTGTGCCCACATTACAACTCATAACCGCACGGACGACTCATGTGCCAATAGAACATCCCTCACACAAAAGGCAAGTAGACAAGAGTACGTATAATGGTCAATGACGTTAGGATTCCTTTTTTACAACCGATATGGGTAATTTAACTACGTATATGCTTGTGCAAGTGTTCTACCACAATTCAAGTCAACAAATAAGAAAAGAGAAAATGAATGACACGTAAGAAATGATCACCACGAAATGTACAGTATAATAAAGGCAACAATGAAGTTTGGGGCAACAGCTAGCACAACAAGATTAGCTACATAGAATTGAGCAAATAGTGCAACACTGAGGGAAATAGTTAATAATATGCCAAGGAAAACAACAATCAAAGATAAGTGCATAAAAAGGGGAAATGACAACAAGAGCCCTACCGAGGTACCTCCTTGTAGTCTCAAATCATAAAATAAATCACAACTTTCCTTATATCTCTGCGGGAACCTTTATATTTAGTTTTGAAAATCATTTTTCCCGAAATAGAATCCCGTATTTTAGTCCACCTTATCACACCGCATGGCTTCTAGTAGTTTCCCTACTAGCCACACGTTTCAAGCCCACCTTATCCCACCGCATGCGTTTCAACACCCAGACCTTATACCACTGCTTGTGTATCAATAATAATGACAGTACGGTAGAAACTTCGTGCAACACAATAACAACCGCACGACAGAAACCTCATGCAAATATAGTAACAACCGCACGGTAGAAACCTCGTGTAAACACAATAACAACCGCATTACAGAAACCTCGTGCAACAATATAACAAGTCTCTCAACAACAACACGTGTGCCAAAACATAACAACTCAAATAAATGACTTTCACAATATGTGCCCATATGCTACAACATTTCCTCAAAACAGTTGCAATATCACAACCACGCATAGCCCTCGGCTCAACAACTCTGAATACAATAGCAACAACAACAATAACACGAGAATACGACAAGTAAATCAATACAAGAACTTCAGAACACAAAGAAATAGAAGAACGAACTCACAAAGAAAGACACCACAGGGAAATAATAGTCTCACCAAGAATAGTTCAACAAGGGAGACGGAAGAGATAACAATGATTCCACGAAATTACAATTCGACAATAAGAGAGATAACATGAATCAATGAACCCAAATAAGAATACGTCAGAAATGAAAGGGATAACAAACTTCAATTAAGTCTAAGCAATTACGGAAGAGATAATAATGATTTCAATTAAGGTTAAGCAATTACGGGAAGGATATCATGACAATAAAAGAGGCAACAACTTCAGTTAAGGCATATAATAGTTTAATCGGCAATAAAGGTAGAACATGAAGCAATTAATTCCAATTAAGGCACATAAGGGTAAATTTAGTGATTGAAGGAATTTAAAATGACAAAACAACTTCATATTTAATGGATATAAGAACCCAAGAGCCCTAAACGGTCAAATTTACACAAATAAACTCGAGTTTGTATTTGTCACCTCGCGTACACGGCCTTCACATAACACAAATAGCACAAGTTACTCAAATCCTAAGGGGTAATTCTCCCCCACAAAGTTAGGAAAGATACTTATCTCAAAGAAGCTAGACCGTTACTCTAAAATGACCTTCTCGCGTGAAACAACATCCAGACGGTTCAAATCTAGCCAAAATAACTTCAAATCATAAATAAATCCCATAGGAAATAATTTCGGTTAACAAAACTTCGATCTTTAATTAAAACTAAATAGTCAACCCAAAATTTAACCCCCGGGCCCGCACATCGTAACCCGATAAAATTTTAAAAACTCGAATACCCATTCTGATACGAGTTCAACCATACCAAAATTACCAAATTCCGGTATCAATTCGTCCTACAAATCATCATTTTACACTTCTCAAAGATTTTACAAATTTTCCCCAAATTCCCAACTTAATTCACTAATTAAATGATGAAAATAGCAAGGGATTCATGAGATATGATAATATTCGGGTAGAGAACACTTGCCACAATAAATTGCTTGAAAAACACACGAAACATGTCCTAAAGCCGAGGTCTACAACTCAAAATATGGCAAAAACATCAAATCCCATTTAAACATTCTGCCCAGCCATTTCCAAATTTGCGGACAAAGTTGCACTTCTGCGCCCTCGATTTTGCGAGAAAAGTCTCGCATATGTTTCCTTCACCTGCCATCCATAAAATGCGCACCTGTGAACCACTATTCACATCTGCGATTACAACACCGCAGAAATGGACAGTCTACTTGAGCCACAAACTTGCATCTGCGATGAGCTCACCGCAGATGCGTCCACGCACCTATGTTCTCGAATCTGCAGAAGCGGAATTCCATCCCAGGTCCAACATCGCAGAAGTGACTGAAACATCATCTGCGCTCCAAAATGAGCAGGTGTGACACACCAGAACTAGACCTCACCAAAAGCACAAAAATCATCCGAAACTCGTCCGAAACACGCCTGGGCCTTTGGGACCCCGTCGAAACATACCAAAAAGTTCCATAACATAACACGGACCCGCTCGGGGTCTCAAATTACGTCAAACAATGTCGAGAGTATGAATCGCACCTCGAATAGAACTTATGAACTTTCAAATCTTCCAACTTTCAAAACTCGTGCTGAAACATATCAAATCAATCCAGAATGAACTCAAGTTTTGTACACAATTTGCAAATGACATAACGAAGCTAATCCAACCATTGGAATCGTATTCCGACCCCGATATCACCAAGGTCAACTCTCGATCAAACCTCTCAACCTTCCAAAACTTCAACTTTCCAATTTCGCCGAAATGCTTCAAATTATCCTACAGACCTCCAAATCCAAATCTGGACGTACGCCCAAGTCTAAAATCACCATACGAAGCTGTTGGAATCGTCGAAATGCCATTTCAGAGTGGTCAAGACTCCGATCAGCTCTTATAGCTTAAGCTTCTAAAACAAGAATCCTTTTTCCAAATCGATCTTGAATCATCCAAAATCTGAACTCTGCCACACACGCACGTTGTAACACATAATACAAAGCTGCTCGAGACCTTAAGACACCAAATGGGACATTAATCATCAAAACGACCAGTCGGATTGTTACAGTAGCTTAGCTCTAAAGGATATTTTCATGATCCAAAACTCATAATAGGTCGCGATGACGCCTAACGCTACCATTAGGCAAGCCCACTAGTGAACCTCCAATTTAGTTATCTCTTTTTAACTTTTAAAACAGAAGTTTTCTTTTTATTAAAAGACCGAAATAAGTAAGATCTCATGCAACCATACATATTCTTATCGCAAAAACATCAAGCGTGAGAAATACATAAACCATAGTGATAGTAGTGATAAGTGCAATAGTACATAAATGCTAGAAGCCCCCAAAATCCGTTGCCACAATTGCATGAGCAATCTAGAGAATATACAAAACTAATACAACTATTGCCTGAAGGGTAATAGAAAGAAATAATAAACAAGGTAAAGGTAGACTCTTATGCGGCAAATCGGAGCAAGGCAAGCAGGTCACCACTAAGTCTACGTAGAAGTGCGGCTACACGCCCGTGTGACCACTGGTAGTACCTGTCTCAGTACCTGCACATTCAGTACAGAAGTGTAGCGTGAGTACGTAAAACAACACGTACCTAGTAAGTATCTAGTCTAACCTCGAAGAAGTAGTGACGTGGGGTTGACTTGACGCTTACTAGTGGTCAACCAGTAATAGAAATACATAAAGTAGACATGGAGAATGAAAAAGAAGTAGCAACGAAATAGATAAAAATAATTACAGTAATTCCCCACATGAATCTATATCAAATCACTAAACATGTCATAACCGGCCTTGAAGGCGCTAACTCAATTGTTACCAAATCAAATCCAGTCTCAAGTATTACACACGAAGCTACCGAGGCAAATGACCTGATCTCTTAGGAATAGTGGTACATAGTACTGCCAAGGCGAACGGCCCGATCCCATAAGAATAATGTTAAGATATTTCCGAGGCGAACGACTCGATCCCATAAGAGTAATTTAATACATTGCCGAGGCGAACGGCCCGACCATAAGAGTAGAGAAATTTACCTCACTCGCGGAAGTACATGCGAGATGAGAAGACACAGATCCATAGTTCATCAAATATTTCCCAATTTCTTTCTAAAGTAAGAGGCTAAATCAGTATCTTTATTCTAATCCTCAATCTCAGTCATAATCCGGGAAATCAATACACATAATAGATATAAATAGCACAATTAAGGCATGATGTGAATCTAAGTCTACCCAGACATAACAGGAATATAGCTACGTACGAACTCTCGTCACCTCGTGCGTACGTATCTCCCCACAACAAGTAACACACAACAATAATATACCTAAGGGGATAAATTCCTTCTTACAATGTTAGGCAAGAGACTTACCTCGATTCAAGTCCTCAAACCGTCTCTTTAACCTCACTAGAACTCCTCAAACGACGCCAAGGACTTCGAAACTAATCAAAAGTCATATAGACTAATAAATATATACTCAAAAGTTCATAATTTAGCTATTAAACTAATTTCCCAACCAAATTTGGAAAGTCCATAAAAATCATTGACGGGCTCATGTGCCTGGATTCCGAATTTTTTGGATGATAAATGTTACCCATGACCTTACGAACTCAAATATATAATTTATTCCCAATTCCATAATCAATTTCGTAGTCAAGTCTCATTTTTACCAAACCCTATGTTCCAACAAAATCCCATAATATTTTCCTTAATTTCATGTTAAATCTACCCATAATATGTGTATTTAACTCAAGAATCGATAGGGGTAACTTACCTCTTGATGCTGATGAAATCCCCCCACAAATTACTCTGAAATTCATCCAAGAGCAAGTGAAAAATTAGAGAAACGAGACTAAGTTCCGTAATAAATTCAAGTCTGCATAGTGATTCCTTCTTCGTGGTCGCAGAAAATGCCTCGCGATCGCGAAGGCCAAAATCTTCCACTACCAAAACTCCTTTTCGCATTGCAACTCGGTGGTCGCGTTTGCAATGCATCACTGCTAGCCTTCCACGCTCACGATCCCCGGGCCGCGTTCGCGTAGGCCAAAGGCCTTCTTGCCAAGCTCCTCCATTTCCTCCTTTGCGATCACGGTTAGGCCTCCGCATCCGCGAAGCACTGCCAGGCCAACCTTCGCAATTGCAGACCCATCTTCGTGTTCGCGAAGTGCAATCAGCTGCCCCTCCAATTTCCTTCTTTGCGATCGCGGGACCATCTTCGCGATCGTGAAGCACACCAACAGTTTTCAGCCAAGTTTAGACATGCTTCAGGTGGTCAGAAACACACTCGAGCCACCCGGGACCCTGTCCAAATGCACCATTAAGTCCATAAATACTTTACGAACTTACTCAAAGCCTCGGAACACCTAAAACAACACCAGAATCATGAATCGTACCTAAAAACCTCATTAATCAACTTCTACGCTTCAAACCCATTACAACCAACTCCGAATGAGATGAAACATACTTAGATAACTCGGAATAACGTCAAATTTTATGCACAAGTCATAAATCATCATACAGACCAATTCTTAGGTTCGAAATCCCAAAAGGACCTCGATTACACCAAAGTCTACTTCAAACCAAATTTAAAGAACTTGAAAACTTTTAATGCGCCAACTTTCAACACTAAATGCCGAAACGCTCCGGGGTCACTCGAAACTCGATTCGAAGACACGTCCAAGTCCAAAATCATCATGCGATCCTATTGGAACCATCAAATTTCGGTTCCGAGATCGTGTCACGACACAATTTTCCCTCTGTTGGGTATCATGATGGCACCTAGTCTTAGGGACTAGGTAAGCCTAACAATAATTAAAACAACAACATTATTTAAATAGAATCTCTTAAAATTCCCAAAACCGGCAGTACAAGTCATAAGCTCTACAGAGTTTTTGCTAGAGAACTTCTACATACAACTGTCCAGAAATAAGAATAAACAGTGCAAAATGAAAACTGGAAGGTGACTCCGAAGCCTGCGAACGCAACAGCAGGATTACCTTGAGTCTCCACAGCAACAGTCCACACAGCTAGCTAACGAGCAAGTACCTGGATCTGTATAAAAATGTGCAGAAGAGTAGCATGAGCACACCACAACGGTGCCCAGTAAGTATCAAGACTAGCCTCGATGGAGTAGTGACGAGGAACATTCAAGACACCTACTGGTCTAATAAACCGAACATATATAAGTACATGAATAACAGAAGTATGATGTCATATAAAGACTATACAATATGGCTCACAGTACAGTGATGGCAATAAGGACGGAAACAACAAGTATCGGCGGAATATCATGAAAATGACACAGAAAGGTGAATGGAACACAACCTAAATCCGAAATCACAAATACAGCAAGGACAAGTAATAACTCAGCAACTACAACCACTTTTACATCAGGTTTTAGTCAACAACTCCACGAGGTACCGAATCTCGGACAAATCACAACTCACGGGTCTCAATACCTGAACCCTAACACTTGCCATCCTATGCCCTCAAAACACCTCATAACCACACTGACGACTCACGTGTTAACAGAGCCATTCTAACATAGAAGACAAGTAAACAAGGGTGAGCATCTATGCTCAACAATATCAAGAACACCTCTTATCCGATAAGAGTGCTTAACTATGTGTATGCTTGTGCAAGTGTCATAACATAGTCCATACCAGCAAATAAGCATAAGGAAGAAGAAGAACGGACAACACGTAGAATATTTTCTCACATCTTTCACAAGATAAAGCTCATACAGATACGTATACCACTACACAAATATCAACAACAAGAATGCTCCCAGGCCATAAATAATCACAAATCAATCCCTGACACAGCCCACCTTGTCTCGCCACGTGTGCAATAGTAACATAAATGCCCGCCTTGTCTTGCCACATGTGCATAATAATATTCCCACCTTGTCTGGCCACATGCGCAACCCACATATATATATATCCCACCTTGTCACGCCGCATGTGCAAATATCAATAGTAACAATAGCACGGCAGAAACCTCGTGCATCATAATAATAACAACCGCATGGTAGAAACCTCATGCATCATCACAACAAATACAACAACACCAATGGCAATAATACAAAGTACGACAAGTAAATCAACTCAAGAACTTTTAAATCACAGGAAAATGTGGGACCAAATCACAAGGAATAACCACAGTAAAGAATGCTAGGCGTAAAGAGAACAACTTAACAAAGGGAAACTAATGTGTATCAACGATCCCACAATATACATTTCAACAACAGGGAAACTAACACAAGTCAAATAATTCCAAATAAAACAAATCGACGAAGATATAGGATATCTAAAACTTCTTTTAAGGTTGAGAAATTACTAAGGATTTTCAACAATTTAATTAAGGATAAGCAGCGGCAAGATAATCATAACCTCAATTAAGACTGAACAAATTATAGAATGAAATAATATAAATTCCAAATAAAGATAAGCAGTTATGAAAAAATAGCGTGGCTATAAAAGAGATAACAGTTTTATTTAAAGCACATATGAATCAAGTAACAATAATAGAGGATCATGAAGCAATTGATTCTAATTAAGCAGGTAGATGTGAATCTAGTAATTAAGATATATAATCATAACAAGAACAACTACATATTAAATGAATACAAGGACCTAAGAACCCTAAAAGGCCAACTTTCCACAAATAAGTATGTGCACGCACTCGTCACCTCGTGTACACGGACTACAATCAACATAGAAGACTCAAATCCTAAGGGAAAGTCTCCCACACAAGGATAGGCAAGATACTTACCTCGAACCAAGCTCAAACAATCGGTCACAATGCCTTTCCACGAATATCCGGCTCCGAATGGCCCAAATCTAGCCAAACACAATTGCATAACATGAATACAACAATAAAAGACTTATCTAATCAATAAAATTAATATTTTAATAAAAATTCCGAAATTCGCCCTAAAAAGTCGACCCGGGCCCACATCTCGGAATCGGGTAAAAATCACAAAATACGAACACCCATTCACTCACAAGTCCAACCATATAGGAATTACTCAAATCCGACCACAAATCACCATTCAAAACTCAAAACTTTATTGAAGAAGTTCTTCCAATTTTTCCCAATTTCAACACCAAAAATCCGAAACTAAATGGAGAAAATAACTATAGATTAATGGAATACAACCAAAAATGAGTTAGGAATCATTACCCCAAAGCTTCCTCTGAAAATCCCTCGAAAAATCGCCAAACTCCGAGCTCTCAAGTCCAAAAACGAAGAATGAAACCAAACCCTCAGATTTCTCTTTTCTGCCCAGGCGTGACCGCACCTGCGACATAATTAGCCGCATCTGCGCGACTGCAGGTGCGCACGTCCAAACCGCACCTGTGCTTCCTCTCGCTTCTACGCGCCAAAATCCGCTTCTGCGGAGCCGCTGATGCACACAAACTTTCCGCACCTGCGGAGACTGTCAAGTCCAGCTCTTCTCGCACCTGCGCCTCAACCTTCGCATCTGCGGGCATCGCAGATGCAAAATTTTCTCGCACCTACGACCCCTGGCAGTCCTCCATTTTTCCGATTCTGCGCTTGCCTCTCCGCACGTGCGCTCTCGCACTTGCGGTCTCTTCACCGCGGGTGCGAAAATACCAGAAGCCTGAAGACTTAGCAGTAACACGAATCAAACTTTTAGTCCGTTAAGCACCCGAAACTCACCCGAGGCCCCCGGGACCTCAACCAAACATACCAACCAATCCTAAAATACCATACGAACTTAGTCGAGCCCTCAAATCACATCAACTAACGTTGAAACTATGCATCGCACCATGAATCGAACTTATAAATTTTTAAATCTTTCAACTTCTAAAACCCGTGCCGAAACCTATCAAATCAACCCGGAATGACGTCAAATTGTGCAGGCAAGTCCCAAATAATATAACAAAGCTGTTCCAACTCTCGGAATTGCATTCCGACCCCGATATCAAAAAGTCCTCTTCCGGTCCAAATCTCCAAAAATTCGACTTTTGCCATTTCAGGCCTAAATCAGCTACAGACCTCGGATTTACAGTCTGGACACGCTCCTAACTCCAACATCACCCAACGGAGCTAATGGAACCGACGGAACTTCATTCCGGAGTCGTCGTCACATAGTTTCGACTACGGTCAAAATCCTAAGACTTAAGCTTCCATTTTAGGGACTAAGTGTCCTAAATCACGCTGAAACAACCGGTAATCGAATTCAACCACTCACGCAAGTCATTACACATAATATGTAGCTGCTCAGGGTCTTATGCCGCCGAACGAGACTTAAATTCTCAAAATGACCGGTCGGGTCGTTACATCTTTCCCCTCTTAAACAAACATTCGTCCTCGAACGTGCTAAGCATCGCCTCGAAGTCTTGAAATCACTGAAAGCACATATTCAACATACACCCGTGGGTGACCCCACATCACCCTAATCCACATAAGCCTGACGACACCATCTCAACTGTAATTTATCCTTTCTGCCAACACCGATAAGCTTTAGAGTCAAAAATTCTCACCTTCCATTTATCTTCAAAAGATCCGATTCTAAATCCATAACCGATATCAGTATCAACCAGCGGTAACAACTCATGCCTACACCCACAAGGTACGACCACACAACAAGACACACCACATACAGGCCCATAATATCATTTCTGATCACAATAGCTGCCCGAAATCAAAACCAGCACCGATAATTAGACCCATATCCGTTAGCAACCCATTTCAACCCTCAACAACGGTGACAATGATGCAAGAAACACAAAGACCTCATAACTATACACCCGAATCGACAAGTCATAACTAACACTACCGGGCATACACCCCGCATGCCAAAACTCAAGAAGCACATAACGAAATTGACTAAATATGTAAAGAGAAACACATAAGATAAATATCAAACAAGCCGGACAAGAACAACTTTCTAACAATACCCTAATACAAATCAATTCAAAAGGAAAAATCAAAGTACATGAACAAATCATAAGGATCTCATCCTGGTATAACCCTCTACCGCGGCACGCAGCCCGGCTCAAACATATCAAATCACATGGAATCGCGAGGGTCTCACCCTCAACTCTGAATCGCAAGTCGAATACACATCATACCAATGAAAATCTTCCACTAACTCAATTCTGCCAATAAAATCTCAACACTTGCTAAACTTTTACCCCGGTAGAGTATCAAATCACAAATTATAACCAATTTACTCAGGAATCACATCAAGCCTGCCATAATGGACAACATGAATTCACTTCTAGTCTCGTAATAATGAATATAAATAAACGATAGACACGGGATACCACTCATAGAATCTCCCAATAGGGGTAAACACTTAAACATAATACTAAGTCATAAACTCACCCATAGGTGGGACAACAAGTAGGGGAACTCGCCCCGATAAGCAGGACCGAATCAAAATACGAATGGTTCCCCTCTGTAACAAATCAAAAGCATACCTGTACGACATCATCTGGTGCAGTGGCCTCAAGCATACTATACGAAACACATTAATGGGCCGGGCCTTCCCCTCTTGGGTGCGCTCTACTCGCCTGAATACTCCGCTGTGACATGCCTGTCCGGAGTCTAGGACAATCTCTCACCCTGTGGATGATATCTCCACACTCGAAGCAACCTCTCTGCTGATGTGGCTGTGGGAACTGTGCGGTATGGGTACTCTGAGACCCATGAGCACCTGAAACATTATGCAAAGCCTGAAGTGCAAACTGAACTGGCTGACCCATAAAACCTCTACCATGTCGTACCCTGCCTCCAAAATAAGGACCAGCAGATCCCTTCGGTCTATGAGGCCTCCTCACTTCCCTGTCCTCTCTCTCCTGATCTCGCCTGTACTCTTTCTCTCGTGGCCTTGCCTATCTTCTCTCTCCTGGTCCCACATGCCCTCTACTCGGCGGACAATCCCTACCACCTGCTGAAATGCAACATCTAACTCTAACTCACGAGCCATGCTGAAGCGAATATCATGTCTGAGTCCCTCAATGAATCTACGGACACGCTCTCTAACTGTGGCGACCAAAGTAGGTGCATGCCTGGCCAAAACACTGAATCTCACGGCATACTCTGACACTAACATAGTGCCCTGGCGCAGCTACTCAAACTCCGCACGCCATGTATCTCGAAGGGACTGAGGTATGAACTCTCTTAGGAACATTTCTGAAAACGGAACCCATGTAAGTGAAGCTAACTCGATTGGGCTACCCAACCCATATGCCCGCCACCACTGGTAAGCCGCTCCCCTGAGCTGGAACGTAGTAAAAGCAACCCCGCTCGTCTCCACAATACCCATAGTACGGAGAATGCGGTGACACTCTTCCAGAAAACCTTGTGCACTCTCTGAAGCCAAACCACTGAATGTAAGAGGGTCATATTTCTTGAACCTTGCAAGTCTAAGCTGCTCTTCCTCAGATGCTGCTGCCCTGACCACGAGTTGAACTGGAACCACATGCTGTGTCACCATGACACCTGGAACCTGACCAACATGAACTCGCTGCTCTGGGGTGTGGGCGACGGGGGTTTGGGTTCCTCCCCCGATATGTGAAGTAGCTGGTGCAACCGGAATCAATCCCGCCTGAACCAATGTACCAAACATGCTCAGGAACTGTGCTAAGGTCTCCTGAAGTCTGGGAGTAATAACAGGCACCTCCGGTACCTGTACCCTAACTGGAACTACTGACGGCTCCTCAACTACTGCTCTGGTAGGTGATCTGGCTGCGACACTTACTCCTCATCTGCCTCTGCCTCTGCCTCTGCCTCTAGTGATACTTGCTCCAGGAGCAGCGTCGTCTATAACTGTAGCTCGTGTCCTCACCATCTGTGAGAAAATGGAATGATAAAAGTTCAAACTCCGAGATCAATAAGCTCGCACGATAGGAATGAAAGAAGTGAGATTGTCCTAGTAGTTCTGTAGCCTCTCGAAGATAAGTACAGACGTCTCCGTACCGATCCACAAGACTCTACTAAACTCGCTTATGACTCGTAGCACCTATGAACCTACAGCTCTGATACCAACTTGTCACGACCCAATTTTCCCTCTGTTGGGTATCGTGATGGCACCTAGTCTTAGGGACTAGGTAAGCCTAACAATAATTAAAACAACAACATTATTTAAATAAAATCTCTTAAAATTCCCAAAATCGGTAGTACAAGCCATAAGCTCTACAGAGTGTTTGCTAGAAAACTTCTAAATACAACTGTCCAGAAATAAGAATAAACAATGCAAAACGAAAACTGGAAGGTGACTCCGAAGCCTGCGAACGCAACAACAAGTTTACCTTGAGTCTCCACAGCAACAGTCCGCACAGCTAGCTAACAAACAAGTACCTGGATTTGCACAAAAATGTGCAGAAGAGTAGCATGCGTACACCACAGTGGTGCCCAGTAAGTATCAAGACTAGCCTCGGTGGAGTAGTGATGAGGAACAGTCAAGACACCCACTGGTCTAATAAACCGAACAAATATTAGTACATGAATAACAGAAGTATGATGTCACATAAAGACTATACAATATGGCTCACAGTACAGTGATGGCAATAAGGAAGGAAACAACAAGTATCGGCGGAATATCATGAAAATGACACAGAAAGGTGAATGGAACACAACCTAAATCCGAAATCACAAATACAGCAAGGACAAGTAATAACTCAACAACTACAACCGCTTTTACATCAGGTTTTAGTCAACAACTCCACGAGGTACCGAACCTCGGACAAATCACAACTCACGGGTCTCAATACCTGAACCCTAACACTTGGCATCCTGTGCCCTCATAACACCTGCTAACCACACTTACGACTCACGTGCTAATAGAGCCATTCTCACATAGAAGACAAGTAAACAAGGGTAAGCATCTATGGTCAACAATATAAAGAACACCTCTTATCTGATAAGAGTGCTTAACTACGTGTATGCTTGTGCAAGTGTCCTAACATAGTCCATACCAGCAAATAAGCATAAGGAAGAAGAAGAACGGACAACACGTAGAATATTTTCTCACATCTTTCACAAGAAAAAGCTCACACAGATACGTATACCACTACAAATATCAACGACAAGAATGCCCCCAGGCCATAAATCATCACAAATCAATCCCTGACACAGCCCACCTTGTCTCGCCACGTGTGCAATAGTAACATAAATGCCCGCCTTGTCTCGCCACACGTGCATAATAATGTTCTCACCTTGTCTGGCCATATGCGCAACCCACACACACACACACACACACACATATATATATATATATATATATATATATATATATCCCACCTTGTCATGCCGCATGTACAAATATCAATAGTAACAATAGCACGGCAGAAACCTCGTGCAACCCCATAACAACAATCGCACGACAGAAACCTCGTGTATCACAATAATAACAACTGCACGGCAGAAACCTCGTGCATCACCACAACAAATACAACAACAATGGCTATAATACATAGTACGACAAGTAAATCAACTCAAGAACTTTTAAATCACAGAAAAATATGGGACCAAATCACAAGGAATAACCACATATTCAATGAATACAAGGACCTAAGAACCCTAAAAGGCCAACTTTCCACAAATAAGTATGTGCACGCACTCGTCACCTCGTGTACACGGACTACAATCAACATAGAAGACTCAAATCCTAAGGGAAAGTCCCCCACACAGGGATAGGCAAGATACTTATCTCGAACCAAGCTCAAACAATCGGTCACAATGCCTTTCCACGAATATCCGGCTCCGAATGGCCCAAATCTAGTCAAACACAATTGCATAACATGAATACAACAATAAAAGACTTATCTAATCAATAAAATCAATATTTTAATAAAAATTCCGAAATTCTCCCTAAAATGTCCCTGGGCCCACATCTCGGAATCGGGTAAAAATCACAAAATACGAACACCAATTCACTCACGAGTCCAACCATATAGGAATTACTCAAATCCGACCACAAATCACCATTCAAAACTCAAAACTTTATTGAAGAAGTTCTTCCAATTTTTCCCAATTTCAACACCAAAAATCCGAAACTAAATGGAGAAAACAACTATAGATTAATGGAATACAACCAAAAACGAGTTAGGAATCATTACCCCAAAGCTTTCTCTGAAAATCCCTCGAAAAATCGCCAAATTCCGAGCTCTCAAGTCCAAAAACGAAGAATGAAATCAAACCCTCAGATTTCTCTTTTCTGCCCAGGCGTGACCGCACCTGTGACATAATTAGCTGCATCTGCGCGACCGTCGGTGCGCACGTCCAAACCGCACCTGCACTTCCTCTCGCTTCTGCGTGCCAAAATCTGCTTCTGCAGAGCCGCTGATCCGCACAAACTCTCCGCACCTGCAGAGACTGTCAAAGTCCAGCTCTTCTCGTACCTGCACCTCAACCTTCGCATCTGCGGGCATCGCAGATACGGAATTTTTCTCGCACCTGCGACCCCTGGAACTCCTCCATTTTTCCTCTTCTGCGCTTGCCTCTCCGCACGTGCGCTCTCGCACCTGCGGTCTCTTCATCGTAGGTGCGAAAATACCAGAAGCCTGAAGACTTAGTAGTAACACAAATCAAACTTTTAGTCCGTTAAGCACCCGAAACTCACCCGAGGCCCCCGGGATCTCAACCAAACATACCAACCAATCCTAAAATACCATACGAACTTAGTCGAGCCCTCAAATCACATCAACTAACGTTAAAACTACGCATCGCACCATGAATCAAACTTATAAATTTTAAAATCTTTCAACTTCTAAAACCCGTGCCGAAACCTATCAAATCAATCCGGAATGACGTCAAATTTTGCAGGCAAGTCCCAAATAACATAACGGAGCTGTTCAAACTCTCGGAATCGCATTATGACCCCGATATCAAAATGTCCTCTTCAGGTCCAAATCTCCAAAAATTCGACTTTAGCCATTTCAAGCCTAAATCAGCTACAGACCTCGGATTTACAGTCCGGACACACTTCTAAGTCCAAAATTACCCAACAGAGCTAATGGAACTGACAGAACTCTATTCCGGAGTCGTCTTAACATAGTTCCGACTCGATCAAAATCCTAAGACTTAAACTTCCATTTTAGGGACTAAGTGTCCCAAATCACTGCGAAACAACCGGTAACTGAATTCAACCACGCACGCAAGTCAATAAACATAATATGAAGCTGCTCAGGGCCTTATGCCGCCGAACGAGACTTAAATTCTTAAAACGACCGGCCGGGTCGTTACAGATTGTTTACTAAAAATGTTGACTTAAATCAGACTTGGTCATCTTAGGTCACAATTAAGGAACTAAGTGTTCGATTTCAACGCGAGCCCTTTCAAACCCGAACCAACTATCCCCGTAAGTTATAAAATAATAAAAGCACATACGAAAAGTCTTAATTAGGGGAACGAAAATCTAGAAAGTAAAACGACCGGTCGGTTATTTCACATATGCAGACCCCAATCCTGACTAAAAATTCACCAAGCCATATATCATCAGAATAAAAAAAAACATTACTGCCCGTAGTCCCATCATAATTGTAGGTTATTGATTTATAATCAGTGTAGACTAATTTTACAACTCTCATAACCACTCTAATTAATGTGGCGATCCTTTTTGTTTCCGTTATTTGTTTTTTCCTTTCTTGTAGGTTAGGTGCTTGATCACTTGTAGTTCCACTTGTCAGCAACACATTCTTTGATTTGTATGTGTTTGACGAGTTCATTTGTGGTCTCATGCCTGAACTAATAACACCCTAAATCTGGGTTCGAAACTTGCCTCCTGCAAATTTGTTTATTTTAGTTTTTTACTTATTATAACTGGAATTATATACTAGTACAATAGTATTAGTCAACAGTTGAATAATTTATAATTTTTTATTTTACCTTTTCTTAAATTTGATTATATTTTAATAGTTACACATAATAGCCAACTTTATTATTTAATTCTTCTCCAAAATTCCACCCCAATCAAAAGACCCAAAACGCTAAGTCGCTAAACGCCTAAACCCTTCTTCCTCAATCAAAAGCCCCAGCCACTCCTCACTTCAAAATAAAGAATCCTAGTAAAGGCATTCTTGGTAAACCTCAAATCTATAATCCAAATGATTTTGTTTTTGAGCTTCCATTTTCTCTGAAATTGAGTGGTCTCTTGATTTTTTATGTTTAACTTCACTTTAAGACTTGATGGTTTGTCAAGATTTGCAGATGTTATTATCTTCTGATCTGTTAGCTATTAGGAGTTAGGACGATTCTTGCGGGTATTTTAAATTAGCATGAATTGTAGTGATTGAAATAGAAGTGGCAATGAAGGATAAGAGCAATTCCAGTATTGCTTATGTTTCTATATATTGTAGTACTTGTGAAATATCCATCTGTAATGGATATAAGTTTATTCCAAGTTATTCATCTGTAATGAAGGTAGGTATATTGATGTCTTTTTTATTTTAAAATTGGAATGAGTCATTTGGCTCGTCATTGTTCATAACAGGACAATAACTACATAATTTTTCCTTCTTTTTAACTGTACTGGACTTTTTTCTTCATTTGGGTTATTCAAGAATTGCTTAAATATAATATTTGTTTTATTCTTGATAAAAGGGGTGTGATTCTCTATTGATATTGTGTTTGGTTTTATTCTTGATAAACTCTTAAATTTATTGGACTCGTTTTTTTATAGGAAGTTCTTGTTCTTGTGAATTGAGATGGACATATTTTTGACGAAGTTTAATTCTTTTCAACCAAGTTCTAGTTTTAGAAACAATTCCTCCCATCTTATAGATGAGTTTGATAAGAAATTACTTAATCTCGACCTTGGAGAGAGACTACCCATTGATAAATATAGTCCTAGAATACAGGATGAAGTAAGAAGACATTACATTGAAAAAGGACCTTGCCAACCGGTTGATCACACATTTTCTAAAACTTTATTCGGGAAGAAAATGCATTAATTTAGGCCGGGTTAGTTTAAAAATTCGTATTCTAGATGGCTGGAGTATAGTGTGAAGAAAGATGCCGTATTTTGTTTATGAAAGTGATTATGTTCATGGAAGTACGGGTGATACTTTCACAAAAACCGGTTTTAAGGCTTGGAATAAACGTTCGTAAAGACTTGCTTTACATGTTGGTGAAGTAAATAACCTCCATTATAAGTTCTTCAACAAGATGCTAGACTTATCAAATCAATCTCAATCAATTCAAGTTACTTTTGACAAGCAATCTGAGAAACAAAGAAGTAAGCACCAAATTCGTTAATGCCTCAATCGATGTTGCAAGGTTTCTCTTATACTTTGGATTGCCTTTTCGAGGTCATGATGAAAGTGTATCTTCGAAAAAATAAAGGCCTTTTTCTAGGGCTTTTGGAATAGCTAGCAAAGAGACTCCCTCAAGTGGATAGAGTCCTATTGAAACATGCTCCAAAAAATGATATGGTGACTTTGCCAAAAATTCAAAAGCATATTGTGAGTGCTTGTGCACAAGAAACCGTGAAAGCTATCATTAATTTGGATAAAAGCTATTCCGGGATATTAGTTGATGAGTCCAAGGACATTTCACACGATGAACAAATGGTCCTTGCTTTGCAGTATGTTGACAAAAGGCCAAGTGAACAAGCCATTTATTGGTCTTGTTCGTGTTGGTGATACCTTTTCAAAGTCTTTGAAGGAAGCAATACTTTCTTTGCTAATGAAACACTCCTTAAGTCCATTCAAAATACGTGGACAAGGCTATGATGGAGCTAGTAACATGCAAGGAAAAATGAATGATCTTAAAGCTTTAATTTTGCAAGAAACTCTTTCGGCATATTGTAATTCATAATTTTTCTCATCAATTACAGTTGATGCTTGTAGCGGTTGCTAAAAAATATAAGGAGGTGAAAACTTTCTTTGCTGTAGTTGCTAATATGTTGAATGTGATTGGAGCATCCTTTAAACGTAGAGATCAACTTCGGGATTATCAAGAAGAATTATTGAAAATATTGCTAGAGAGTGGTGAAGTTAAAAGTGGAAAAGGATTAAATCAAGAATGAGGGATTCAAAGGCCAGGTGACACTTGTTGGAAATTACTTTGTAAAACATTAGATACCTTTGTTATCTTATTTGCATATGTTGTTCATGTGCTTAGGGTGATTAAATATGAAGGTTCTGAGGCTAATGATAGATTGCAAGCGAAGAATTTTTTGAGTAAAATCAATGCATTAGAATTTGTGTTCATGCTTCACTTGATGTTGAAAGTATTGTTAATGTCAAAAGAGCTGAGCAAAGCTTTATAGAAGAAAGAGCAAGATATTGTCAATGCCATGATATTTATTGACCTTACAAAGGAAAGGTTGCAACAAATGAGAGATGAAAGATGGAAATCATTAATGGATGAAGTCTCTTTGTTTTGTGCTAAACATAAAATTTTGGTGCCCAATATGGAAGAATTCTATATTCCCGGAAAGTCGAAACTGTCACGACCCAAAATCCAACAAGTCGTGATGGCACCTAACCCAACCCGTTAGGTAAGCCAATTACCAACTATCTAACTTTAATAATAATTATTAAAGCAATTTAAGTGAATAAGGGTCTTAATCTTGTACAATCCCCAAGAACTGGCAGTACAAATCAAGAATAGAGTATACAAAGCGAAAATAAAATAAATACGTAGTCTGTTTGAACAATATATAAACATAGCTTTTATAAATCTAAGGCTACCCTGAACAAGAGGTAGCTACAACAGAAACGCAGGTACATCTTCAAATCCCACGACCATCGAGCACAATAATAATAACAGCCAATATCTACACGCAATGTACAGAAGTGTAGTATCAGTACAACCGACCCCATGTACTGAGTAAGTAATAAACCTAGCCTTAGGTTGAAAGTAGTGACGAGCTTCTACCAAGATCGGGTCCAAAACCACTAGTCCCCAACAGTCCATAACAACATAAAACAATTAATACCAGAAGTAATTCAGAGATAAAATGCTCAGCCAAATCATGATTTCAAAAATAATAGTTCTTCCTTTCAAGTACATCAGTGAAAAACCCAAATCTTTTAATACAATTTCCAAAAATATGAATAAGTTTTAAAGCAATAATTTTTCCAAAATCCTTTCAATAATAAATGATCTGTTTCATTTTCTTTACAGATAACCCGTGTAAAACAATTACATCATTATGCTCATCTGTCAACATGTGTGAGAAATCATGAATAATATGATACCGTACAGCATGAGGAAAACACATCTCAATGCATATATGTCATGTGTGCATGTCAATGCAATGTATCTTAGAGATTGTACTCATGTACTCACACTCTCAGAGTACTCAATCTCACTACCTCGCATTCTCTCTCACTATGCTCAGCACACTCAATCACTCAGCGCTATACAATACATGCTGCGGCGTGTAGTCCGATCCCTGTTTATAGTCGACTGTGCTCACTGGGGTGTGTACAGACTCATGAGGGACTCCTACAGCCCAAGCGCTATAAGCAAGGACAACTCACGTGCTATAATATCATATCTGGATCCGCACGGACAACTCACGTGCTGCACGGACAACTCACGTGCTGCACGGACAACTCACGTGCTATAATAATATCTGGATTTGCACGGCTAACTCACGTGCAATAGTATAATATATATAAAGCCAACATGGCCTGCTGCGGACGGGCAGCCCCGATCCACATAATAATCCTCACTATCAGGCCCTCGGCCTCATTCAGTCATTAATCTCTCCAGTCTCTCTCTCATGGGCTCACAATGTCATGAAAATAGCCCAAACAATGATGATAGATTGTATCAATAAATAATAACAGAGATTGAGATATGATATGTAATGGCATGAATATGACTGAGTATAATTTTCAATTTAAAACAAATAATTCACAACAATATGACCTTTGTGGGTCCCAATAATACTAGCACATAGCCTCAATATGATTTTTAATATGCTTTTCAGCTCAATTTCTTTAACACATAAAACTGTATGGAAAATGCCAAGATTATTTAACTACAAAATTCCACATAAATAATTATGTCACAATTTCTATAGTGCACGCCCACACGCCCGTCACCTAACATGTGCGTCACCTTCCAACAATTCACATAATACATATATTCAGGGTTCATACCCTCAGCTCTAAGATTAGAAGAGTTACTTACCTCAAAACGTGAAATTCTTTACTCTTCTATGCCCTTGCCTCGCAAATCCGCCTCCGAATGTGTCGAATCTAGTCACAAATAATTCGTTTCAGTCAATAAAAATTATTGAAATTAATTTCATAAGAAAATACTAATTTTTTATAAAAATCTGAAATTTAGCTTAAAAATCGCCCGTGGGACCCACGACTTGGAACCCGATAAAAGTTACAAAATTCGGAAGTCCATTCAACCACGAGTCTAACCATACCAATTTTACCAATATCCGACCTCAACTCAACCCTCAAATCTACAAATCGTATTTCCAAATTTCTAAGTTCCAATATCCAATTTACACCTCAAAATCATGTAATCTAGTCGGATTATTCAATGATAATTCAATATTATAGAGTAGAAATGATCATAAGAGACTTACCTCAAGTTTTCCTTGAAAAGCTATCAAAAATCGCCTCTCCTCAAGCTCCAATTTGTCAAAAATGGCGAATGTGACGAAGTCTCTGCTTTATAATTTTGCCCAGACTGCCTCGGTTTTGCCTCGATCTTGGCCTTCGATTTTGGCCTTCGATCGAGGTCCTCGATCCTAGGTCTCGATCCTGGGCCTCGATCCTGGGCCTCGATCATGGCCCTCGACCCTGGTCTTCTATCATGTCTTCGACCCTGCTTTCGATCGTGACCCTCGACCCTGGGCTCGATCGTGGCTTCGATCCTGATCCTCGACCGTGCCTTTGATCCTGATCCTCGACCCTGCCTTCGATCGTGATCCTCAACCCTGCCTTTGATTGTGGCCCTCGACCCTGGGCTCGATTGTGGCCCTCAACTCTGGGCTCGATTTATTTGGGCTCGATTCTGGCAGAAGAAATTTCCAACAGAAGGAAATTGCAACAGCTGTTGTAGTTCAATTTTTGATCCGTTAACCATCTGAAACTCATCCGAGGCCGAGACCTCAACCAAATATACCAACAAGTCCTAAAATATCACACGAACTTAGTTGAATCCTCAAATCACCTCAAACAATGCTAAAATCATGAATTACACCCCAATTCAAGCCTATTGAACTTTGAAATTGTTTATTTCTACAAACAACGCTGAAACCTATCAAATCACGTCTGATTGGCCTCATATTGTGCACACAAGTCATAAATGATATAAAAAACCTATTACAATTTTCAGAATCGAATTTCAACCCCGATATCAAAAAGTCAACCCCCCATCAAACTTCCCAAAATTCAATTTTTGGCATTTCAAGCCTACTTCCACTACGGACCTCCAAATAATTTTCCGGACATGCTCCTAAGTCCAAAATTACCATACGGAGCTATTGGAATTATCAGAATTAAATTCCGAGGTCGTTTATATATAAGTCAATATCCGGTCAACTATTTCAACTCTAGCTTCCAACATGAAAATTCATTCTTCCAAGCTAACTCCGAAATACCTTAAAACCAAAACCGACAATTCACACAAGTCATAATACCTCATAGGAAGTTATTCAAGACTTCAAATAGTTGAAAGGAACGTAAATGCTCAAAAACGACCGGTCGGGTCGTTACAATCTCCCCCACTTAAACATACGTTCGTCCTCAAACGTGCCAAGAGTTGTTCTTAACCTTCAAATCTCTATTCCATATTACCACGCACATACCCGTGGGTGATCTCATGTCACCCTATTCTATATAGGCCTGACCACACAATATAACTGAAAATCATTAATTTAACATTAGCCCAAAAAACTTGGAGCCAAATTTTTAACATCTCGAATTCTTTTCAAGACCCAAATCCCACATCTACACACTGTATAAGCCTGAACAAGCTGTATCAAGCCAGAGCCATAACCCCGGATATAATCACATTGCATACTACACAACTCACATGCTCACAGCACCATTCCAGATCACAATAATTACACCAAACCAACCAAGTGCAAGTATTAAACCTCATATCAAGCCAAACCTCATTCCAAAACCTTCGTACACTGCTGATAATAAAAGAAACATGCAAAAATATCGTGACCCCTTATCAGAGCAACAAGTCATGGAGCTCTCTCGTCCCAACCAGAACCATAATCACTTTTTAAGCCGACTTTCAATATTATCCTCCCGAATATACCGTAATCAAACCCGATAGTAGCCATTCTAGGTCTAATGACTTTATATAATTAAACACAACTATCCCATAGACACGCCACATCAATATAACTCAAGCCACAACTGCGCAATCCGTGTACCCAAATATGGGAGATGTCTCAAGGAAGAGAATCGTATTGCAAGTTCAACAAGCACCACCACAACCGCAATGTTACACCCAACTCCTCAAATTTTGTGAAGCTCTAGGCTCATGTGCACAATTGTAGAGGAAGGAAATTAATGAATCAGATGAAGTATCATAGAAATAAAATTCCCACACATGGCACGGACGACTCACGTGCCAATAATATGAATCGCCAGGCATGGTCACGGGCCTCCAGTCCCAGCATATCATACATGAGCAATTAAACAAGTACACTTGTATATGATAATGAAATAAGATTCCCATTCTCCTGGACTGGTATAAATAAAATTCCATAGTGTAAGCATGTGCAAAGTCTACTATCACACTTCAAATCGGCAATTTAACGCAGAAATAGTAACTACCCCGTTTATTCAAGGAAATTAGCCTCTTTATAACCTCAAATGTTGCCCAGATAGTTTTCAACAAAGATATGAACATGAGAAATGTTATAACTTTATGCTTGACAGTCAACTCTAGGCATATCATAGCCTAAGCATTCTTTCGAGTATGAATACATGCCCTGATGCTCGCACATTGGCTCAAACCTCACATATATGCACACTTATAGTGCGTAACTATCACAAATAATTAACGCAACTAGTGCCTCCACTGAGTTTAAAGAAAATACTCATCTCAAATA
Source organism: Nicotiana otophora (assembly GCA_000715115.1). Classification (NCBI taxonomy): domain Eukaryota; kingdom Viridiplantae; phylum Streptophyta; class Magnoliopsida; order Solanales; family Solanaceae; genus Nicotiana; species Nicotiana otophora. The sequence continues at coordinate 26,369 of AWOL01S0000976.1, forward strand.
GGCCGCAACCCGAAACAATATACTTCTGAGAACTCCCAGTCTCTAAATTCATCAAACACATGAATCACCGTAACGGATCTGAACTCCAGCACTAGAATGACTAACACATCTTCCATTCACGATCTTCCCATAAGGAATACTTTCATAATTCTTTCGTGCCACATAGCAATAATTTGAATATCAGCAGTCTATCGACCAGGTGAGTACTGCAATACCAATGAACATCCGTAAGTCAAAACCCAATACGCCTTTTGAAATGCGCACCCGTCTCAGGGATTACCGAACAATTATAACATTCATCTAATTATTTGAAATTGACCATTCTGTCCAAAATTTGCGATCTTCCTTTCAAGAATGAACTGCCACCTTGTACATGTAAATCTTAATCCCGCGCCACATACCACATCTATCATGTCATCATGTGACAAGCACGAGAATCTCATTATCAACTTTGGGTAACCGGCAAATTACATACCCGATCATTTAGTAACCTTCATCTTGCTTCCTTCTAGGCGGAATTCATAATACACAACACGTCCCCTACACCAGTAGAATATATCCGGTTCAACCCATGGTAGAAACCATTAAGAACACTTTGAAATCAAGCTATCAGAACTAAATCCCTATAACTCCACCAAGCCACACAAGTTGCCAAATCCGAGAGTATTACGACAAAACACCCGTAAAGCATCACCTCATCATAAGAAGTAAAAGAAACGAGCATACCATTACCATGCTGATCCAACATGTTACCCATTTGTCCTATTTTCTCCGAGTTTCTTCTGGATTATCCTCAAGTTGCCATTTCTCCTTGTCAGAACACCACTACTTTACTCAAAGCTCACTACAAGACATCCTAACATTAAACTACACCGCCTTAAGGCCCATAAGCCACTATATTCTTCTTAAGCACCTCCATAAATACCACAACTATAACACTCACTCTGAAAATACCTTCTGCGAATTTAAAATTGATCCTCTTTCCTTTCTTATACTGAAATGTAGAATCCATTAAACCCTCTCGAGAGTCATCCACTCTGCTCAAATCTAATTTACTCCTCCCCAAACAGGCCGACAGATATGTGCTCATTTAGCACGATCAACACTTAAAGAAGTAACCCTGCCTCAACATGACCAATCGAGTTCATACTTCATGCGCACTATATCCTTCAATTAACAACTTAATTATTCCATAATTTTTATATTTTCATAAAGTTCAATGTAACCCGTATCTAGGAATTTACTTACCCGGGTCATCCTCGATCTCTACCTCTGTAAGTCATAACTAACCTACAAGTATGTCTCAAACCAAAACTAAAATTTAACATATATCTATGAAATTGAATTGTCAATAGCAGACTTCCCCACTTGGCTCAAATTCATAGAACAAAACACTCGATAACTCATAATACCCATAATTCATTACTGCCATAATACTGCAGTTAGTTCAACGAAAATGCTTCTCAAGCTTATGCAACACCCACCATAAAATACCTCAATTATCCGCTAAGTTAGCATTTATTCTCGCGACAATCAAGTCAAATTTTCTCAACTCGTTTCAAATTCAAATCTCAACACATACGCCCCGTTGGTAGAAAAGAAACTCTCTATTTACATCATAAGGAACACACCTACATAGATTACTGCGCAGGAGATAACCCACCTGTTTAGTCTCGAATTAGCATCTTGTTATACCCTTTCGCAGCCACAATTACTATGAAATCACTTAATGTTTCTGAGTCCAAACTCATTAACCAGACACGAGAATTTAATTTGTCCCAAAATTTAACAATCGTGAAAGATCATTCAAAACATTCACACTCGAGACTGTACGTCACATCAAAACGAAAATCAAGCACCCAATGGCCTTCTTTTACATTTCAAGAAAACACTTCTTGTCACATTCAAATCGTCTTAACACGTACCGCAGTTACATCATACTCATCACAAAGACATTTCACCGCTCATCGAGCCACAAATTCCACTGTAGGGTCATTACTAGACATATGAGTCCAATTGTACAGGTTACAACTGAAGCTACCGAGCTCAAGCTACGGTCTAACCATGGCCTCAAGTCCTCCAGACTGGCCCATCACCAAACCACAGAATACTCATCTCGAACCTCATTCATGAAATCACAAGCTGGCGATGCACGGCTGATACCGAGCGCTTATGTACGCATACGAATACGTGGAAGGAATTCAAAGAGTTATGTTCCAAGCTGAATCAATCCCGCACGATAAGGAAAGAAAGATGGGAAGTATATATCCTAAATGCCCTGTAGCCTCTCGAAGATAAGTATGGATGTCATCATACTGATCCGCAAGACTCTACTAGATACTTGCTCATGACTTGTAGAACCTATGAACCTAGAGCTCTGATACTACTTTATCACGACCCAAAATTCAACTAGTCGTGATAGCACCTAACCCAACTCGTTAGGTAATCCAATTACTAACTATCTAACTTTAATAATAATTATTAAAGCAATTTAAGTGAATAAAGGTCTTAATCTTGTACAATTCTCAATAACTGGTAGTACAAATCATGAGCTTCTAAGAATAGAGTATATAAAGCGGAAATAAAATAAATACGTAGTCTGTTTGAATAATATATAAACAGAGCTTTTATAAATCTAAGGCTACCTTGAACAAGAGGCAGCTACAACATGAACGCAGGTACATCTTCAAATCTTGCGACCATCGAGCAAAGTAATAACAACAGCCAACATCTGCAAGCAATGTGAAGAAATGTAGTATCAGTACAACCGACCCCATGTACTGAGTAAGTAACAAACCTAGCCTTAGGTTGAAAGTAGTGACGAGCTTCTACCAAGGTCGGGTCCAAAACCACTAGTCCACAACAGTCCATAACAACATAAAGATAATAATACCAGAAGTAATTCAGAGATAAAATGCTCAGCCAAATTATGGTTTCAAAAATAATAGTTCTTCCTTTCAAGTACATCAGTGAAAAATCCAAATCTTTTACCGAAATTTCCAAAAATATGATAAGTTTGAAAGCAATAATTTTCCCGAAATCTTTTCAATAATAAATGATCTGTTTTATTTTCTTTACAGATAACCCGTGTAAAACAATTGCATCATTATGCCCATCTGTCAACATGTGTGAGAAACCATGAATAATATGATACCATACAACATGAGAAAAATACATCTCTATGCTTATATGTCATGTGTGCATGTCAATGCAATGTATCTTAGAGATTGTACTCATGTACTCACACTCTCAGAGTACTCAATCTCACTGTCTCGCATTCTCTCTCACTATGCTCAGCACACTCAATCACTCAGCGCTATACAATACATGCTGCGGCGTGCAGCTCGATCCCTGTTTATAGTCGACTGCGCTCACTGGGGGTATGTACAGACTCATGAGGGGTTCCTACAGCCCAAGCACTATAAGCACGGATAACTCACGTGATATAATATCATATCTGGATCCGCACGGACAACTCACGTGCTGCACGAACAACTCATGTGCTATAATAATATTTGGATCCGCACGGCCAACTCACGTGCTGCACGGCCAACTCACGTGCAATAGTATAATATATGTATCCGTACGGCCAACGCACGTGCAATAGTATAATATATATAAAGCCAACATGGCCTGCTGCGGACGGGCAGCCCCGATCCACATAATAATCCTCACTATCAAGCCCTCGGCCTCATTCAGTCATCAATCTCTCCAGTCGCTCTCTCATGGGCTCACAATGTCATGTAAATAGCCCAAACAATGATGATATGATGTATCAATAAATAATAACAGAGACTGAGATATGATATGTAATGACATGAATATGACTGAGTATAATTTTCAATTTAAAACCAATAATTCACAGCAATATGACCTCTGTGGGTCCCAATAATACTGGCACATAGCCTCAACATGATTTTTAATATGCTTTTCAGCTCAATTTCTTTAACACATAAAACTGCATGGAAAATGCCAAGATTATTTAACTACAAAATTCCACAGAAATAATTATGTCACAATTTCTATAGTGCACGCCCACACGCCCGTCACCTAACATGTGCGTCACTTTCCAACAATTCACATAATACATATATTCAGGGTTCATACCCTCAACTCTAAGATTAGAAGAGTTACTTACCTTAAAACGTGAAATTCTTTACTCTTCTATGCCTTTGCCTCGCAAATCGGCCTCCAAATGCCTCGAATCTAGTCACAAATAATTCATTTCAGTCAATACAAATTATTGGAATTAATTTCATAAGAAAATATTAATTTTTCATAAAAATCCAAAATTTAGTTAAAAATTACCCGTGGGACCCACGACTCGGAACCCGACAAAAGTTACAAAATCCGGAAGTTAATTCAACCATGAGTCTAACCCTACCAATTTTACCAAAATCCGACCTCAACTCAACCCTCAAATCTACAAATCGTTTTTCCAAATTTCTAAGTTTCAATCTCCGATTTACACCTCAAAATCATGTAATCTAGTCGGATTATTCAATTATAATTCAATATTATGGAGTAGAAATGATTACAAGGGACTTACCTCAAGTTTTCCTTGAAAATCTATCAAAAATCGCCTCTCCTCAAGCTCCAATTATTCAAAAATGGCGAATGGGATGAAGTCCCTGCTTTATAATTCTGCCCAGATTGCCTCGGTTTTGCCTCAATCTTGGCCTTCGATTTTGGCCTTCGATCGAGGTCCTCGATCTTGGGTTTCGATCCTGGGCCTCGATTATGGCCCTCGATCCTGGCCTTCGATCATGTCTTCGACCCTGCCTTCGATCGTGACCCTCGACACTGGGCTCGATCATGGCTTCGGTCCTATCCTCGACCCTGCCTTCGATCGTGATCCTCGACCCTGCCTTCGATCGTGGCCCTCGGCCCTGGGCTCGATCGTGGCCCTCAACTCTGGGCTCAATTTATTTGGGCTCGATTCTGGTAGAAGAAATTTCCAACATAAGGAAATTGTAGCAGTTGTTGTAGTTTAATTTTTGATCCGTTAACCATTCGAAACTCACCCGAGGCCCTCGGGACCTCAACCAAATATACCAACAAGTCCTAAAATATCATACGAACTTAGTCGAATTCTCAAATCACCTACAAACAATGCTAAAACCATGAATTACGCCTCAATTCAAGCCTATAGAACTTTGAAACTTTCCATTTCTACAAACAACGCCGAAACCTATCAAATCACGTCCGATTGACCTCATATTTTTCACACAAGTCATAAATTATATAACAGACCTATTAAAATTTTCAAAATTAGATTTCGACCCCGATATCAAAAAGTCAACCCCCGGTCAAACTTCCCAAAATGTAATTTTTGGCATTTTAAGCCTAATTCCACTACGGACCTCCAAATAATTTTCTAAACATGATCCTAAGTCCAAAATCACTATACGGAGCTATTGGAATTATTAGAATTAAATTTTGAGGTTGTTTACATATAAGTTAATATCGGGTCAACTATTTCAACTCAAGCTTCCAACATTCAAATTCATTCTTCCAAGCTAACTCTGAAATACCTTAAAACCAAAACCGACAATTCACACAAGTCATAATACCTCGTAGGAAGTTATTCAAGACTTCAAATAGTTAAAAGGAACGTAAATTCTCAAAACGACCGGTCGGGTCGTTACAGAAGTGTAGGCCTTCTAGTGTTACTTATTCACATCACTTACGTGTTAAGCTTTTTTATATAGTGATTGATTTGTAAATTCAGGAGCTTAACGATTATTTTGATGTTGTTAGTTTTAACTTGCTTCTTGGTATAGCTGGCTTGAATCCGGCTAATTCATTTGAGAATTTTTATAAGGAAAGAATAATGACATTGGTCATCCAGAGGAGTTTGGTGTTTTGAAGCTTCGAGATTTTAGTCACCAACTTGACACGTTCATAATGCACATGCAAAGTGGTGACCCTAGATTCTCAGATTTGAAAGAAATTGGTGATTTATAAAAACCATTGGTTGAGGCAAATCTTGTGGATAAATATTCACTTGTTTATTTACTTGTGAAGTTGACTCTAATTTTACCTGCCGTAACTGCAATGGTAGAAAGAGCATTCTCATCCACGAAGTACATCAAAGATGAATTGTGTAGTAGTATTGGTGATGCATTTTTAAATGATTGTTTAGTTTGTTACTTTGAAAAAGAAGTATTTGCGAATATAAGCAATGATGCTATTATTGACCGTTTTTAGAATATAAAAACGTGTCGACTTCAAGAGTGAGTGGATGATGTACTTTTGCTATATTAGTATCAATTAACAATATTCTATAACATTGAAGTTTATATTTTGATGTAAGTGGTGCCTTCTTTAGTTATCTTTTTGGGACAACAATAGATATTACTATAAGTATGTCACAAATTGCTATTAAGAACACTAAGCTTGTTTTATATTTTAATATTTATTCTAGTTTAGTCCATGTGTGCGCAAGGATGTGCAGGAATTTTCTTGGAAAGTTTATTTTAAAATTTGTGTTCGCAGGTCAAATGGGGAGTCGGATGAAATCGAAGTTTGTATTCACAGGTCAATTGGGGAGTCTGATGAAATCGAAGCGTAAGCTCTTCTTACTTTATGTTAGCTTTTTTCTTAGCACGTTTATATATATAGTGGATTGTGCTGCTTATTTACTGGACTATCCTAGAGTTCATATGTATACTTTTATTGGTTAATAAAGTTTGGGGTAAGACACTCTGATGACAATGGTTCCCCGGTCATACTCAAATTTTGGGTCCGCCTCTGTTGGCAACAGTATGACACGCCTTAATTGATTGCTTGCAATTGTGGAGAGAGCATAGAATTATCTTAGCAAATACTTACTAATGGTATTTATCCTTAGTTTTACATTCAGTGGTTTAGGTTTATAATACTTGGTTTCTTCTCCCTCCATGTACTTACTAATCACATGAGGATATTGTAACATATATGTAACTTATTAAATGTGTTAGCCTTTTAATCACTTCAGGAATCGTCACGACCCAATTCCTATAGGCCGTGATGGCGCCCAACATTACCGCTAGGAAAGCCAGCAGTGAATTAAACCCTGTCATTTCTCTTTTAATGAGTCTTCAAGTAATTAAATTCCATTAATTAAAAGGTTAAGAGGCAGAAATTTTTTAAATAAATAGAGGAAGGCAGCTGAGTGCAATCATAATAATAGAATAATCCAAAATCATAAGTCTGTTAGTGTGTGTGCCAAGACCTGGTGTCACAAGCGTATGAGCACTAATAGATTATACAAAACTCTAGCTACTGTCTGAAATGAAAATAGACAGAAATAAATGCAAAGGAGGGAGTCTAGGTACTGCGGAACGGCTCAGGAAGCAGCTCACCACTAGGCCTCGGGATATTTGGGATGCGCGCTAGTAGGACCACCAGATGCACCTGCCTTAGATCCTGCACGATTAGTGCAGAAGTGTAGCGTGAGTACATAAATAACATATACCCAGTAAGTATCTAGTCTAACCTCGAAAAAGTAGTAATGAGGGGTCGACTTCGACACTTACTATGGGCGAACAACATGAATTCAGAAATTCTAAATAAGCATGAGTTATGTAAATGATAATAATAACTCATTAACAAGCAAGAGAAAATAATTCTTTCACAAATAAATAAATTCCAAATAAATTTCCTTCATTAATAAGTGTAACCCCATAAGCCACAAAATAATATCAAGTATGATAAGGCTCCGAGTATTATTAAGCACGATTTATGCTGAGGTCGTACGGCCTGATCCAGAATAACGTGTACATTGCCGAGGGATGTGTGGTACGATCCATAAATACATCTATCTACTGTCGAGGCGTTCAGCCAGCTCCACAAGAAGAGAGGATACTTTATAAGCATTTGACTTAAACGTTATAACAAGGCTAATACACAATGTAATAAAATTTTCATTAATGGTCAAGTAATCCGTGAAAAATTCAAGTAAGTGAAATTCGGTCTTTTACAATTCCTCTAACAAGTTCTAATATAATTTAGGCACTTAAATTAACAAGTAGGGTGCAAACATTATACGTAATTTATCATTTGGGTCCTAAACTACCCGGACATAAGCATGAACAGTAGCTACCCACAGACTCTCATTACCTCGTGCGTACGTAGCCCTCCACAATTACAAGAAAATATTAATTTAAATCACATATGGGACTAATTCCCTCTTACAAGGTTAGACATGAGATTTACCTCATCTCAAGGCTGATTTTCCGATCACAATCTCGTTCTAAATCCTCAACTCAGTGCCGAACAATCCAAAACTAGTCAAATATTATATAAATTAATCAATACATGTTCAAAAGTTCATATTCTAACTATTAGAGTGATTACCCAACCCCAATTAAAGGATTCCTAAAATTCCTCCCCGGGCCCACGTGCCCGAATTCCGGAACTTTTCGAAGAAAGTTGTTACTCATAACCTCACAAACTCAAATATATAATTTTCACTCAGTTTCATAATCATTTTCGTGGGTAAATCTCATTTTTTTCAAACCTAGGGTTATTCATCTAAACCCCTAATTTTCACAATTTTACGTATTAAAATCTACCCATAACATATGTTTTAAACTCATATTGTATAGAAATCACTTACCTCAAAGTGCTAGGTGAAAGCCCCTCTCCGAAAGCTCCAAAATGGCCCAATGAATGAAGGAAATGAGCCAAAAATGATTTAACTGCCAACTTAAATGAACCCTTCTGCCCAGCGGTATTTTCGCACCTGCGGGAGGACCTCCGCTTCTGCGGTCAACTTTCCGCTTCTGCGAAACAGCTTGTCCACTAGCCCATCGTATCTACGGCCAAGTCCCGTATCTGCGAGCCCACTTCTACGGCTCTACTCACACATCTGTGATCATGTCCAGGCTGCCTCCGTCCACATCCGTGGACAACTGGCCCACTTCTGCAGGTCCGCTACTGCGATGCGAGGGTCACTTATGCGGTTGTGGCCGCTCCCGCGATTGCTTCCATCGTACCTGCGCGCTCGCAGGTGCGAACTATGCTCCGCATCTACGATCCCTGGGTAGCTCATACTGGGCCGCTTATATGGGTGTTGGCTCGATTCTGTGAGCTCGCACCTACGGCTGGCCTTCCGCATGTGCAATTGCACCAGAAGCGGGGTGCTTCAGCTATACACCCAAGGCCAAACGACCTCCGCGCCTCGTCCGAATGGCATACGGGGTATCCGAGGCCCCGTCCAAATATAGCAACAAGTTTAAAATCATAAAACAGACTAACTCACACCCTTGGAACGCGTAAAACAACATTAAAACTAAGAATCGCAACCCAAAACTAATAGGCTCAACTTATGAACTTCAAATTCTTCCAACTTACTCTGAATGCGCCGATTCGTACTTAAACTATTCATAATGACACCAAATTTTGTGTGCAAATCTTAAATCACCATACAGAACTATTCCCAGGCTCGAAATCCCAAACTGACCTGGATAACACCAAAACCTACTCCAAACAAAATTTAAATAACTTTAAAACCTTCAAGGTGCCAACTATCTATATTAAGCGTTGAAATTCTCCCGGGTCATACAAAACTCGATCCGAATATACGCCCAAGTCCAAAATCATCGTACGAACCTATTGGAACCGTCAAATCCTGGTTCCGAGATCGTTTACTCAAAATGTTGACTCAAGTCAAACTTAGCCCTTTTAGCCAACCTTAAGGAATCAAGTATTCCGATTTCAACTCGAACCCTTTCAAATTCCGAGCTAACCATCCCCTCAAGTCATAAAATAGTAAAAGAACATATGGAGAGCCTTATTTAGGGGAACGGAGATTTAGAAAATAAAACGGCCGATTTGGTCGTTACAGAAATATTGACTAGTGACAAAATGTAGAGGCTTGTGGCACCGTCATTCATATTCTTGGACATTTTCCACTGCCACAAAGCATCCAGTTTGGGGTGACCAACTGTCTAGGTAGGTCAGAAAGAAGCATAGCAGAGCATGCAATATGAGGTTGTGGGAAAGGAAGACAAAGACTGTTAGGTGTTTGTCCTGATTTTATTACCGTATTTGGGTTTCCAGTCTGTTGAAGGAAAAGACAAAATATTTACCATAATTGAGTTTTCCTTTACTTAGAAGGAAATTATAAATATTTCATATTTGACTAGTCTTTTTTGTTAGAGGAAAAAGTTTGGACTTCTATAAATTGAGGATCCTTCCTTCTCATTAAATAGCATCCACAATGTATCCATAAGGGATTTGAGAGTCTTGTTTAGGGGGAGAACTTTTTGGGACAAGTATTAGAGTGTCACTTGTGTTTGCCTTTGTTCTCTCAATATTTTGTACTCTCTATTTATATTGTGGATTGCTCATCTCTATATGTGGACGTATGTCAATTGACCGAACCACATTAAATATTTGTGTCTCGTTTGGTGTATTTCTCTTATATTGTCTGATTTATCATCGTTCAAGATTTGCTTTACTAGATTCTGCATGACACTTGATTATTTCAGTCCTAACGAAGACATCATTGTAATTGCTGGTTGCTAGAAATGCTGGTGATGCTATTTGTTTGGCAATTAACCAGTACAGAATACCAACACAAGATCATGCTTCACTATCTAAAGATGTTAAGTTGAGAGCTATTTAATATAAAGGCATCATTTCTCATCATAACAACATCTTACTTTGCAGGATGGTGTTGTGAGCGGAAAGCCCATTGTGCCTTATACTTTTTCTTTGACCGACTTATCTTCTTTTAATTTTGTAAGTAAGCTCCCTCTGAACATCTAATCCCTAGACTGCTCCCTACCAATTCGGACTATTATTGATAGGGATCTGCATTGGCTTTTTGGGCGAGCGCCATGAAAGCTCTGGATCCGTGGGCGTTGGAGACTCTATCAATTACTATCAAGGGCGGAGCTAGTAGCCTGGCTTTTGTGGCAAACTCGGTAGCTTTTGCTCAAATAGTGTATTTATTGTTATTAATCTATATTAACTATAATATTATGAAACAATAAATTTTTTGTAACGGAAAATAGAAATAGAAAATCATAAGTAAAGCAGAATCTCGAAATAATCAAAAAAGAATTTGAAAATAAATTTTGGAATGAAATCGAGCCCACTGAATTCACAGTGTGTCCTTAAGGAAATTATTCCCCTCAAGTACCCGAGATGTTGGAATTTATCCTCCCAAGATAGAACGATTTAACTCAACAGAGTATCGGTACCTAAAACGCTGGTGAACTGCGAACCACTTAATGGCTGTAAATCACACTGGAACTTATTTTTGTAGAAGAAAAAGAACAAGTGCCAGTAATTTTGTAAGGAAAAATTCTGGGATCAAAGCGAATTTATAGCCATTTTCTGGAACCGTTTCTGAAAAATTGCAACCTTTCAGAAACAACCATGGTTGTTGGAACGGGAAGGAATATTTAAAATATTCCGAAAAATTAATTTAAAAATATTCGGGAAAGAAACGAACTGGGTCGCGTCGCGCGGGTCCTGGCTTATTCCGGGTTGACTTTTTGATAATTAATTAAGTTAAATAACTGAAAGAAATTTTATCTAAAAAATTAATCAATCAGTCGATCATTGACCAAATTCAAACCCAAATCCGAAACCGAAGCCGTCCCGAGCGAGCAAAGAAGACGACGACGCGAGGGTTACCTTCTTTCCAACTCATTTAACACCAAGAGAAGTGCTTTCTTAATATGAGTACATTCCCATTTCTTTCCACTACCAATGAAGGACAATTGCTCTTTCCAAAGTATAAGGCAACAACTCACTTTCTCTTTACATTTATTCCCTCCATTTCCTATTCACCAACTTACAATCCCAACAATCCCCCAGATGAATGGGAAATGACTATAAGATAAAGGAATGCACAGACGAGTGTGTGATTTATAATCAAGGATTAATTGCATCTGGATAAGTATGTTTTTCTTTGAACTTTCCGTAGTGAACTTATATCAGATATACTCAGTCAATCGGTAGATTTGGTATATTTGAACCGTCGAGCTTTGTTGTATACCTAGACAACATAAGTCATACAACCAACCCTTAACCATCTATGGTTCTCACGGTTGTGTTTGTTTCAGCCATGAACACTGCCTGGTTGCATGAGTGCTTAGGGAATGGGCTTTTACTTTCATTCTCCTTGAAGCGGCTTACACTTCACACGCACATAAGTGATTTCTAAACATGTAGTCCTATAGACACACTATCTGGTCATTTCTTGCCAGACTTAGTAAATCATTAAGAATCTTTAAGCTTTATTGACTCATCAAAAAGCCTTAATGCTTTACCCTAATTTTGAATATTGTCTTCGTCACGAGAATGAGTTGAGTTATTTGACAATGTTGAACCGTCATTCGTAAATTTGTTTGATCTCTCTGAACCTAGCTATTGGGATCTCTTGTCTGCTAGGTAGAGTTACCTCCATGATGACTTTTCCTATGCCTTAACCACATTCCCTTCGATGATCTTTCAACTGCCTCTCTAGATAGGCCTTTGGGAAGCAGATCCGACATGTTATATCTTGACTTCACGTAGTCAATCGTGATAACACCACTAGAGAGTAGTTGTCTAACGATATTGTGTCTCTGTCGTATGTGACGAGATTTTTTGTTATACATAACGCTCCCGACCCTACTTATTACCGCTTGACTATCACAATGTATACATATAGGTGCCAAATTATTTGGGCCAAAATGGAATATTTTTCAAGAAATTTCGGAGCCATTCAACTTCTTCACCGGCCTTATCTAAAGCTATGAATTCAGATTCCATCGTAGAACAGGCGATGCACATCTGTTTGGATGATTTCCAAGACACTACTCCACCCCCAATTGTAAAAACATATCCACTCGTGAATTTAACTTCAGCTGATCCAGTGATCCGATGCATCAATATATCCCTCAATCACGGAGGAATATTTGTTATAATGTAGAGCATGGTCTTGGGTATGTTTCAGATACCCCCAAAACTCGTTTCATTGCCATCCAATGTATTTGATTGGGATTACTTGTAAACCGAGTGAGTTTGCTATTAGCACATGCTATATTCGGTCGCGTACAATTTATGATATACATCAAACTTCCCAATACTCTTGCATAGTCAAGTTGTGAGTTACCTTAACCTTCATTCTTTTAAAGTGCATAACTCACGTCAATTGGAGTCTTGGCAATCTTGAAATCCAAATACTTGAACATCTCAAGTACGTTTTCAATATAGTGAGACTGTGATAATGCTAGACCTTGTGGAGTCTTGTGAATTCTGATTCCTAAGATTACATCAGCAACTCCTAAGTCTTTCATGTCGAATTTACTAGACAACATGCGCTTAGTAGCATTTATATCTGTCATATCTTTGCTTATTATCAACATGTCATCAACATATAAAGAAACAATGACTTCATGAACTGGAGTGTTTTTAATGTAAACACATTTGTCACACTCGTTGATTTTAAAACCATTTTCCAACATTGTTTGGTCAAATTTAGCATGCCATTGTTTGGGTGTTTGTTTAAATCCATAAAGTGACTTAACTAGCTTGCACACTTTCTTTTCTTTACTAGGAACCACAAAACTCTCAGATTGTTCCATGTAAATTTCTTCCTCCAACACTCGATTTAAGAAAGTTTGTTTTAATATCCATTTGATGGATTTCAAGACCATACACGACATCCAATGCCACTAATACCCTAATAAATATTATCCTCGTTACTGGCGAGTAAGTGTCAAAGTAATCAAGGCCTTCTGTAATGACCTGGTCGGTAATTTTGAGTATTATAACCCCATTCCGCAATTTATTACTCGATTTATGCTTTACAGTTATTTTATGACTTACCGGGTTAGTTGGTTCGGGTCCAGAAGGATTTCGGGGTAAAATGAGACACTTAGTCTCATAATTGAAAACATAAGTTGGAAAAGTTATTCGGGTATTGACTTTGTGTAAACGACCTCAGATTTGAATTTTGATAATTCCAATAGGTCCATATGGTGATTTTGGACTTAGGAGTGCATCCAAAAAATTATTTGGAGGTCCGTAGAGGAATTAGGCTTGAAATGGCGAAAGTCGAATTTTTGGGAAGTTTGACCGGGGGATTGACTTTTTGATATTGGGGTCGGAATCAAGTTCTGAAACTTTTCATAGCTCTGTTCTGTCATCTATGACTTGTGTACAAAATTTGAGGTCAATCAGACGTGATTTGATAGGTTCCGGCATCGTTTGTAGAAATTGAAAGATTCAATGTTTATTAGGCTTGAATTTATATGTGATTCATGTTTTAGTGTTGTTGGATGTGATTTGAAGACACGACCAATTTCGTATGATGTTTAAAGACTTGTTGGTATATTCGGTTGAGGTCCCGGGGGCCTCGGGTGAGTTTCGGATAGTTAAAGGATCAAATTCAGACTTAAAACCACTATTGGAATTTTTGCTTCAGGTATTCTCGCACATGCGGAGGTTTGATCGTAGACGCGAAGCCGCATGTGCGCACCAGCCATCGCAGAAGTGATCTTTTCGCAGAAGCGGCTCCAATGGAGGTTTGGCAAAACCGCAGAAGCGGTTGAATTCTCGCACATGTGAGACTGCAAAAGCAGCTAAGTGAGTCGCAGGTGCGGAACCCCTGGAAAGTATACATTCCGAAGGGGTTCCGAGTTTTTCCATTTTTGAACCTTCAAGCACGGTTTTTGGGGCAATATTTAGAGAGAATTCAAGGAAAACTGGTTTTAGGACTTGTTGATATATTTGGTTGAGGTCCCGGGGGCCTCGGGTGAGTTTCGGATGATTAACGGATCAAATTTGGACTTAAAACCCCTCCTGGAAATTTTGCTTCTGGTATTCTCGCACCTGCGGAGGTTTGATCGCAGGTGCGAAGCCGCATATGCGCACCAGCCATCGCAGAAGTAGATTTCCGAAGAAGCGGCTCCAGTGGAGGCTTGACGAAACCGCATAAGTGGTTGAATTCTCACACATGCGAGACCGCAGAAGCGGCTAAGTGAGTCGCAAGTGCGGAACCCCTCGAAAGTATACATTCCGAAGGGGTTCCGAGTTTTTCCATTTTTGGACCTTCAAACACGGTTTTTGGGGCAATATTCAGAGAGAATTCAAGGAAAACTGGAGGTAGGTCACTTGTGATCATTTCTACTCCATAATATTTAATTATCGTCGAATAATCTGACTAGATTTCGTGTTTTTTAGGTGTAAATCGGGGATTTGAACCTAGGGATTTGAAAATAAGATTTGAGGGTTTGGAGGTCGAGTTGGGGTCGGGTTTTGGTAAAATTAGTATGGTTAGACTCATGGTTGAATGGGATTTTGGATTTTGTAACTTTTGTCGGGTTCCGAGACGTGGGCCCCACGGGCAAATTTTGAGCTAAATTTTGAATTTTGTTGGAAAATTAGTATTTTCTTATGGAATTAATTCCATTAAATTTTATTGACTGAATCGAATAATTTGTGGCTAGATTCGAGGCGTTTGGAAACCAATTCACGAGGCAAGGGCCTAGCGGAGTAAAACATTACACGGTTTGAGGTAAGCAACATTTCTAAACTTGGTTCTGAGGGTATGAATCCCCGGATTTATTGTTATATAAATTGTTTGGAAGTGACGCACACGATAGGTGATGAGCGTGTGGACGTACACCATAGAAATTGTGACTTGAATAAATGTTGTGAAGTTGTCAAATTAAAGAATAATGTTATTATTTGAACATTTTCCACGTGTTAGAGAAATTGAGGTGAGTCTCTTATTAAATATCGTGTTTAGGCTATGTGCCAATATTTTGGGACTCATGGGGTCGTGTTGCTGTTGAATTAATTATTTCAAAAATATACATTTCATACTCAGTAATATTCGTCCATTGTGAGGATATTTCTGGGATCGAGCTGCGCGCTGCAGCAGGCCATATTGGCTTTATATATTATCACTAAATGGATCGGGGCTGCCCGCTTGCAGCAGGCCAGAATGACTTTATATATTATTATTATAGGGATGGGGGTTGCCTGCCTGCAGCAGGCCTTATAGGCTTTACTATTTTATAGTTCGGGGCTGCCCGCCTGCAGCAGGCCTTATAGGCTTTGTTATTATACGGATTGGGACTGCTCGCCTGCAGTAGGACATATAGGCTTTATATCACGCTTGGGCTGAAGGAGCCCCTCTGGAGTTTGTACACAATCCCAGTTAGCGTCGATGATTATATATATTCAGGATGGATTTCCCAGGGCATGGACTTCCCTTACTTATTTATATTGTAATGAATTTACCTGGACATGAATCTTGTCCGTATCAATTACATCCGGGGATAAATTACCCCAGGGATGGATTGGCCTTATACGGTACTGAGTGACTGACTGTCAGTTGATGTGTATTTATATATGGGACGGAATATCCTTGGGCTTGATTGGCCATAAACAGTACTGAGTGACCGAATTATTTGTGACCAGTATTTACATGAGGCCTTTCTACTGAGATGTCATATTCCTCATATTATGCAGTATTGATCCATTTCACTTGTACTGAGTTTATCTGTTAAACTTGAAAGCATGCCTACATTTTTATACCATTTTTTATACTGGACTGTACCTGCGGAGCTCGTCACTATCTGGTCTGGTTACTTATTGAGTTGGTTGTACTCGTACTACACTGTGCACCTCGTGTGCAGATCCAGGTGCTTCCCAATACGACTGTTGTTAGATATTGGTGTTACTTCTGTTGGAGACTTTCAAGGTAGCTACTTGATGTCCGGAGACTTGATTCCCTTCCTGTTAATTATTGTACTGTTCTATATTTCAGACAGTGATTTTATTTATCAGTCAGACTTTGTATTCATTTAGATGCTCATGTACTCAGTGACACCAGATTTTAGGAATGTTTATATTTTTATTTGTGAGATTTATTCCATTGAATTTAATTATTATATTTTCAAACTTAAAACATATGGTGGTTTATTGAGATTGTCAGCTTGCCTAGATAGGCGCCATCACGACAGGTGAGATTTTGGGTCGTGACAAGTTGGTGTCAGAGCTCTAGGTTGCATAGGTCTCACGAGTCATGAGTAGGTTTAGTAGACTCTTGCGAATCGGTACAGAGACGTCTGTACTTATCTTCGAGAGGCTGCCGAACCCTTAGGAAAATTTCACTTTCTTGTATTCTTTCGTGCGGAATTTATTCAACTTGAAACATAACTCTTTGAATTGCTTCGACGCATTTGTGTGCGCATGTAAGCGCTCGGTATCAGTTGTGCATCGCCAACTTATAATTCTAGGGTTGAGGTTCGAGATGTGTATTCTGTGTTTTGGTGATGGGCCAGTCTGGAGGACTTGAGGCCTGGTTTAGACTGCAGCTTAGGCTCGGTAGCTTCAGTTGTAACTTGTACAATTGGACTCATACGTCCGGTAATGTTCATACAATGGAATTTGTGGCTCGATGAGCAGTGGAATGGCTCTGTGATGAGTATGATGTAACTGCGGGATGTGTTAAGACGATTTAAATATGACAAGAAGTGTTTCCTTGAAATGTAAAGGAGGGACCATTGGGTGCTTGGTTTTCGTTTTAATGTGACGTACAGTCTCGAGTATGAACGTTTTGAAGGATCTTTCACGTTGTTAAATTTTAGGATAAATTAAATTCTCATGTCTGGTTAATGAGTTGGACTTAGATAGACAAAGTGATTGCATAGTAATCGTGACTGCGAAAGGGTATAACAAGATACCAATTTGAGGCTAAGCAGGTGGGTTATCCCCTGCGGAGTAATCTACATAGGTGTGTTCCTTATAATGTGAGTGGAGAGTTTCTTTTCTACCAGCGGGGCATCTGTGTTGAGATTTGAATTTGAATCTGGTTGAGAAAGTTGACTTGAGTGTTAAAAGAATGAAGGCGAGCTTAGTAGATGATTTGAGGTATTTTATGGTTTGTGTTACCTGAGCTTGTAAAAACTTTTCGTGGAATTGACTGCGGGATTATGACAATAGTAGAGTATGGGTATGGTGAGTTATCAGATGTTTTGTTATATGACTTTGATCCAAGTGGGGGAGTCTGCTATCTACGATTTGATTGCACGATTATGTGCGGTATTTGTTTTGGTCCGAGGCATATTTGTTGATTAGTTATGACTTGCAGAGGTTGATATCGGGGATGAGTCGAGTAAGAAAATTTCTTGAATGCGGGTTATATTGCACTTTATGAAAATATGAAAAATCATGAAATGATTAAATTGTTATTTTGAAGGATGTAGTGCGCACGAAGTATGAATTTGATTGGTGGTGTTAAGGTAGGGTTACTTCTTTGGGAGATGTTGTGCTAATGGGGCTTGTGTCTTTCAGCCCATTTGGGCGGTGCAATTTAGATTTGAGCATAGTGGGTGACTTTCAAAAGGGTTCTAATGGATTCAAAATGTATATGTGTCAATTGAAATTCGAAATTTGTATATTGACAGAATCGGTTATTTACACTGGATGGTGCCGGGACTTGCGCTAATTCTGTATGACTATAGATTCTATATTTTAGTGCAAGAAAGGTAAAAAGGAACAATTTTAAGTCCGCAGAAGATCTTTTCAGTCTGGGGGTCTCGGTTGTGGTACTTTTGTGGTGCTTAAGAAGAATACGGTGGCTTATAGGCCTTAAGGCGGTATGGTTTTATGTTAGGATGTCTTGTAGTGAGCTGTGGGTAAGGATAATTGTGTTCTGACAAGGAGAAATGTCAACTTGAGGGTAACTCAGAATAAACTCGGAGATAATAGGACAAATTGGTAACAAGTTGGATCAGTATGGTAATGGTATGCTCGGTTCATTTGGTAATTATGATGTGGTGATATTTTTACAGATGTTTCGGTGAAAATATTTTTGGGTTTGGTGACCTGCGTGGCTTGGTCGAGTTAAGAGGATTTCACTTCTGATAGCTTGGTTAGGTGCAAATGGATTTCGAAGAGTTCTTGATGGTTTCTACCATGGGTTGAGCCGGATATTCTCTATCGGTGTGGGGAACGTGTTTTATATTGTAATTTTCTCCTGGAAAGAAGCAAGAGAGAGATTTCTAACTAACCGGATATGTAATTTATTGGTGACCCGGAGTTGATAATGAGATTCTTGTGCTTTTTACATGATGGCAAGATAGATGTTATGTGTTGTGCGGAAGTTAGATTTACATGTACAAGGTGACAGTTCAGTCTTGAAGGAAGGTCACGAAGTATGGGCAGAATGGTCATGAATTCTTAGACAACATGGGCGGTTCCAAATGACTAGATGAATACTATTACTGCTTGGTGTTGTGTGAGAAGGGTGCGTATTTCAGAAGGCGCATTGTATTTTGACTTACGAATGTTTAATTAGTATTGCGGTACTCATATGGTTGATAGACTACTGATATTCAAATTATTGCTATGTGGCACGGAAAAATTATGAAAGATTTCCTCGTGGGATGATCGTGTATGAAGGATGTGTTAGTCATTCGAGTGCTGGAGTTGGGATCAGTTACGGTGGTTCATGTATTCTGTGAATTTGGAGACTGGGAGTTCTCCGAAGCATATTGTTTCAGGGTTGCGGCCTGTTTGAGGTGAGTGTTTTATTTAAACTCAGTGGATGCACCAATTGCGTTAATTAATTGTGATAGCTATGTGCTATGAGTGTGCATACATGTGAGGTTTGAGCCCATGTGCGGGCATCGGGGCAAGTATTCATACTCGGAAGAATGCTCAGGAAAAGAATGCCTAGAGTTGATTGTTAAGCATAAAGTTATAACGTTTCTCGTATTTGTACCTTTGTCGAGAACTATCTGGGCTACACTTGAGGTTACAAAGAGGCTAATTCCTTGAATAAAATGGGTAGTTACTATTTCTGCGTTAACTTACCGATTTGAGTTGTGATAGCACACTTTGTACCTGCCTACTCTATGGCGTGTTATTTATACCAGTCCAGGAGCATGGGAATCTTAATTCATTTATCATATACTTTGTGTACATATTTAATTGCTCCTGTATGATATGCTGGACTGGAGGCCTGTGACCATGCCAGGCGGATTATGTTATTGGCACGTGAGTTGTCCGTGCAGGTCCAGATAATGATATTATTGGCATGTGAGTTGTCCGTGTGGGTCTAGATATTGATATTATTGGCACGTGAGTTGTCCGTGCAGGTTTAGATATTGATACTATAGCACGTGAGTTGTCCATGCGGATGATGTTAATGTGAGCTCTAGGAGAGCTGGTTACAGTTATTAGATTCGTGTGTCATGGTTCTACTATATATGATGAGCTATACATTGCAGTTATGGTGGTGCTTATTGAACTAGCAATACAGTTCTCTACTTTGAGATATCTTCCATTTTGGGGTACAAGTTGCGCAGTTGTGGCTTGAGTTGTATTGGTGTGGCATGTCAGTGGGATAGTTGTGTTTAATAATGTAAGGTCATTGGACCAAGAATGGATACTATCAGGTTTGATATATTCGGAAGGATAATATTGAAAGTTGACTTATAAAGTGATTATGGTTCTGGTTGGGGCGAGAGAGCTCCATGACTTGTTGATCTAATAAGTGGTTATGAGATTCCGCGTGTTTCTTTAAATATCAGCAGTTTACAAAGGTTTTGGAACGAGGTTTGGCTTTATATGGGGTTTAATACTAGTATCGGGTTAGTTGGAATAGTTATTGTGATCGGGAATGGTGCTGCGAGTATGCGAGTTGGGTGATATATCATCTGATTACATCTTGAGTTATGGCTATGGCTTGATACAGTTTGTTCGGACTTATACCGTGTGTAGATATGAGATTCGTGTCTTGAAAAGAATTCTGGATGTTGGAAATTTGGGTTCTAAGTTTATGGACTAAGGCTAAATTCATGATTTACAGTTGTATTGTGTTGTCAAGCTTATATAGAATAGGGTGACGTGAGATCACCCCCAGGTTCGTGCGTGGTAAGATGGAATAGTGATTTGGTAGCTTGGAAACAACTCTTGGCACGTTCGAGGACGAACGCATGTTTAAGTGGGGGAGAATGTAACGACCCGACCGGTCGTTTTAAGTATTATAACCCCGTTCCCCCATTTACTTCTCAATTTATGCTTTATAGTTGTTTTATGACTTACCGGGTTAGTTGGTTTGAGTTCGAAAGGATTTCGGGGTGAAATGAGACACTTAGTCTCATAATTAAAAACTTAAGTTGAAAACGTTAACCAGGTGTTGACTTATGTATAAACGACCTTGGATTTGAATTCTGATGATTCCAATAGCTCCGTATGGTGATTTTGGACTTAGGAGCATGTCCGGAAAATTATTTGGAGGTTCGTAGAGGAATTAGGCTTGAAATGGCGAAAGTCAAAATTTTGAAAAGTTTGCCGGAGGGGCTGACTTTTTAATATCGGGGTCAGAATCTAATTCTGAAACTTTTCATGGCTCCGCTATTTCATTTATGATTTATGTGCAAAATTTGAGGTCAATCAGACGTGGTTTGATAGGTTCCGATGTCGTTTGTAGAAATTGATAGATTCAAAGTTCATTAGGCTTGAATTTATGTGTGATTCGTGTTTTTAGTATTGTTGGATATGATGTGAAGACACGACCAAGTTCGTATGATGTTTAAAGAATTGTTGGTATATTTGGTTGAGGTCCCTGGGGCCTCGGGTGAGTTTCGGATAGTTAAAGGATCAAATTCGGACTTAAAACCACTATTGGAATTTTTGCTTCTGGTATTCTCGCACATGCTGAGGTTTGATCGCAGACGCGAAGCCGCATGTGCGCACCAGCCATTGCAGAAGTGATCTTTCCGCAGAAGCGGCTCCAATGGAGGCTTGGCGAAACTGCAGAAGCGGTTGAATTCTCGCACCTGCGAGACCGCAAAAGCGGCTAAGTGAGTCGCAGGTGCGGAACCCCTGGACAGTATACATTTCGAAGGGGTTCCGAGTTTTGCCATTTTTGGACCTTCAAGTACAGTTTTTGGGGAGATTTTCTAAGAGAATTCAAGGGAAACTGGAGGTAAGTCACTTGTGATCATTTCTACTCCATAATATTGAATTAGCGTCGAATAATCTGATTAGATTACGTATTTTTGAGGTGTAAATCGGGAATTTGAACCTAGGGATTTTAAAATAAAATTTGAGGCTTTGAAGGTCGAGTTAGGGTCGAATTTTGGTTAAATTAGTATGGTTAGATTCGTGGTTGAATGGGTTTTCGGATTTTGTAACTTTTGTCGGGTTCCGAGATGTGAGCTCCATGGGCGATTTTTGAGTTAAATTTCGAATTTTGTTGGAAAATTAGTATTTCTTTATGGAATTAATTCCAATTAATTTTATTGACTGAATCGAATAATTTGCGGCTAGATTCGAGGAGTTTGGAAACCAATTCACGAGGCAAAGGCCTAGCGGAGTAAAAAATTACACGGTTTGAGGTAAGTAACATTTCTAAACTTAGTTCTGAGGGTATGAATCCCTAAATTTATTGTTATATAATTTTTTTGGAGGTGACGCACACGATAGGTGATGAGCGTGTGGACGTGCACCATAGAAATTGTGACTTGAATAAATCATGTGAAGTTGTCAAATTAAAGAATCATGTTATTATCTGAACATTTTTCCACGTGTTAGAGAAATTTAGGTGAGGCTCTTATTAAATATCGTGTTTAGGCTATGTGCTAATATTTTGGGACCCATGGGGTCGTGTTGCTATTAAATTAATTGTTTAAAAAATATACATTTCACACTCAGTAATATTCGTCCATTGTGAGGATATTTATGAGATCGAGCTGCGCGCTGCAGCAGGCCATATTGGCTTTATATATGTTATCACTAAATGGATCGGGGCTGCCCGCCTGCAGCAGGCCAGAAGACCTCTTCCTCTTCTTACTTTTTGGACAGCTTCTTCAACGATATTCACTCCCATAATCGTTGAATTTCCACCCGACATCTTCTTGGTTGTTTTGTTATCTTTTTCAATCTTGAGACGAATCAAAAGCTCTTCCAACTTCATTTTTTTGCGCTTGTGCTTTAGATAGTTTTTGAAATCTCTCTACGAAGGAGGAAACTTTTCAATCAGTGCAGCCACTTGAAATGCTTCATTCTCTACCATACCTTCAGTAATAAGGTCATGAAAAATAAGTTCAAGCTCTTGAACTTGGATTCCAACGGTTTTGCTGTCTATCATTTCATAGTCTAGAAACTTGGCAATCACAAATTATTTCAAGCATACATCTTCAATCTTGTACTTCTTCTCAAGTGCATCCCACAATTATTTCGAAGTATTAATAGCATTGTAGACATCGTACAAATCATCCTCTAAAGCACTTAGGATGTAGCCTTTGCAAAGAAAATTTGCATGTTTCCACGTCTCAACAATCATAAATATTTCATTGTCTGGCATGTCGGCGGCAAGTACTGGAGGGTCTTCACTGGTGAATTTCTGCATAGCAAGCGTTGTAATAAAAAAGAACACCCTATGCTGCCATCCTTTGAAGTTGGCTTCAGAAAATTTCCCCGGTTTTTCAGCCGGTGGCACAGTAGTTCTGCTTGACGAGGCTATTGTTGTTGCCGCAACAGTCGCAGAAGGATTTTCATTTTCAGTTGCCATTTCTTACTGTCAACAACAGAACAGTTCAATTAATGGCGAAAAATTAAACAGTAAACAGTACATCTAATAAACAAAAAACTAAAGTTTTTATATATTGTTTCACAAGAAAACGATGAAGATTTTATGTACTTCAAATGATTTCTGAATTTTAATATTCCGATGAAGTTTTTATATCTTCAAATCAAAAACAGAAAAATTCAGAAGTAGAAAACCACAAAGGTTTTATATCTCCAGAAAACAGAATACAGATTAATGTATAAAAATTAATTTTCTTGATTGTTATTAATCTGTATTAACCACAATATTATGAAACAATAAATTTTCTATAACAAAAACAGAAAATCAGAAGTAAAGTAGAATCTCGAAATAATCAAAACAAAATCTAAAAATAAATTTCGGAATGAAATCGAGCCCATTGAATGCACGGTGTGTCCTTAAGGAAATTATTTCCCTCAAGTACCCGAGGTGTTGGAATATTATCCTCCTAGGGTAGAACGATTAAACTCACGAGAGTATGGTACCTAAAACGCTGGTGAACTGCGAACCACTTAATGGCTGTATATCACACTGAAATTTATTTGTGCAGAAGAAGAAGAAGAAGAAGTGTAGAAAATTTCGTAAGGAAAATTTTTGGGATCAAAACGAATTGATAGCCATTTTCTAGCATTGTTTCTGAAAAATGGCAACCTTTCAGAAACAACCATGGTTGTTGGAATAGGCGGGAACGTTTAAAATATTTCGGGAAAAGAATTTAAAACTATCCGGGAGAGAAACGGACCGGTCGCATCGCGCGCGAGTCCTGGGTTATTCCGGGTTGAATTTTTGATAATTAATTAAAAAATTAAAAGAAATTTTGCTCAAAAAATTAATCAATCAGTCGATCTTTGACCGAAGCCGAGCCGAGCGCGCGAGCGACGACGATGACGACGGCAGCACGGGGCTTACCTTCTTTCCAACCCATTTAACACCAAGAGAAGTGCTTTCTTAATATGAGCACATTCCCTTTTCTTTCACTACCAATAAGGGATAATTTCTCTTTCCAAACATAACGGAACAACTCACATTCTCTTCAAATTTCTTCCCTCCATTTCCCTTCACCAACTTCCAATCCCAACAATTGTGTCAAAAAATTCATTAAATATTTACATATATTAAATTTAAAACTCAGTTATTAACACATGAGGTCGCCCTGCTCAACAGTGTGTTTATGTCAAAAAAATTCATTAAATACGTACAAATATTAAATTTATAAGTCAATTATTAACACTTGAATTCGTCGTTCTAAAATGCAGAACTCATAATGCTCTGCCTCTAGTTACTACGTAGGTGTTGCTAACCACCACAAATTTGTTCTTTTTCCTCTAGCATTCTTCGCTTTTGTATTTGAGTTGATCAATTTATGGACAAATTTACTTTTTAGGACTATACGGTTGCACACGGTACAAATGATTTTATCTGGTTTCATCATTAAATGTTTGGAGTTAGAAAAGGAAAAAATAAATTAACTCTTGCTTAGGACTATTCGATTTCATTAGATAGAAAACAATGGTATGAATGATTTTCTATTCTCTTGGAGGGAAAATATCCAACATCAAGTGTCTAGTTGTTAAATGTTTCCTTTAAGCTAGCCTCATTGTAAGGTGCAGCTTTAAAGGTGGCTGCAGATCTAGGAGCAACTTCTAAGAAGGTGGATATCACTTGTGGAAAATTAAATCAGAATCAGTGAATGTGCTGTGCTTTACATTGTATGATTCCATAGCAGCTCTCTAAAAGAACAAGGTAGCTGGTACTCGATCGGTGTAGTCTTGTCAGTTATTCCTTCACTTACTACAGACCGTAGATTGTTAACCTTTTGTCTTCATCAAAATTTGCCTTTGTCAATCTCACAACTTTGTTTGCGTTGTCAATCTCACAACTTCTTTTTATACAAAAGAATTGAGCTACTACTTTTCTTCTTCACTTTTGGTTCTTTTGAAATGAAGACGTCTATAATCTACAACTACTTCATGAGGATATGATATAGCAATGGAGCCTCATTCTGTTGTGGAAGTAACCTAAATGTACTTATGTGTACTACTGGTGAGAGATACATATAAATCAAAATGTTTTCATGTTAGTTGTCATAAGCCAAAATCCAACTGGTCATGATGGCATCTAGCCCAACCCTCTAGGTAAGCCAATTAGCAACAATCCAACCCAAATGAGATTAACTGAGGAAATAAATGATGAAATAACTGAGCTTTTTTACAAAATTTCCAAGGATTGGTAGTACAAATCATGTGCTTCTAAAATTTAGAGTTTACAAAGTCGGTATGAAATAAATACATCATCTGTTTGAATTATACATGAACAGATTAATAATTTTAAAGCTACCAAGAACAAGAAGAAGCCATGACTGGAACGTAGGTACATCTTCAATGCCACCTCCTGCCATACACAGCAACATCAGCATCCCAAAATCTGCATGCAAGGTACAAAAATGTAGTATGAGTACAGTCGACCCCGTGTACTCAATAAGTAACAAACATAACCTTAGGTTGAAAGTAGTGATGAGCTTGGACAACAGTTAGAGTCCAACACCAACAACCAGGAATAACTCATAACAATATAAATAAAGCAGTGCAAGTAATAACTCAAAGATATGATGCTCAACTTGTTCACAGTTACGGAAAATAGACATGTTTCACGTACAACAGTCAAAACCCAAATCTTTCACCGAAATCACCAAAATGTGAGTATATCGGAAAATTATGATTTTTCCCAAAACTTTCAACAACAGATAAGATATTTCAATCTCAGATAGCATGAGAAAAGTATATCTCTATTCCTACATGTTAATGTGCATATGAAGTTATAAATGTCACAATACCGTGCATGAGGAAATGCATCTTTATGCTTGTATGTCAAATATACATATCAATGCAATGCATCACGATGATGAACTCATGTACTCATACTCTCAGAGTACGCAATCTCACTGTCTCACTCTCCCACTCAACATGCTCAATCCCTCAGCACACTCAGTCATTCATCAATGTACGGTACCTGCTGCGGCGCGTAGCCCGATCCCATCATGAATCAATAAAACCTGCGCTCACTGTTGGTATGTCAGACTCCGGAGGAGCGGATCCTGCCTAAGCGCTAATATAATCTATTTTGGCATGCTGCGGCGTGCAGCCCGATTCCATCAATAATATATATAAAGCCCATAAATCATGTTGCGGCATGCATCCCGATCCATATAATAATAGTATATATAAAGTCAATGTGGCATGCTGCTGTGTGCGACCCTATCCCACCAATCTCACTCACAATTCAGCCCTCGGGCCCCAATCCAGTCATCAATCTCTCCGGTCTCTCGGGCTCACAAATCTCATGCCAATCAGCCCAAACAATGATAACATGATATGACAACAAATGATAACAAAGACTGAGATATGATATGCAAATGAATGAATATGACTGAGTATGTAATTGTAATTTAAGCAAATAACTCAATAGTAAAAATGACCTCAATGAGTCCCAACAGAATAAGCATATAGCCTAAATATGATTTCTAACATGGATCACAACCTAATTACTCTAGCACGTAGAAATTTTATGGATAAAAACAAGATTAGGTAGCTACACAATACACCAGAATCAACCGAGTCACAATTCACATGGTGCACGCCCACACGCCCGTCACCTAGCATGTGCGTTACCTCAACACCAAACACATAACATATATATTTAGGGGTTCATACCCTCATTACCAAGTTTATAAGTGTTACTTACCTTAAACAAGCCGAATTCCAATACCGAGCAAGCCAAACGATACTCCAAAAACCATCTCGCGCGTACCGACCTCCGAACAGCTCGAAACTAGTCAAAAGCAACTCAAGAACATCAAATAATACCAAAGAAAACAAACTCAATCGATAAAGGTGGAATCTTTAATCAAGAGTCCAAAGTCAACCAAAAAGTCAAACCTGGGCTCGCACGTCGGAACCCGATAAAACTCATAAAATTTGACAACTCATTCAATTATGAGTCCAACCATACTAGTTTCACTTAAATCCGATACCGAATCGATGCTCAAAACTAGAAAATTCAGTTTATGAAATTTAGACCCCCCCCCCATTTCTCTTTAGAAATCATCAACCAAATGCCAAAAATGAGGATAGATTCATGAAATATAATCAAAATCGAGTAGAGAACACTTACCCCAATCCATATGGTGACAATCGCTTTAAATTTCGTCTCAATCCGAGCTCCATAGCTCCAAAAATACAAAATGGTTGAAACCTCCGAAATATAGGACTTTATATTCACTTGACAAATTAATAAATCGCAATCGCGAAAATACCATCGCGATCACGAAGAAGAGAAATGCACTATCCTAGAAATACACTACGCGATGGCAGAACAAGCTTCGCGATCGTGAAGCATAAAATGCTCAACCTCGAAAAGCCTCTACACGAATGCGGCCCCAGGCTCGCGAACGCGATGAGGATTTGAAGACATGCCCAGCTCAGCTCAACATTGTGTGAACGCGTACACACTTGTGCGAATACGATGCTCAATCTCCAACAACCTACGTGAACGCAGATGATTGCTCGCGAACGCGAAGAAGAAATACTCAACTCCAGATTTTTTCTCTACGCGATTGCACCTCCAACTTCACGATCGCGAAGAACAATTGTTGCACTAGACATCAGCAGGAACCAACAATGCAATTATGAAGAAAAATGACCTGAATCACGCCTGAACCCCTCGGGACACTATCGGAACATTCTAACAAGTCCCATAACATAACACGAACCTACTCGAGACCTCAAATCATGCATAACAACATCAAAACCACGAATCGCAACTCAAATTGAACTAAATGAACTTTCAACTTTCAAAACTCGTGCCGAACCATATCAAATCAACTCTGAATGAACTCAAATTTTGGACACAAATCCCAAATGACATAACGAAGCTATTCCGATTCCCGGAACTACAATCCGAACCCGATATCCTCAAAGTCAACTTCCAGTCAAACTTATAAACATTCCAAGCCTTCAAATTTTTAACTTTTGCCAATTAGTACCAAAACCTTCTAGAAATATCCAAATGCAAATTCAGGCATATGCCCAAGTCTAAAATCACTATCCGAACCTAACGGGACCATCAAAACTCCGATCTGAGGTCAAATACTAAAAAGTCAAACTTGGTCAACTCTTCCAACTTAAAGCTTCAATCATGAAATTCATTCTTCCAAAATAATTCCGAAACAACTGAAAACCAAAACCGACGATTCACCCAAAACCGACGATTCACACAAGTCATAATACATCATACGAAGTTATTTAACGCTTCAAATGGCTGAACGAAATGCAAATCCACAAAACGACCGGTCGGATCGTTACATAAGTATTTCTTCATCTTTAACCAGAAGTCTCAGATTCGAGCTCTGGTATAGAGTTGTCTTTATTAGGGAGCGCATTTGTCGGGCCCTAAAACAGGTACCAGATAGCTGGTGGAAAAAACAAAACAAACGATTTAGGACAGCTTTTGGTCTTGAAAGCTGATTGCAAACCTTTCAAAAAGTGATGCCCGAAAGAATGGATCAAGAAGTTGTGGTTCACTCACTTTGGTAGGACAGTTTGATTATTTCGAATCTGTTTAAGTTCTGCTTTTGCTTTTTCTCAAACTGATAAGTTTCTTCCATGTATGCACATGCTTCGCTCTACTGAATTACTAATTATGTTTTTGGATATTTGGTTAAAGTTGAAAAAAGATTATTTGAAGTTAAAATTACGAATAATAATTGGAAACTGAAAGTATGTTTGGACACGAAGGACATAAACTTAACTTGATAAAAATAGTAACTGAAACTTGAAGATTTCTAGAATAAATTCGCAGTTGAATATTCCTCTCTCCAATTATAGTTGCGTAACATTTAAATTCCTCGGTCTTCGTTTCCTGTCTCAAGTCTGATGTTCAACAATACCAATCCTCTAGCATGAACTCACTACACAAAAAGGAAAAACCAGAAATTGAATAATACTTTAATTATTTTAGTTTATGTGAACTTATTCTTTTTTGGTCCATTCCATAAAAAATGATCTTTTTCTAAATTTTAAAATATTTTACCTTAAACATTTAAACACTTAATGAAATTTTTTTATAATCACACAAATACCCTGTATCCTTTTTTGACTCGTTTAGGACTACAAATTTAAAGTCTTTATTTTTTTTTAAACTCTGTTCCCAATCATACAACTTCACATAAATTGAAACGGAGAGAGTTGTATATTGTATTCATACTTTTACTGCGAAACCTTTTCTAGAAGGAATAAAGGTTTAACTTAGAAAGGAAACGACGAAGAGAAGACTAAAAAGAGAGGAAGAAAGCGACCGAGAGAAGACTAAAAAGAAAGAAAGCAACCGAGAGAAGGCTACTAAGAAAGGAACCGACGAAGAGAAGACTAAAAAGAGAGGAAGAAAGCGACCGAGAGAAGACTAAAAAGAAAGAAAGCAACCGAGAGAAGGCTACTAAGAAAGGAACCGACGAAGAGAAGACTAGAAATAAAGGAAGAAACGACCGAGAGAAGACTACTAAGAAAGAAAACGACCAAGAGAAGACTAATACAGGTCTTCCATAATTAAAGTAAAACAAAGGTAACTAACCACTTAATCACTACCAAAAGAGAGATGGTGGCAAGGACATTCGTAATTGACTAATACAGGTCTTCCATACTGGAGCTTTGGGCTAATAGATTAAGCATTTAATTAAGTTATATATATATATATATATTGACACCTCTACTTTATCGGTTTTGACATCCCGGTCCCGTACTTAATGATATTTTATCTAGACACTTCTACTCATTTAAAGGTAATATTTTATAACTTATAACACATAGGCATGGTCAATGATTAGAATGGTTTAAAATATTACCTTTAACTGAGTAAAAGTGTCTAGATAAAACATTATTATGTACATGGATTGGAATGTCAAAATTGAACAAGTAAAAGTATTTATCACACTATTCTTCCTATATATATATATATATATATTTGCAATGTACAAAAAAGAAATTGCACTATTAATATAGTTTAACCGATTATAAAAGGTTAGTTACCAATGTTATTAATTAATGTTTATCACAATAGTTTATTTACCTGTAATTATAAGTTATCTAAAAATGTAAAAATAAATAAAGATTATATCGTCAATACATAGAACTTAAACTCAAAGATTAGAGTCTCACATTTTTTTGGTGTAGGATGTTGGGGAGTATGATAATTGCCATGTGAAAAAGGATGAGATGGAAAAATGGACGATTAGCAAAAGGGATGACAGGTCTTACGGTGTACAAATCAAATGATAAACCGTATAAAATCGATAATTCGATTCAAACCGCAAATAAAAAATTCGATTATGGTTTGATTTGATTTGGTTTGATGTTGGAAAAACAAATACGACCATAATTGGTTTGGTTTGGTTTGAACTAAAACAATCAAACTAAAACCAAATCAACTCGATATATAAAAATATTTATTGTAATGTAATTTTAAAACAATTCTTAAATTTTTTTATAGTTCTATTTTAGTGTATTATTTCGAGTTTGGACTTAGAATTTTTGAGTGGTCAAATATGTCTTATCGCCCATAAAAGTTAGTAACTCAAATAAAGTCCAAAAAAAAATCGAATGGGTTTTTTTCATTCATATACCATAATTCAAACTTATTTACCAAAGTTCTCCAAAGTTTATTATTTACTCGCTAACTGTATATTGTTTATAATTCATATATATTCCCACTTAAAAAGCTCTCAAATCATAATTTCTGTGTTCAATTAAGAAATTCAATTATACCATTTTTCTTTCTTTTTTCTCTCCTCTCCCTCTTTTCCTGCCGTCTTCCTCATCTTTTAATTTGCTGCCAATTTATGCAACATATTATTGCCATCAATTTTTATAAAATGCCACATATTTCAATTGCTGCCATTGATTTGTAGATCGTAAAAGTACCCTCCATATATATTAGGGAAAACAATTCAGCAATTCAAATGAAATCCTGATGAATGAAAAATTATCCCCAATTTTTGGTAATTTTCCAGGAACATGAAATTTATTCACGTACTAAGATTGGGTAATGAAACTTATTTACAACTTTTATATAATATTGATACAAAAATAATATAATTATTATATCATACAATTTAAAAATAACTTTCGTAAACTATAACATAACTTTAGTACAATTTTGATACATGTATAAAACTTTCACACAACTATATTACATCTTTTATACGATTTTGATACATAAATATAACTTTATGTACAAGAGAATATTTATAACTTAAATATAAATTTCACAATGATTCATATAAGATACAACATATTTATAATTTTTATTCGATATTTAGATAAAACAAATACAACTACAACAGAATACAGCTAAATACAGTTTTCATATAAATTATATATAACTATAATACAACTTTTATACATCTTGTTCCTCTTCGAATTTTAATCTAAAAATTCATCCAAAATCAACTCTAACCTTCAGGAAATACTCTCAAAATTTAGATATAAGCTCCAAAGGATATTCTTGATTGTTTGCAATAACACTCAATTCAAATAAATAATAATTTATAAAAAAATAAATTTAAAATCAAAGCTTCAATTTTTTTTATGGCTGCCAATATCTGGGGGGGCAGCAGACAAGGACTGGTTCGCTGGTGGCATGCGACGGCATCAAATTCATTATTGAATTCTCTGAACAAGAAAAGAAAAATGAGATGAAAAAAGAGAATAGAAGCATAGGAGATCTAAAGAAGAAGAAATAGGGCAGAAAAATAAAGAGAGAGAGACAACAGAGGGAGATTATTGAATGTGTGGAATTCGATTGCAAAATAAAAAGGTTACAATCAATGGATACTCAATTGATACTAATTTGTATAGAATTAGTAATTTGTATATCAACTTGTAATTAAGCTAAAACTTTAATAGTGAGGGTAAATCAGTTTCAAAACTATTATAGCTAAGTAAAAATCTTAAATTGAATTAATATTAATGCTAACAAAAGAAATTCAATTCAATACTAAGCATGACAGTAGTGCTGGATATCTATTTGTTTTAGTTTTGCGTTTGTTTAGATAGAAAAAATGCATAGATTATTTTTTTATTGTTTGGTCATATAACTAATACTAAGTACTTATTAGTCGTATTTATTTTAGCATGACTCAATACTTTTAGATTATGTTCATTTTTATTATGACTTATTAATTAGCAAAATTTATTTTATGCGATTTTTTATTGCTGAATATTTTAGTACGTGTCATGACTCATCTCAATTTTTTTCCATTTTCTTGGGTAATATCTTATATTTTTTTATCCTACTAGGATCAAAGAAATATTTAAAATACAAGTTATATGTTTTGTATTATGAATATTTTACTGGAAAAAGTCTGAAAACCTGAGAAAAGTAAACAATTCGAGAAAAATCGAGATTGAGAAATCAAACTTTTATTGATTTGATTTGGTTTGATTTGGTTTGATTTATAGATTTAAAACCCCAATATAATTAGTTTGGTTTGATAATTAAAAAAAACCAGAACTAACCCACTTATGTACCCCTAACAGGTTTGGTGATGCAGACGAACAAAGGAATTAGAAAAGAAAAAATAGTATATAATGAAGAAATGAGATAATTGACAAGCATTGGGATCAGCGAGAAGAAAGGTTAATAATAATTAACAAACAAAAAAGAGAGATACAAGAAAAAGAAAAGTAGAACACAAGAAGAAAGGAATTTGAACACAAGAAAAAGGGAACAGAAATAAAAGAATTCATCTCTATCTACAATAAAAAATGATATATTACTAAAGATCAATCCTAATTAAGAAATAACACCTTGAATATATTCAAGAAATATTAATTGGTATATCGGCATTAATAGAACTATTAGGGGTCGTTTGTTGGGAACATAGTTATCCTAGGATTATAATCATGATTATAATCTCACATCTAATATAGGATAGATAATACTAAGATTTTGATTTAAATTTTACACCGACATTAGCTAATATCCATCAGTAAACACTGGATAAATTGTTTATCCGTAAAATAGTACAGTTGAATTTATAGCGTGGTTTATAGACAAGCGCATCGATTTAATTCCAAAATAATAAATAAATTAAATAAAAATGTAAGACTTAGCGTTGAATTCAAGATAAAATAGAAGATATACTAGGTTCCGGGAGCAAGGCTTCCGAAGACAGGAACAAGAATATTGATAAACAGAAAATAAAGTATTATTTAGCTTAGAATAATGTGTACAATAAGTTTTTCAGAATTTTCGTATCTTAAAATGGCTGTTGAAGTCACTATTTATAGCTAAACCTAGGGAACAAGGTCATAGGACCAAGCCCTCTTAAATGACAATAATGGGGGCAATTGATAAATATGTAACAACAAGTAATGAATGCAAAAATTCTCTGTAACGGGTATATTCAAAAATGAGGAATATTCTTCACAGAATGTCATCTGGTGGCAAATATTCGTTTGCCCTCGTTAATAATGTTTCCTTCGGGGTCTACCTGATACCAAACCGAAGTTGTTGTCCTCTGACTTGGTTTTCACACGCTTTGAATTCCGTCTGTCCCTGGTTACACATGTCACTCTATTATTCGAGTATTAAATGTGAACCAATTTTACCCTATATAGATAGTCCCCCTGTTTTCTGGTGGCATATCTTTGTGTCACCAGGAAGTTGATAAAGATTTCTTTCTTAGCGGTAAATTCTCTCAACCCTTCTGAAAAGTTTCTGAACACGGGTTACTCCATGATTTAGCAATATTTTTGCCGGTCTCGAGATAATCATGGCCATGATTTTAGCCGCCTATTACTTTACTAATACACATATACTTAAGAGTTCTACAAACTCTCTCAACTTCTTTGTATTCTACGCTTTGCTGCTTTCATCTTTCTTCACAGAACTCTTACCACCTTCTGCTGATCATGGCTTCCTTTAATAACTCTTCCAAAAACTTCAATCTTCTATTCGGTGGGGCCCCGAGGGAGAGTAAAGACAAAGAAATCTATGTTGATGTTGACCTCCTTACGGTGACCACTATTATTCCCAAATATCTCAAGTCAAGGACTTTGAAGAAAATTTTCCTTTTTCAAGCTCTCGCACTTGAGTTGTTAGCATATACCCTTCTTTTATCCATCCTTCCAGCATTCCTGCTGTGAAAAAGGACTATGATTGCCACGACCTGAACATCATTCCTTCCGAACTGGTGGAGCGAGTAGCTTTTACTAAGAAGGGCTTCATGTATATTTATAAGTACCCATTCACTTTGGGTGCATTTTCTTTGAGTGAGGGATTAGACTCTGTGATTTTGGAGCTATGCCAACGATACCAAGTTTGTTTGGCACATGTGGGCCTTTTAGTATGGCGATCGGTGGCCTATCTGCGGCAGCTGTGCCAAGAAACACAGGAGGAGTTTACCTTGGCTCATATAATGAATCTCTACTCCACCAAGATTTTCCATGGGGGAGTAATAAATTTCAGCAAATGTGGCCACCATGCTTTGCTCACCAGCATGGATGACGACAACGACCGTGGATGGATGTAGCGATTTGTCATTATTGCCACTAGGGATATCATCCCGGCCACTACTCCATCTTTCCTCGAGTCCTGCACTCGTACACATAAGTTCAAAGTCTGTCTTTTTTCTGAAAAAAGGTTGTTTCATGTAGTTGCCAACCCTTCTCTTTTGATTATTTTAGTATTAGATGGACGCCTCTAAGGGTTGAAGGCTTGGACCAGTGGGTTCGGAAGATTCTGGACATCACCACACCTGAGACCCGCCGGTGAAAAGAGTTGGCCCCCAAATACGTATGGAGGGACAAAAATCATAGTAAGTTGACTCGTAAAACCTATCTTGCCCCATCTCATCTTTGTGCATAAGAAAATAGGCTAACCTCACTTTTGGTTAGATTCAAGTCTCCCATAAGGCTCTGTTACCATCCTTGAGGAAGATGTTTTGGTTGATCCCGTAAAGGCTACGAGGTTGCTGAAGAGGCTCTCACCAGAACAGGCACCATCGGATCTGCTTCTGGTGCAAGCACTTCCTCTTGGAGTCCCCGGCCAGAGAACAAACAACCAAAAGAGCGGCGTTCTTCCTCTGCTAAGGGTAAGAATAAAAAGGTGAATAAAGAAGCGCTAGAGCTAGCCACAATCACTGTGGTGATTGA
This sequence comes from Nicotiana otophora, assembly GCA_000715115.1. Lineage (NCBI taxonomy): Eukaryota > Viridiplantae > Streptophyta > Magnoliopsida > Solanales > Solanaceae > Nicotiana > Nicotiana otophora. The sequence continues at coordinate 62,135 of AWOL01S0000976.1, forward strand.
TGATGATGGGGAAGCCATTGATGAAGGGGCTTCCCTACAAAGGAGACAATGACCTTCATCAGCTTAACAAAATGCTTAATTTGAAGAGCTTATAACCCTAACCGGGGACGATGCCCAAACACTCTGGGAGAGTTTGACTTGGTGGAGAATGTTAATTCTCCATTTTCGGTTCCAGTTTCTGCTCCCAGTACTATGAGGCTTGAGTACCAGGCCTTTTCCATCTTCGGTTGGTGAGCAACCAACAACCAGCACTGCCTTCGCCGTAGCTGCTTTTCATCCCACGACACCATCAACTTTATCTCCTTCCACGCCGACCGTACCTTCATCACTGGTAGCTGCTATATCCCCCCCCACCGACTGGAGATTCCCGAGAGGAGGATGTTCCTCTTCCCCAATCCCCAGACCACTGGAATTTGGGGCACAACTACTCGCCCCCTTCTACAGATCCCCGGGGGGGGGGGGGGGGGGGGGGGGGGGGGAGTGTCTCCCTCTCGATGTCTACTAAGTGCTATCTATTGTCCTGGCCAGTGGAACTCACCAACTATCTGAAGATGTTGGTTTTATAAAAGGATAAGAAGAAGATACACGCTCTCTCGGGAGAGTGGTTGTTAAACAATGCCATGCACAACGCAGCAGCGGTAGCATACTTATTCTCTTTACTGCTTGTTTCTTCTTGATTTGCGATGACAGAGTTTCTAATTTGGGTTTTTCCTTCACATGCCAACTTACTTGCTTCTAAGGGACTTCAGAAATTGATCCTTGATAAAGAAAAGCTTAAGTCCGAGCGGGATCAACTATTGGTCGAGAGGGACCAAATTATTGCTCGCCTCCCGATGTTGGAAGCAAAAGCACTAAAGATGGTAAGTTAGAGTCTCGGTTGCAACAGAGTGAACAGGAAGTGATGGCCCTCATCCAAGAAGCCTCTCATCTAAAATTATATTTTCAAGAAGCTAAGGCTAAATGGCCTGAGGTCCAGAATGCTGTGCTTGCTGCTACCGAGAGCGAATCTGCCTCCACTGAGAGATTGAATAACTTGGAGGCAGCTTTGAACTCCAAAGCTGAAGAGGCTTCTGTTGCCGAGGAGATGCGTGCCCATATGGAGGATTGGTATAAGAGGATCATGGAACATAATAAGGTTCACATAACCACTATCTGTGATCTTGATCTTAGACTTAGCGTCGCGAGATTCGAAAGGGATGGCTTTTCGATCAAGGTCGAGCGGCTTAAATCAGAACTCCAGCACTGAGCAGATTCTCTCATTATTGAAAAACATATTTTATGTATAACATGACCTTGGAAAAGGCCAAAGTGGGCGTCATTGATATTAATGACGAAATCGCCAAGGCCCGAGAGCTGGAGTCAACTACTCGAGAGTGCCTCCCAGCTCAGCCTAAAGCTACTGACTGTTCTGGTTCCGGTTCCGAATTCTCAGGAACCGAGGATGAAAGTGAAGAGAATAATGATGAAGGCCGAGATCCCGAGCCGACGTCAGATTCACCGACTTCTCCTGCGGGCGCTGATGCTTGTCTTCCCCTGAGTTTTGGGAGCGATGTAGTTTAGCTCTTTTATTATTTCTTTTCCTTTGTTGTATTCTTTTTGTATTGTTTTACCTGTGCTGCTTGGCATGTTTGATAAATAAAAGTGCTTTTCGTTTAAGCATTATGTAAAGTTTACTTTTTTTGCGTTGAATTATGCAAGACTTCAGGTGCATTTTCCCTCGATAGCATTTGGGTTCTAGGCGTAAAATCTTCCGGAACCAACCCTTTACTGTAAGTGCTTCATAATATAGGGCCCTCTTATGTTTATGGTGCTCTAGAAGAGGACGTCTCATGTTCATTCCGGCACTAGCATTTGAAGTACTTGATTAACTTTCAAATGTTAAAATCAATTCATCGTTTGGACAATAAACAAGATAACAATAAAAGGACTTTATTTTATTCCTACTATCTTCAAAAGTATATAAGTATTCGCTTTGCTGAAGAAAAGAAATTGTCATTACTTGTGCCTAATTTGTACAACTTGTTTCTACGGGGTTAGTTGTGCAGTACCCTGTCCCGATAAGACATTTTTGTTCCTGAATTTTGTAGTCTCGGTTTCTGTGGAGATCAAGCTGGCGTATTCTCATATCATTCCCCCCAGTGTTTGAATAGGAAAAATGTGAATTGGAACACTGGAAGTCTTGAACCTTTGAGGATTCCACTAGTGAATGGTTGGATAATTTTTGGTCTGATAGCAAGCTTCATTTCCCATTAGGAACTTTGCTGCCGAGCCAAAGATTATCTAACCACCCCTAGTGTCTTGTAGGGAAAACACTTGTAAATAGATAAATGGCCTTTGGTCCGATGGCAAGTTTTGTTTCCCATTAGATATTTTCCACCGAGCCAAAGACTATTTAACCATCTCGCAGTGGTTTGTCGTTTGGATGCCTTATCGTTTAAAGGTCTTATTTTCGCTGATGGCATTTCCTTCGTAGTATGGTTTTTGTTGTTTCCTCATTAAAAACCTTGCCAGAATAACCCAATTGGGACAAAACCTGGATGAAGGAAAAAAGAATGCAGCACAAACTTTCAGTATAAGCGGTGATTATCAGCAATAATACCTTTTGAAGTGAGTCAGGTTCCAGTTGGTAGGCAATTTGACTCAATCTTGGTTTTGTATGGTCCTTTCCCGGTGACAACTGAAACCCGGTAGGAGCCTTCCCATATCGGACCCAGCTTTCCTGTGTTGAGCTCCCGGGTGCTTTGAGTCACCTTTCTTAAAACGTAGTCTCCCACTTTGAAATAGCGGAGATTGGCCCTTCGATTATAGTATCTTTTCATTCTTTGTTTTTGAGCCACCATCCTTATATGCGCTAAGTCCCTGCATTCGCCAAGCAGCTCCAGTTTGACTAGTAATGCTTTGTTATTTGTTTCTTTGTCCGCCCTGAAGTACCTCAAGGTGGGCTCTTCTACTTCCACTAGGATCAAAGATTTTGCTCCGTATACGAAAGAGAAAGGTGTCTCTCCCGTGCTTAACTTGGTCGTCGTCCGGTATGCCCATAACACTCTTGGTAATTCTTTGGGCCACTTCTCTTTGGCTGCTTCCAATCTCTATTTGAGATTTTGAATAATCAACTTATTTGTTAACTCCGCTTGCCCATTTGCGCTCGGATGGTATGGCGAAAATGTGATCCTTTTAATTTTCAAGTCTTCAAGGAATTTTGTGACCTACCGCATATGACTGTGGCCCGTTGTCACAGGAAATCTCCTTAGGTATTTCGAACCAACAAATTATGTTCTCTCATAAGAAATCGACCACTTCGCATTCTCCGATTTTCTGGTAAGGACATGCTTTAACCCACTTCATGAAATAATCAGTTATAATTAAAAGAAATCTTACCTTTCCGGGAGCCGGTGGTAGCGGCCCAACTATATCCATTCCCTATTTCATTAATAGCCACATGGATAATATCGAATGCAGTAAATCTACCAGTTGGTGCATTTACGATGCATGGCGTTGACACTTGTTGCATTTCTGAACTAATGTTTTAACGTCTTGTTCCATCCAAGGCAAGTAGTATCCTTCCCTAACTAATTTTAACACCAACGAATCTGCACCTGAATGATTTCCACAAATTCCTTCGTGAACCTCTCTCGTGACGTAATTAGCCTCGTAGGCTTCTAAGCACCAGGACAATGGGCCTTGGAACGACCTTCTGTATAACTGTCCTCCCTAGAAGATGTAATGAGCTGCTTTGGTGCGGAGTGCCCGGGATGCCTTCGGGTCTTCGGGCAACTTTCCATACTCAAGGTAGTCGATGGTTTCATTTCTCCAGTCCCAAACCAAGTTGATTGTATTTACTTCATAATAACCGTGCACATCCAGTATCGAGTGCATAAGTTGTACGACTGTACTAGAATCTGATCCCTTCATTTTTGTGGACGAGCCCAAATTGGCCAATGCATATTTCTCTGCATTTTCTTCTCTTGGGATGTGAGTAATTGACCATTCCCTGAATCGTGGGAGTAGAATTTGAAGTTTCACCACATATTATTGTATGCGTTCCTCCTTGGTGTCGAAGATTCCATATACTTGATTTACCACCAGTTGGGAATCACATTTGATTTCAATGACCTGGGAGTCTAGTCCCCAGGCCAGTTCAGGTCCTGCAATCAAAGCCTCAAACTCGACTTCATTGTTAGTCAAGGGAACAGTTTTTATGGCATGCCTCATGACTTCTCCCGAGGGCGTAATTAAGACTACCCTAATCCTGGACCCTTTCACGTTGGAAGCTCCATCCATGAACAAGGTCCAAACTCCTGATGTTGTTTTTGACACCATCACTGCTTCCTTTTTGGCCAAAGGCAGCATCCCGAGACTGAAATCCGCCACGAAGTCAGCCAAAACTTGTGATTTGATTGAAGTCCTGGGTTTATATTCGATGTCAAATTCACTCAGTTTTAATGCCCATTTGGCCAGTCGATCTGACAATTCAGGTTTGTGAAGGACATTCCGCAGGGGAAAATTTGTTACCACGTCTATCGGGTGGCATTGAAAGTAAGGCCTGAGATTTCGAGCGGCAACTACGAGAGCTAAGGCAAACCTTTTAAGGTACGGATAACGAGTTTTTGATCCCATTAAAATTTTACTAACATAATAGATAGGAGATTGCGCACCTTCATTTTTCCGGACTAGAATGACACTTACTGCTACCTACGACATCGCTAAGTATATTAGCAACTGTTCACCTTCGTTCAGCTTTGATAGTGACAGAGGGATTGATAAATACCATTTCAAGTCTTTTAGAGCCTATTGGCATTCTAGATTCTATTCGAAGTTGTTGTTCTTCTTCTTCAGAAGTGAGAAGAAGTGATGGCATTTTTCCGAAGACCGAGAAATGAATCTGCTTAGAGCGGCCAATTTTCCAGTTAGTCTTTGGGCTTCTTTCATGTTTGTCAGCTGGTCTGAAATGTCCTCGATGGCTTTAATCTTGTCGGGATTGACTTCGATCCCCCGTTGTGACACTAGGAAACCCAAAACTTTACCGTAGTTGACTCCGAATGCTCACTTTTTGGGGTTAAGCTTCATGTTATGCATCTTTAGGATATCAAAGGTTTCTTGGAGGTGTCTCAGATGTTCATCTACGTTCAAAGACTTAACCAGCATATCATCTATGTAAACTTCTATTGTTTTACCAATTTTCTTTTTGAACATTTTGTTCACGAGCTTCTAATAAGTGTCTCCGTATTCTTAAGCCCGAAGAGCATCACATTCTAGCAATATGTGCCAAAGTTTGTTATGAACGAAATTTTTTCTTAATCCTCTGGGTTCATCTTGATTTGGTTGTACCATGTTTGGCAATGGGAACGAGTCTTTTGAGCACACCTTATTCAGATCCTTATAATCTACGCACATGCGAAATTTATTATTCTTTTTTGGAACTACTAGTATGTTATCTAGTCATTCGGGATATTTTATCTCCCGGATTGAACCGATATCGAGCAATCGAGTTACCTCTTCTTTGACAAACCTCTTTCTGACCTCGGTGATCGGGCGCTTCTTTTGCCTTCTCGGAGGGATGTTAGGGTCTAGGCTTAACTTGTGCACAGCCACCTCCAGTTGGATACCTGTCATATCCGCGTGAGACCATGCAAAATAATCAGCCTTAGTTTTAAGAAATTCTATAAATCCTGACCTGAGCTTGGAGTTTAATCCTGTCCCTAAGTGGAACTTGCTCCCTAGAACTTTTCGAACATTCAACTTGTTCGAGTTCTTCCGCCGAGTATTTGATTGCGTTCGTTACTACCGGTACCTGGAATTACCTTGGTACCTGATAGGATTCCGATGGCTCCTCCCCTTTGTTGTCTTCATTTGGTTCGGGAGCGAGCGTATGTTCCTATAATTGCTATGCCGCGTGTTCCTTCCCTTTTACCGCTGGAAATCGAGACCGCATTCATCTCCCTTGTCACCGGTTGATCTCCTCTTATTTTCTTGACTCCCTCTGGAGTTGGGAATTTCAGAAGTTGGTGATATGTTGATGGCACGACCTTCATCTCATGTTGCCATGGTCTGCCAAGAATTATGTTGTAACACATATCGCCATCTACTACGTCAAACAAGGTAGTCTTCATGACCCCTTCAGCGTGTGTGGGCAACATGATCTCCCCTCGAGTTGTCATACTTGCTAAGTTGAACCCAGCGAAGAGCTTTGTGGATGAAAGGATACGTCCAATTAGCTTGTCTTGCTCTCGCACTCTCCATTGAAAGATATTAGTTGAACTCCCTAGGTCCACCAAAACACGTTTAATTTTAAAATCTAAAACGTTAAGAGAAATTACTAGGGCATCGTTGTGCGGTAGTATAAGTCCATCGGCATCCTCTTCTATGAATGTGATGTCATCCTCGGCAACTTCCCAAAATCTCTTGCTATGAGTTACCGACACCTTTGTCTCTTTCGTTGATGATAAGGTTACCCTATTGATCTCGTTCCCCCCAAAAATCATGTTGATGGTTTGTCGGGAAGGGTCTTCACCTATCTTAGCGGGCTCTGCATTATCCTGGTTGAGGCAATAATTGTTTTTGGCTCAGTCGCTTAGGAACTCTCTGAGATGGACATTTTTAACAACATCACTACCTCCTCGCGCAGATGTCATCAGTCCCCAATCCGGTGGCCATTAGTCCTATGATACTCGCATCATATATTAGGATCCATTTGGCTGGGATTAGGTCTCACCATCCTCGAGAATCATGCTTCCTTGATGTTCCTCATCGCTGATACCAACTCTACTACACTGACGTTGAAATTATACTCGGATAGTCTGGGATATGTGGAATCCCGGGAACTCGATACCTCTTTATCTTATAATATTCCATCCAGCCTCAGTTCTTCTATCGGACGCGAACTTATCCGCCGATCAAAACCCTTTGTCGCGTTCTTTAGCCCTTTCATAGGGAAAGAACTGGCCTTTAGAAGATTGTTGATCTGCGTCCAAATCATCCTTCGACTTATCCCTATTTCTTTCTCGATCCCGACCCTTAATTGATATCGGGAACCCAAGCTGATCATCTTCTATCCTTATGTTCAATTCGTAAGGGTTATGGACATCTGCCCATGTAGTTGCCTGGAACTCGAGTAGGCTTTCTTTCAGTTTTCTAGAGGCGCCGGAGCTCCTCGGGTTCAGCCCTTTAGTAAATGCCTTAGCCACCCATTGGTATGGAACGACCGATAGCAGCATCCTTTCTTTCTGAAACCTGGTCACAAACTCGCGTAGCAACTCGGATTCTCTATGCAAAATTCTGAATATGTCCGTCTTCTGGGCCTGGACCTTCCTGGACCCAGCATGGGCCTTGATAAAAGAGTCTACGAGCATTTCAAAGGAATCTATTGAGTGCTCGGGTAAAAGCGAGTACCATGTCAAGTTCCCCTTCATGAGGGTTTCTCCGAACTTCTTCAGTAGGACCGATTCAATCTCGTGTGGAGTTAAGTCGTTTCCTTTCACCGTCATTGTATAGGTGGTGATATGCTCCCGAGGATCTGAAGTCCTATCATATTTTGGTACGTTTGGCATTTTGAACCACTTCGGAATAAACTTTGGTGCTACGCTTGGATTGAACGGCAACTGGTGTATTTCTTTGACTCCGGTCCCTTCAGTACTGGTGGTGCGCCCGGAATTTGGTCCATTCAAGCGTTTATTTCCCTTATAAACCGCATGAACTCGTTTTAAAAAGGATTACTATAATTATTGTTACCAGATCCGCTGCCGGTCCCCCGGCCTCGTTGAAGATGACCTCTCGTCTTGGGGTGTTGTTATAAACCCTTTGCGCTATTTGATTCGCGGGAGCACCGATTTTGTCATAGTCTGGTCTTGCCGTGAGAGATGGCTCATGATGGCCTTTTTTTGTTCTCTCAAAATGCTCACTGTATCCGCAACGTGCTCGTCTTCGGCATCATCAAGAGTTTCCTCACGTACGTATTGTGGATATCGCATGCCATGAACCGGTGTGGATACGTCCTCCTCATTGCGGGTGTCACTGATCAAATCCTCATGTTGCGGCAGATTTTCTTGTGCCTCAACGTTGTGTGCGATGTTGCCATCGTTAGCTACCATCTTTTATGATTTTTGGTAAGAAAAAAAGAATCAAATAGATTAGTAATAGATACAAGAATCAACTCAATTACGCAACTGTCTAAGCCCCACGGTTGTCACGACCCAAAATCCCACCACAGGCGTCGTGATGGCACTTAGTCTCTAAGACTAGGTAAGCCGATTACAATTACAATTCAAGCTTTTTTGTTTTTTTTTATAAAGATATAATTTAATACACGTGTCGAAACCAACAACGAAAATAATTTTAAAAACCTCCCAGGACTGGTAATATTGAGTCACGAACTCTAACTGAATTTATAAAATGATCTCAAGGATCGAATATACAATACTGTTCGAATAATAATTAACAGTACAATAAAATGGAAAGACTCCAAGGGACTACGACAACCAAGCAGCTCTACCTTGAATTCTTGCGATCAACACACTAACTCTGCCCCGAGTCCGATATCTCCAATACCTGGCTCTGCACAAAAACGTGCAGAAGTGTAGTATGAGTACACCACGGTCGGTACCCAGTAAGTATCAAGACTAACCTCGGTGGAGTAGTGATGAGGTACAGTCAAGACACTCACTAATCAATTAACCTGTGCAATGTAGCAGTATATAATAATAATACTAATAGAAACAAATGGCAATGATGGCAACAAGAATAAATAAATGATGTAAACAACAAGGCAACAAGAACACCATAAATATTTCTCAAACGAAAAAGGAACATAAATACAACCAATCAATCAAGTCCCTCAAATATACGTCTTTCCAATGTAAGTACTTCCAGTATAAATATTTCAAATATAAGTTTTTCACTAAAAATCCTTGGAATATAAACTTGTCAAATAAATATATATTTCGAATATACTCCCTTCAAATAAAATTCTTTCAACTATAATTCTTTCAAATATTATTTTTGAAATATAATTCCTTCAAATAAAAGTCACCTTGTGACACCTCATTTCATAATCATAAAAATACGGGTCTCAACCCACTTCCATATTTTCACGGCACCTCGTGCCCATATTTCTATCACAACAGAACGGACAACTCATGTGCCAATAATATCAATGTATATAAGATCCACATGATCAATTTATTTCCGCTAAAGTGAGTTTATAATTTTTAAATCAAGTAAGATATCAACAATGAAATGAATTTATTTTAGAAATCATTTGGGTGAAGAAAATAACATTGCACTTAAATTAAAGTATCAGATAAACTATTGATTTGGATGTAAAACTATTTAATTTAAAACATAATAATAATATTTTTTTATTTAAATCAACTTAATCATCGAAAATCAGTAAGAAAAATCAGAAATGTACTTTTTCAAAGTCTCGGCTAAAATGCCAAAGCCAACATAATATAACTAGAAGCACAAAACACATAATAATAAAGTCAACTAGTACATCACGGAAAAAGACAAGAATTTACATATTAAATGAAATAAAATCACCCAAGACAAGAACATAAATAAAGAAATATCAACAGGCACTCCCGAGGTACCGCCTCGTAGTCCCAAATCATAAATAAATTGACAATATCTCATTTTCTTATATCACCGTGGGGGCCTTCACATTTAATTTAAAAAAATTATTTTTTCCGAAATAGCATCCTGCGTTTTAGCCACCCTTATCACACCGCATGACTTCTAGTAGTTTCCCTGCTAGCCACGCATTTCAAGCCACCCTTATCTCACCGCATGCGTTTCAACACCCTGACCTTATATCACTGCATGCGTATCAATATCATAAAATTTCACAAATCGCACCTCAAGTGCCAAAATATCACAGCATAATACGACTTGCACCTCAAGTGCTCACATATCACAACATATCACAAATTGCACATCAAGTGCTCAAATATTACAATATATCACAAATTGCACTTCAAGTGCTCAAATATTACAGAATATCACAAATTGCACATCAAGTGCTCAAATATTATAACTTTTCACATAAATCAACAATACATTATTTTTTCACAATAAGAAACCCATGGCTCGACCATAATGTGCACAAAAATCTTAACAAATATATCCAGAAGTGAACAACTCAATAAAATAATATTTCATATAAAAATCAATATGGCAATCACACCAAATGATCATATAAAAAATAAATCCAACAAAACAAGGATTTAGCTAAGACAATTAAAGGATTTAATAAGTGCCAATAATTTTCAATTTAATGCATAAGGGCGTCTAAGGATTTTAACCAATGTAATTTGCACATATAAACCAAGTACGTACTCGTCACCTTGCGTACATGATTTTCAATTATACAAATTGCACATAAGACTCAATGCCTAAGGGGAATTTCCCCCACTCAAGGTTAGGCAAGATACTTACCTTTTTGAAGTTAGGCCAAAATTTCAAAATCGCCTTCTTGCTTGAATTGACCTCCGGATAGCTCAAATCTAACTAAATTAATTCAATTCAGTGAATACTAATTATAGGAATTAATTCCATATGAAAATACTAATTTTCCAACAAAATCCGAAATTTGACTCAAAAATCGCTTCTAGGGCCCACGTCTCAGAATCCGACGAAACTCACCAAATCCGATAACCCATTCAATTACGAGTCCACCTATACCAATTTTATCAAATTCCGATAACAACTCGACCTTCAAGTCTAAAAAAATTTTTCTTGAAATTTTTGCAAAAATCTTGATTTCTTCCATCTAAATCCGAAATAAATGATGAATATAACCATGGATTTATGAAATATAATCACTTTTAGATATAGATCACTTACCCCAATCCATATGGCGAAAATCGCCTCAAAAATCGCTTCAATCCGAGCTTCATAGCTCCAAATATGTTAAAATGGCCGAAACCCCAAAATATAGCTTCTGTCAAGGTAGGTCGCATCTTTAAAATGCGACCTACTTCAACTTTCCAACCAGAAATTTCTGCCGAAACTGCTTTACTAGCCTTTATTGAGTCAATCATAACTTTCTGTACAAATGTCCAAATGATGAATAGTTTAACTTTCTGGAAACTAGAATCAAAGGGCTACAACTTTCATGTTTTGAAACTTTTTGATTACTTATAGATTTTGAGATATAAGCTTCCAAATTAGGCACCATGCATCAGAAAATTCTAGCGAAACTGCTTTACCAGCCTTCATTCAGTCGACCATAACTTTCTGTACAAATGTGTTTAACTTTCTGGAAACTAGAATCAAAGGGCTACAACTTTCATGTTTTGAAACTTTTCAGATTCCTTATAAATTTCGAGATATAAGCTTTCAAAATCGGCTCTGCGATTGTACCAGTTGCTGTCCAAAAATAGCTTCTGCAGCAGAAAAATTCCAGCAGCTCTTTTTGTCCGAAATCCAGTCTGTTAACCTTCCGAAATCCACCCGAGGGCCACGGGACCTTAACCAAATATACCAACATGTCCCAATATACAATACAAACTTAGTTGAGGCTTGAAATCACGCCAAACAATGCCGAAATTATGAATCGCGCATCGAATCGAATTATGAGTTTTCAAATCTTCCAACTTCATTATTTTGTGCCGAAACGTATCAAATCAATTCTGATTAACCTCAAATTTTGCACACAAGTCATAAATAACATAACAGATCTATGAAAAATTTCAGAACTGGATTCCGACTCCGATATCAAAAAGTCAACTCCCTGGTCAAACTTCCCAAAAATTCAACTTTCGTCATTTCAAGCAAATTTTCACTACGGACTTCCAAAAACAATTTCGGACACACTCCTAAGTCCAAAATCACCATACGGAGCTATTAAAATTATTCAAATTCCATTCAAGGGTCGTTTGCTCAAAAAACAACTCTCCGATCAACTCTTTCCATTTAAGCTTCAAAATGAGAATTGTTCTTTAATTTAAATTCTGAATCTTCCGAAAACCAAACTCGACTGTACACGCAATTCATAATACATATTACAATTTTGCTCGAGACCTTAAGTCGCTGAACATCACATAGATTCTTAAAACGACAAGTCTGATCATTACAATGGTGGGCACCAAACTATTTACCCGCAAAACGATACAGTTTAATTTTTAGCGTGGTTTATAATCAAACGAATCAATTTGATTCCAAAATAATAAATAAATTAAATAAAAATGTAAGACTTAGCATTGAATTCGAGATAAATAACAGACAACTTGGTTCAGGGAGCAAGGCTTTTGAAGACAGCAACAAGAATATTGTTAGACAAAAATATAAAATATTATTTAGCTTAGAATAATGTGCAGCATAAGTTTGTCAGAATTTTTGTGTCTTACAATGGCTGTTGAAGTCACTATTTATAGCTAAACCTAGGGATTAAGGTCCTAGGATCAAGCCCCTCTTAAATGACCATAATGCGGGCAATTGATAAATATGTAACGACAAGTAATGAATGCCAAAATTCTCTGTAACGGACGTGTATTCAATAATGAGGAATATTCTTCACAGAATGTCATCTGGAAGCAAATATTAGTTTTCCCTCGTTAATAATGTTCCCTTCAAAGTCTACCCGATCCCTATCGAAGTTGTTGTCCTCGGTCTTGGTTTCCACTCGCTTCGGCTTTCGTCTGTCCCTGATTACACGTATCACTCTATCATTCGAGTATTTAATGTGAACCAATTTTACCCTATACATAAATATAATCCAAATTTTATATTGGAATAATATTCTAATTCTGACAACCAAACGACCCATTAAAATTTTATTAAGTGAACCTAAAACAGAAATAGAAAATCATGAACCTAGAACTCAAAAAGAGAATAGGTCATATTGATTTATAAAATTCTGCATACACCACTAGGAGTATCAACTTTCAAAAACATAACTCTTCGCCTATGTATGAGTTTAAAACTAACAAAACATATATATATATATATATATATATATAAATATTTTATCAAAATTATGAAATGATATTACCCCTTGAAATACTCTTTTTTTTTTTTAATTTTTTAATTTTTTCACTCTATTCTTCTCTTTTTTCCAATTTTTTAAAGATCTGGATCTTTTCTTAATAACTCTTTCTTTAACCTCACCCTGGACACAGTTAACACATTTTCCCATTGTAACGACCCGACTGGTTATTTTGAGTATTACCACCCCGTTTCCCCATTTACTACTTAATTTGTGCTTTACAATTATTGTGTGACTTGCCGGGGTAATTGGTTCGGGTCCGGTGAGGTTTTGGAATGAATTGGAATATTTAGTTTCAAGGTTTAAAGCTTAAGTTAAAATAGTGACTGGATGTCGACTTATGTATAAACGACTCCGGAATAGAGTTTTGATGATTCCAATAGCTCCGTATGGTAAATTTGGACTTGGGAGTATGCCCGTATTTGCATTTGGATAAATATAGAAGATTTCGACACTAATTGGCGAAAGTTGGAAATATAAAGTAAAAGGTGTCTTAATTTGCACAACACCTACCTTTGAATGGGTATAACTCTCATAATGTGAAGATACTGTATTTTGCACCTAGAGTGTAGCTCTTTGAGTTTAGTTTCTAACGCATTAATCCGTTTGTCATTTGGACATTCCTACTAAACGCTATGATCAAATTACCAAAGTTAGATAGCCCAGTTATTTTGGCGGACAACGAAGTGAGGGTCACTTCGCCAGTGTAATGACTCGGCCAGTCGTTTTGAGTATTATAGCTCAGTTCCCCCATTTACTGCTCTATTTGTGCTTTATAGTTGTATTATGACCTATCATATTAGTTAGTTCGGATCCGGAAGGATTTCGGAATGAATTGAGACACTTAGTCTCATAATGAAAAGCTTAAGTTGGAAACGTTGACCGGATGTTGGCTTATATACAAACGACCTCGGAATTGAATTTTGATGATTCCAATAACTCTGTATGGTAATTTTAGACTTAGGAGCCTGTCCGGAAAATTATTTGGAGGTTCGTAGTGGAATTAGGCTTGAAATGGCGAAAGTTGAAATTTTGGGAAGTTTGACCGGGGGATTGACTTTTTGATATCGGGGCCAGAATCTGATTCTGGAAATTGGAATAGGTCCGTAATGTGAAATGTTACTTGTGTGCAAAATTTGAGGTCAATCGGACGTGATTTGGTCGGTTTCGGCATCGGTTGTGGAAGTTGAAGTTTCAAAGATCATAGATTTTGAATTTAGGTGTGATTTGAGGCCTCGAGTAGGTCTGTATTATATTATGGGACTTGTTGGTATATTTGGTTGAGGTCCCGGGGCCTCAGGTGAGTTTCAGATGGTTAACAGATCAAATTCGGACTTAAGGAAAATCCTGGAACTGCTGCCTCTGGTGTGATCGCACCTGCGAGGGTCTTGACCGCAGGTGCGATGCCGTAGGTGTGACATGGTTGGCGCAGATGCGGGACTGGGGCTGGCCTGGGATGAATGCAGGTGCGAAGGGGGAATGCGTATCTGCGAGCCCGCAGATGCGAGGCTTTCGAGGGCTGGCTGTCTCCGCATGCACACATTTTTGTCCGCAAAAGCAGATGCGCACGTACGAGCCCAGGTACTGCAGGTGCGGAAATTCCTGGGTAGTGTTAAAAATGAGGGTTTCCGAGACTATTCTCATTTTAGAGATTTTGGAGCTCGGTTTGCGCAACTTTGGAGAGGTAGTTTTTCACACAACTTGGGATAAGTGTTCTTGACTCCCTTGTGATTATATTCCATGAATCTATCTTCATTTTTAGCAATTGGTTAATGAATTTAAAGAGGAAATTGGGGGGTGTTGGCCTAAAGTTCATAATTTGAATGATTGAGTTTTAAACATCGATTTGGAGTCGAAATTGAGTGAAATTAGTATGGTTGAACTTGTAATTGGATGTGTTTTTGGATTTTGTACGTTTCATTGGATTCAGAGACATGGGCCCTAGGGCAATTTTTAGAGTATAATTTTAGATTTTGTGGAACAATATTAGTATTTTGATATGGAATTAAATCCTATAAATTGTGTGGACTGAATCAAATTTATTGTGGCTAGATTCGAGCCGTTTAGAAGTTGATACACATAGAATGGGAATTCTGGAGCATTGTTTAGCTTGCTCGACTTTGGATTCATCTTCTTCGAGGTAAGTAACTCTTCTAATCTTGGAGCTGAGGGTATGGACCCTGATTATACGTGTTATGTATTTGGTGTTGAGGTGACGCACATGCTAGGTGATGGGCGTGTGGGCGTGCACCGTGTTGTACTGTGTAGTTATCTGAACTTGTTTGAAATCATAAAAACTCTACGTACTAGAGTTATCAAAATGTGATTCATGCTATAAACTATGTTTAGACTACATGTTTATCCTGTTGGGACCCACCGAGGTCATTTTTGGTGTTAAGTTATCCGCTTTCATTTCATTACATACTTAGTCATACGCATTCATATGCATATCATGTCTTAGTCTCTGTTGTTATTTATTGATACATCATATCATCATTTTCGAGCTATTTTTATGACATTGTGAGCCCATGAGAGAGAGACTGGAGAGATTGATGACTGAATGAGATCGAGGGCCTGATTGATTCTGATATTGATACTAATATATGATAGCGGTTGGGCTGAAAGAGTCCTTCCGGAGTCTACGCACACACCTAGTGAGCACGTTGGATATTATTAAGGGATGGATCTTCCCTGGACATGGATCTTGTCCGAAGTATTATATACCTGGAGATGGATCTTCTCCACGGGCTGGATTGGCCCTACTCGGTACTGAGTGACTGATGATCAGTTGATGTGTATATTCCGAGATGGATCTTCCCTGGACATGGATCTTGTCCGAAGTATTATATACCTGGAGATGGATCTTCTCCACGGGCTGGATTGGCCCTACTCGGTACTGAGTGACTGATGATCAGTTGATGTGTATATTCCGAGATGGATCTTCCCTGGGCCGGATTAGCCATATACAGTACCGAGTGATTGGGCATGATGGGTGGAATGTGTGAGAAAGTGAGATTGAGTACTCTGAGAGTGTGAGTACATGAGTTCATCTATGAGATACATTGCATTGACATGCACACATGACATACATGCATAGAGATGTATGTTTTCTCATGATGTATGGTATCACATCATTCATGATTTCTCACATATGTTGACAGATGGGCATAGTGATGCATTTGTTTTACACTAGTTATCTCGAAAGAAAATGAGACATCTTAATTATCATTGAAAGGATTTTGGAAAAAATACTGTTTTCAAACTTACTTATATTTTTGGCAACTTCAGTAAACGATGTGGGTTTTCACTAATGTACTTGAAAGTCAAAACTATTTTTAGAAATCATGATTTTGCTGAGCATTTTTATCTCTAAGTTACTTCTTATATTATTTGCTTTACGTTGTTATGGATTGTTGTTAACTATTGGTGTGGACCTGACCTTGGTACAAGCTCGTCACCACTTTCAAACTAAGATTAGGTTTGTTATTGTTGAGTACATGGGGTCGGTTGTACTCATACTACACTTCCTCACCCTGCGTGCAGATGTTGGCTGCTAATGTTGTTGTGTTCGTTGGGAGCTGGATCTGAAGATGTACCTACGTTCCGGTTGTAGCTGCCTTTTGTTCATGGTAGCCTTAGATTCATAAAACTCTGTTTATGTACTTTTCAAACAGATGATGTATTACTTCATACCTGCTTTGTATACTCTATTCTTAGAAGCTCATGATTTGTACTACCAGTTCTTGGGGAATGTATAATATTAAGATTTTTCTTTACTTAAATTTCTTTAATAATTGTTATTGGAATTGGATAGTTGATAATTGGCTTACCTAGCGGGTTGGGTTAGGTTCCATTACGACTAGTTGGATTTTGGGTCGTGACAAGGTGGTATCAGAGCCCTAGGTTCATAGGTTCTACAAGTCATGAGCAAGTGTCTAGTAGAGTCTTGCGGATCGGTATGATTACGTCCATACTTATCTTCGAGAGGCTACATGGCATTTAGGATATATACTTCCCATCTTTCTTTCTTTATCGTGCGAAATTGATTCAGCTTGAGACATAACTCTTTGAATTCCTTCCACTTATTCGTATGCAAGCATGAGCGCTCGATATCAGATGTGCATTGACAGCTTGTGATTCCATGGTTGAGGTACAAGATATGATTTTGGCATGCTAATGATGGGCTAGTCTGTAGGACTTGAGGCTGGGTTTTGACGGTAGCTTGAGCACGAAGATTTCGATTGTGTGAGCATGTGCTTTCGGGACTTATAGGTCCGTTGGTGCCCCTATTAGTGGAATTTGTGATTGGATGANTCACTTCAGTCTTGTAAAAATCTAAATCTTAGATGCTCATGATTTGTACTACCAGTCTTTGGAAATTCTTTGTATAATGGTTCAGTTATATTAACATTTCTTCTCTTAATTAATATCATTTGAACTGGTTTGTAGTTAATTGGCTTACCTAGCGGGTTGAGTTAGGTGCCATCACGATAATTTGGATTTTGGGTCGTGACAAGTTGGTATCAGAGCTCTAGGTTCATAGGTTCTACAAGTCATGAGCAAGTGTCTAGTAGAGTCTTGCGGATCGGTATGATTACGTCCATACTTATCTTCGAGAGGCTACATGGCATTTAGGATATATACTTCCCATCTTTCTTTCTTTATCGTGCGAAATTGATTCAGCTTGAGACATAACTCTTTGAATTCCTTCCACTTATTCGTATGCAAGCATGAGCGCTCGATATCAGATGTGCATTGACAGCTTGTGATTCCATGGTTGAGGTACAAGATATGATTTTGGCATGCTAATGATGGGCTAGTCTGTAGGACTTGAGGCTGGGTTTTGACGGTAGCTTGAGCACGAAGATTTCGATTGTGTGAGCATGTGCTTTCGGGACTTATAGGTCCGTTGGTGCCCCTATTAGTGGAATTTGTGATTGGATGACTATGTGGTAAGTATGATGAGACTGCGAGAGCATTGCCGCCGTCGCTGGGTGCTCTAGTGCGACCTTATTTCAGCGCCATGCCAGAGAGTTCCTACCGCCCACCAGCTATTCAGGGTTCTTCCAGTGAGTAATCGGGCCATCAGGGTCAAACTTCAGGGCAACAGTCTACAGCTCCGAGGGGTTGTTACGAGTGCGGGGATCTTGGCCACATGAAGAGGTTTTTCCCCAGATTTCAGGGCAAGGCAGTACAACAGGGTTCTCAGCCTATGATTACAGCACCAGCTATCGCACCAGCCGTCCGGCCGCCTAGAGGCGGAGGGCAAATGGGTAGGGTAGTCCTAGAGGTGGCGCTCCAGCTATATTCTATGCTTTCCCGGCCAGACCAGATGCAGTGGCCTCAGATGCTGTGATCACCAGTATTATTTCTGTCTGTGGTAAGGTTACTTCGGTATTATGTGATCCAGGGTCTGCCTATTCATATGTTTCATCTCTTTTTTCTCATTTCCTGGATGTTCCTCGTGAGTCCTTGGGTACTCATGTTTATGTGTCCCTTTCCTGGCTCATAACACTGTATCAGCATAAGTGCAGCCACCATTACAGATGTGATAGAAAGACGAGAGTGCAGAATAGGTTGTCCTTCCTCAACATGGTCCACAACAACCACTTTGAAAGCCTGATAGACAATGGACTCACACCCTTTCTTGGCCTCAATACACAGGATTAACGGGTCTTTATAAATGGATGGCTCGTCTTCTCCGTAAATAATGATTTCTTGCTTGTCATGTTCGAACTTGAGCATCTGATGCAAGGTGGATGGCACAGCTCCATCCATATGGATCCATGTCCTTCTAAGAAGAAAGTTATAAGAAGTTTCTATGTCCACTATTTGGAAGACAATTTCAAAATCAACCAGCCCAATTGTCATGGTGAGGTTGATTTCCCCAATGGTGTCTCTCACTGAGCCATCAAAATCCCAGATGTGGACATTGCTAGATCAGATTCTGTCTATATTGGTCTTCATGCTTTGCAAGATAGAGAGAGGGAATATATCTATGCTTGAGCCTCCATCAACCATGACTCGCTTTACATAGAGCCCTTCACATTTGACAGTAAGTGCAAAGCCCTACCTTCTTGATACTAAAATGCACAATCCACAATGATATAAAAATGCCACAATTCTCGATACCATCCAATGCAACTCCCAGTTTCTAGCCATATACAAATCTTGAAAATTCCAAATCACTACATATAAATCTTGAATCCATTAGAACCATTCTCGAGAGTCATCCACTCTACTCAAATCTCAATTAAACCGACCAAATGGACCGAACGACCTGTGCCCCATTAGCACGCCAATAACCAAGGGAGTAAAGAGTAACCCACACTCCTAAGCAATCGAGCAAATTCCTACTCCATGTACACTACATTCTTCGCGAATAACCACTCAATTATTTTATGATTCTCATATACCCATAGAGTGTAATACAACCTGTATCCAGAAATTCCTTTACCCGAGTCATCCTCGATCTCGACCTCTGCAAGTCATAACTGATTCACCAGTATACCCCGAACCAAAACCAATACAACATATAACCGTGCAATCAACTCATCGATAGCAGATTCCCCCACTTGGCTCAAAGCCATGGAATAAAACATCTAACTACTTACAATAACCATACCCCATTACTACCATAATACCACAGTGAGATTCCATTAAATCCTTCATCCGCTCATGCAACACAAACCATCTAGTACATCAAATCATCTGCAAATCTCGCGTTCATCCTCGTGATGGTTAAGCCAACTTCCACAGGCGATCCAAAATCAAATTGCAACATATATCATACACTGGTAAAAGAGAACTCTCTACAAAATATCATAGGGATCACACAACCTCAGGACACCTCGCAGGAGACAATCCACATGCTTTGCCTCAAACTGACATCTCCCTATACCCTTCCACAGTCACGACTACTACGCAATCACTTAGTCTTCCTTATTTGGAACCCATCAACAAGACATAAGAACATATTTCATTCTAGCATTAAGCAACAGAGAGGATCCTTAAATGCACCCATACTCGAGACTATACGTCACATCAAAACAAAAATCAAGCACCCAATAGTCCTTGCTACATCTCAAGTAAACTCTTCTCGACACATTAGAACAATAGGCTGACCTCTCCCAAACTGACCTCTGCCCCCAGACGGAGCACCACTGAATCCTCAAGACTAACGAAACCACTTGTCTTGCGGCATCTGCGCTCGGCCCCGTTGACGATAACCCTCAATCCTCCGAGCTATCTCCACAACTAGCTTGTAAGAAGTCCCCATCTCAACCTCTCGGGCCATTGTGGCCTCAATACCAGAGTGCAACCCCGCAACAAACCTCTGTACTCTCTCTGCCTCAGTAGGAAGTATCATAAGCGCATGGCGAGACAACTCGGAGAATCTAGCCTCATAATCGGTCACTGACATCTGACCCTACTGGAGTTACTCTAATTGAAACCGTGACTCTTCCCTCTAAGAGGGTGGAATATAGGCGTGTAAACTGATCACAAGTCATGGGAGGAGAACCTGCTGGTCTTCCAAGAAGATAGGGCTTCCACCACCTACGAGCCCTGCCCTACAACTAGAAAGTAGTGAAATCTACCCCGTGGGACTCTAATATACTCATGTTGTGCAGTCCAGTTTTAGGTTCATATAAGGTCTCTTTAGAGTGGGTGTCTCGGTTATGGTGCCTTAGGGTGCTTAAGAGGGAAGTCAACGGCTTATGGGCCTTAGGGCGTTGTGGTTTTATACTAGGGTCTCTTGTGTGGTGAATTTTGGTTTAGGATTGTGGTGTTCCAGCAAGGAGAAGAATTAATTTAAAGGCAATTTGGAAGGGACTTGGAGAAATAGGACAGCGTAGTAGTAGGTTGGATCAGCACAGTAATGGATATAATTGGTTCTTTGGGTACTTATGATGTGGCTAGTCTCCACAGGTGTTTCGTGGTACTGCTCTTGGGTTTTGGCAACCTGCGTGGCTAAGTTGAGTTAGAAAGATTCGGTTCAGATAGCTTGGTTATGTGCAAATGGACTTCGAAGAGTTTTTAATGGTTTTTACCATGGTTCGAGGAGTATATTTCTTACCCGCGTGAGGAATATGTTGCGTATTGGGATTCTCTCCGGGATGAGATCGAATGGAAGATTTCTGATTGATCGGGTATGTATTCTGTTTGTGACTCAGAGTTGATTATGAGATTTTTGTACTCTTCACAGGATGACATGGTAGATGCGGTGTGTTGTCTAGGATTGAGATTTGCATGTGCAAAGTCACAATTCAGTTTTGAAGGGAAGGACATAAATTCGTAGGCAACATGGACGGTTGCAGATGACTAGGTAAATGATATTACTAATCAATATGGCCTGATGAGAGTATACATTTTAGAAGGGGCAATGTGTTTTGATTTATGGATACTTCACTGGTATTGCGGCACTTTCCTGGTTGATTGACTGCTGATATTCAAATTTTGCTATGTGGTACGGAAGAATTTTAGAAGTATTCCTCGTGGGATGACCGTGTATGAGATATGTTTTAGACATTCTGGTGGTGGAGTTAGGATCAGATATGGTGATTCGTGTGTTCTATGTATTTGGAGACTAGGAGTTCTCAAGAGCAGATTGTTTTATGGTTATGGATTGTGAAGTCATGGCTGAAGCTAGCTAGATGATAATATGTGTTATGATTCAGTCATTGTGGACTTTCGGAGGGTTATTTATCTATTTATAGGTGACCAAAGTTGATTTAGGGTCCATTGGTAGGCCCAATTAGGATGTGTATTCTACACCGAGCCGGATTAGTTAGCTCCATACTGCTACTGTTGATGGATGTGCCATTCAGTTGTTGTTGAGCTTATTCGTGTTCTGAAATTATCTGTGAGTTACTCTTCTATGCTACAAGGAGTTGTGATTCGTTGGTTGTATGCACACATGATGCAATTCTATTAGGGCCTTATAGCAAAATTTGCACAAGATGGGTATTTGGGTGATGCATGATTGATTGCACATTGGTTATGTTCTTTCGGGTTTGTGTGGCATTGTATCATTTGCTTCTCCATGGTTATGGTAATGCACTTTGAGTACTTGATGTCGAATTGCACGTGGTTATTGATTTTGAGCATTGTGGCTGAGGTATTTCATATGGATCAGTGTTTGGATGGGGTCATGCATTGCAGCAGAGTTGTGTTGAGATATTTCGTGTGTATTGTTCTACGGTATGTGATGGATTTTCAGCATTTTGTTGTGGAGATACTTGTTATGCTTGCGGGGAAGTTCTCTTATTTGAGTCATTTTTCCATGATTGAGTACATTTGGAATGTTGCTTATTGGTGCACGGGTTGTGGCTTTAGATTGTATGGGTGTGTCATGTCACTAGAGTGGTCTTGTTGGATGAGATGAGGTCATTGTACCTATAATGGATACTATCGGAAATGATTACATCATGGTTGGAAGGATAATATCTAAAGTCGGCTTAGAAATTTGCTATAGTTCTTGTCGAAGGAGATGGAGTACCATGACTTGTTGATCTGATGAATGGTTACGAGTTCTGCATGTTTCTTTCATCATTGATAGTGTACGAAGGTTTAGAACGAGGCTTTGTTTGATATGAGGTTGTTACTGGTATTGGGTCGATTTGAACAGCTACTGTGATTAGAAATCATTGCTTCGAGCATTTGAGCTATGTGGTATTTGAGTTTTGAGTATTTGAGTTATGGTTATGGCTTTTGGTACAACTTTTTCAGACTTATACAGTATGTAGATGCGAGATTCTGATCTTATAAGAAATTCCTGATGTTGGAAATGGGATTCTAAGGCTTGTGGGCTAGGTTGAATTAAGAAATTTCAGTTATATGGTGTTATCAGACCTATATGGGATAGGGTGACGTGGGGTCACCCCTGGGTACGTGCGTGGTAAGATGGAATAGTGATTTGATGGCTTGGAAACAACTCTTAGCACGTTCGAGGATGAACATATGTTTAAGTGGGGGAGAATCTAATGACCTGGCTGGTCCTTTTGAGTATTACAGCCATGTTCTCCCATTTACTACTCTATTTGTGCTTTATAGCTGTATTATGACCTATCAGATTAGTTAGATAGGGTTCGGAAGGATTTCAGAATGAATTGAGACACTTAGTCTCATAATGGAAAGCTTAAGTTGGAAACGTTGACCGGATGTTGGCTTATGTGCAAACAACCTCAGAATTAAATCTTAATGATTCCAATAGCTCCGTATGGTGACTTTGGACTTAGGAGCGTGTCCGAAAAATTATTTGGAGGTCCGTAGCGGAATTAGGCTTAAAATGGCAAACGTTGAAATTTTGTGAAGTTTTACCGGGGGATTGACTTTTTGATATCGAGGTAGGAATCCGATTCTGGAAATTGGAATAGGTCCGTAATGTGAAATGTGACTTGTGTGCAAAATTTGAGGTCAATCAGACGTGATTTGATAGGTTTCGGCATTGGTTGTGGAAGTTGAAGTTTCAAAGTTCATTGATTTAGAATTTAGGTGTGATTCGTCGTTTCGATGTTATTAGGTGTGATTTGAGGCCTCGAGTAGGTCTGTATTATGTTATGGGACTTGTTGGTATATTTGGTTGAGGTCTCGGGTGCCTCGGGTGAGTTTCGGATGGTTAACGGATCAAATTCGGACTTAAGGAAAATGCTGGAACTGCTTCCTCTGGTGTTCTCACCTGCTAGAGTCTTGGCCGCAAGTGCGATGCCGCAGGTGCGGCGTGGTTGGTGTAGATGCGGGACTGGGGCTGTCCTGGGGCGAACACAGGTGCGAAGGGGGAATGCGCATCTGCGAGCCCGCAGATGCGAGAAGGGCACCGCAGATGCGAGGCTTTGTAGGGCTGGCTGTGTCTGCAGGCGTACATTTTCGTCTGCAAAGGTGGATGCGCAGGTGCGAGCCCAGGCACCGAAGGTGCGGAAATGCCTGGGTAGTGTTAAAAACGAGGGTTTCCGAGATTTTTCTCATTTTGGATATTTTCGAGCTCGGTTTGGGGGACTTTGGAGAGAAATATTTTCACACAACTTGGGATAAGTGTTCTTGACTCGCTTGTGATTCTATTCCATGAATCTATCTTCATTTTTAGCAATTGGTTGATGAATTTAAAGAGGAAATTATGGGTGTTGGCCTAAAGTTCATAATATGAATTTTCGAGTTTTAAACATCGATTTGGAGTCGAAATTGAGTAAATTTAGTATGGTTGAACTTGTAATTGGATGTGTTGTCGGATTTTGTAAGTTTTGTCGGATTCCGAGACGTGGGCCCTAGGGCAATTTTTGGAGTATAATTTCAGATTTTGTGGGAAAATATTAGTATTTTGATATGAAATTAAATCCTATAAATTGTGTGGACTGAATCAAATTTATTGTGGCTAGATTCGAGCCATTCAGAAGTTGATACGCGCAGAATGGGAATTCTGGAGCATTGTTTAGCTTGCTCGACTTTGGATTCGTCTTGTTCGAGGTAAGTAACTCTTCTAATCTTGGAGCTGAGGGTATGGACCCTGATTATACGTGTTATGTATTTGGTGTTGAGGTAACGCACATGCTAGGTGACGGGCTTATGGGCGTGCACCGTGTTGTACTGTGTAGTTATCTGAACTTGTTTGAAATCATAAAAACTCTACGTACTAGAGTTATAAAAATGTGATTCATGCTATAAACTATGTTTAGACTACATGTTTATCCTGTTGGGACCAACCGAGGTCATTTTTGGTGTTAAGTTATCTGCTTTCATTTCATTTCATACTCAGTCATACGCATTCATATGCATATCATGTCTCAGTCTCTGTTGTTATTTATTAATACATCATATTATCATTTTCGAGCTATTTTTATGACATTGTGAGCCCATGAGAGAGAGACTGGAGATATTGATGACTGAGTGAGGTCGAGGGCCTGATTGATTATGATATTAATACTAATTTATGATAGCAGTTGGGCTGAAAGAGCCCTTTCGGAGTCTGCACACACACCCAGTGAGCGCGGTGGATATTATTGAGGGATGGATCTTCACTGGACATGGATCTTGTCCAAAGTATTATATACTTGGAGATGGATCTTCTCCATGAGCTGGATTGGCCCTACTCGGTACTGAGTGACTGATGATCAGTCGATGTGTATATTCCGAGATGGATCTTCCCTGGGCCAGATTAGCCATATACAGTACCGAGTGATTGGGCATGATGAGTGGAATGTGTGAGAAAGTGAGATTGAGTACTCTAAGAGTGTGAGTACATGAGTTCATCTATGAGATACATTGCATTGACATGCACACATGACATACATATATAGAGATGTATTTTTTCTCATGATGTATGCTATCACATCATTCATGATTTCTTACACAAGTTGACAGATGGGCATAGTGATGCATTTGTTTTACACTGGTTATCTCGAAAGAAAATGAGACATCTTAATTATCATTGAAAGGATTTTAGGAAAATTACTGTTTTCAAACTTACTTATATTTTTGGCAACTTCAGTAAACGATTTGGTTTTTCACTAATGTACTTGAAAGTCAAAACTATTTTCAGAAATCATGATTTTGCTGAGCATTTTTATCTAAGTTACTTCTTGTATTATTTGCTTTACGTTGTTATGGATTGTTGTTAACTATTGGTGTGGACCTGACCTTGGTACAAGCTCGTCGCCACTTTCAACCTAAGATTAGGTTTGTTATTATTGAGTACATGGGGTCGGTTGTACTCATGCTACACTTCTGCACCCTGCGTGCAGATGTTGGCTGCTGATGTTGCTGTGTTCGTTGGAAGCCGGATCTGAAGATGTACCTGCATTCCGGTTGTAGCTGCCTTTTGTTCATGGTAGCCTTAGATTCATAAAACTCTGTTTATGTACTTTTCAAACAGATGATGTATTACTATATACCAGCTTTGTATACTCTATTCTTACAAGCTCATAATTTGTACTACCAGTTCTTGGGGAATGTATAAGATTAAGATTTTTCTTTACTTAAATTTCTTTAATAATTGTTATTGGAATTGGATAGTTGATAATTGGCTTACCTAGCGGGTTGGGTTAGGTGCCATCACGACTAGTTGGATTTTGGGTCATGACAGCTAGACCGGGCGCGGATCCTGTCTTCTCTTGCATGCAGTGGACAGCGAAGTGAGGGTCACTTCTCCAGACCGGGCGCGGGTCAACTCTAGCTCTTTTTAAGCCAATTCGGGGCTCATTTTCCCTATTTCACTTGGACGGATTTTGGAGCTCTTCTCCACTCTCTCAAGACCATCAACTCCCGTCTTCTTCAAGGTAAGCAATTCCCATTATCTTGGTGTGAAATTCCATCATTTCTTCACTAGTATTGATGAAATCTACACATAAAATACTTAGATCTTGAAGAAATTTCTTCAAGAACTCAAAAAAGGGTTTTGCAAGATTTCTTTCAAAAGGTAATCCTGCACCCTTAGAATTACATGTATGGATATATTATGGGAATATGAGTATGAATTGATATTAGAACTTTTGGTATGGCGATTGGAAGCCATATGTTCCCAATTTAAATACATAACCATTGTAAAGATTGAAAAGTGATTATTTGATTGAATTTTGTTGGTTGGGTGTGGAAGGATAGTCATGCATGTGATGTTGGAAGTTATGAATTGTTTAAAAATGATGGTGGGATAAATTGTTGGTAAATGGTAGTAGTTGGATGAACTAATTCTATGGTTAAGATATGTAGAGATTCATGCCTACTAGGTATTTGATAAAATGCCTAAATGACCTAAAACCTGGAAATTTTACTAATATTGGTCCAATCGAATTATGTTGATGTAGATCAAAGTTGTAAGAGTAATTGGAGGTTTTAATATCACTAAAGAGCTGAATCAAGAAAGCTCTATTTGTAGAGATTTTTGCTGAAGGATTTTTAAGGAAATATTCATCTAGATTCGAGCCATTCAGAGTTGGATAATTGCGAAAAAGGGCTTACCAGTTGATTGAGTTGCTTGAGGTAAGTAACACTTCTAAACTTGGTTTTGAGGGTATGAATCCTTGAATTACTTGTTGTATGAATTGTTTAGAGATGACGCACATGCTAGGTGATGGGCGTGTGGGCGTGCATCATAGGAATCGTGACTTAATTGATTCCGTGGAGTTGCATAATTAAATAAATATTATTATCCACATATCATCCACGTGTTATAGAAATTGAGCTGAGATTTATATTAGAGATCATGTTTAGGCTACGTACTGATATTTTGGGTCCCACCGAGGTCGTGCTGTTATTGAATTAAACAGTTTAAAAATGTAATTTGTACTCAGTCACATCTATTATTTGCATATCATATGTCAGTCTCTGTTGTCATTCATTGATACATCATATCACCATGTCAGGCTAATTTTCATATCATTGTGATCCCGAGAGACTGGAGAGGTTTATGACTGAGTGAGGCCGATGGCCTGATTTGTGAGTTATAATTATAGGATCGAGTTGCACGCCGCAATATATTTATTTATTTATGCATGGATCTGGCTATTATAGCGCTTGGGCTGAAGGAGCCCCTCCGGAGTCTGCACCCCTGCAGTGAGCGCAATTGATATATATATCTGGGATGGATCTTCCCTGGGCATGGATCTTTCCATAGGTATATATATATTGAGGGATGGATCTTCCCTGGGCATAGATCTTGCCCGAAGCATTTATATTGAGGGATGGATTTTCCCTGGACATGGATCTTGCCCGAAGTATTTATATTGAGGGATAGATTTTTCCTGTGCATGGATCTTGCCCGGAGCATTTATATTGAGGGATGGATTTTCCCTAGACATAGATCTTGTCCAACTCATTGATATTTGGGGATGGATCTTCCCCTGGGCTGGATTGGCCTTATACAGTACTGAGTGACTGATTGTCAGTTGATGGAGATACATATACACTTGGGATGGATCTTCCCTGGGCTAAATTAGCCATATACAGTATTGAGTGATTGAGTATTCTAAGAGTGTGAGTACACGAGGTTTCCATTGTGGTACATCACATACAACATATACTTTGGCATGTAGATATAGTGATGTCATATTCCTCATATCATGCAGAGTTTATCTATTTTTCCTATACTGAGTTTAACTGTTGAACTAGAAAGTATGCCTACATTTCTGTACTATTATTTCATTTCCAGACTGTACCTGTTGAGCTCGTCACTACTTTCAGCCCAGAGGTTAGTCTTGTTACTTATTGAGTTTGTTGTACTCATACTATACTTTGTACCTCATATGCAGATCCAGGTACTTCCAGATACGGCGGTTGCCAGATTTGAGGATTTATCTATTGGAGATTATCAAGGTAGCTGCTTGGGTTTCGCAGACCTTGACTCTCTTTCCTTTTAGTTATTGTACTGTTCTATATTTTCAGACAGTGTTCCTATCCATCAGACTTTGTTATTATTTAGATGCTCATGTACTCAGTGACATCGGGTTATGGGATTATATCTTATGTCAGTAGTTGGGAGATGTTTCTATGAAAAATTCAATTATTATGATTTCAAACTTAAGAGAAAATGTGGTTTATTGAGGTTATTGTCTTGCCTAGTATCGAGATAGGCACCATCATGACATGTGAGATTTTGAGTCGTGACAAGTTAGTATCAGAGCCTAGGTTACGTAGGTCTCACAAGTCATGAGCAGGTTTAGTAAAGTCTTGCGGATCGGTACGGAGACGCCTGTACTTATCTTCGAGCGGCTGCCGAACCCTTAGGAAAATTTCACTTTCTTGTATTCTATTGTGCGGAATTGATTCAGCTTGAAACATAACTCTTTAAACGCCTTCCACGTATTCGTGTGCGCATGTGAGCGCTCAGTATCAGTTGTGCATTGTTGGCTTGTGATTCCATGAATGAGGTTTGAGATATGTATTCTGTGTTTTGATGATGGGCCAGTCTAGAGGACTTGAGGCCAGGTTTAGACTGCAGCTTAGACTTGGCAGGTTTAGTTGTGAGAACTTGTACATTTTGACTCATATATCTAGTAATGTCCCTACGAGTAAAATTTGTGGCTCGATTAGCAGATAAATGGCTTTATGACAAGTATGATGTGATTGCGGGATGTGTTAAGGTGGTTTGAATGTGACGAGAAGAGTTTTACTTTTGATGAAAAAAAGGGGCTATTGGGTGCTTGGTGTCTGTCTTGATTTGACGTATAGTCTCGAGTATGAATGTGCTGATGGATCTTTCACGTTGTTAAATTATGGGACAAATAAAATTTTCATGTCTTGTTAATGAGTTTGGACTCAGAAAGATTAAGTGATCGCGTAGTAATTATGGCCGCGAAAGGGTATAACAAAAGGCCAATTTGAGGCTAAGTAGGTGGATTATTTCCTGCGGAGTAATCTACGTAGGTGTGTTCCTTATAATGTTGTGTGGAAAGTTTCTTTTTTACAAACGGAGTGCATGTGTTGAGATTTAAATTTGAATCTCGTTGAAAAAGTTGACTTAACTGTCACGAGAATGAAGGCGAGCTTAGTAGATGAATTGAGGTATTTTATGGTTTGTATTAGCTGAGCTTGTGAAGAATTTTCATTGAATTAGACTGCAGTATTATGGCAGTATGGATATTGTGAGTTATGGATTGTTTTGTTCTATGGCTTTGAGCCAAATGGGGGAGCCTGCTATTGACGATTTGATTTCATGGTTATGTGTTATATTGGTTTTGGTTGGAGGCATACATATGAATCGATTATGACTTGCAGAGATTGAGATCAAGGATGACTAGAGTAAAGAAATTCCTGGATACGGGTTATATTGCACTTTATGAGTATATGAAAATAATAGGATGATCGAGTTATTATTGTTGGATATAGTATGCACGGAGTATGAATTTATTGGTGGTGTTAAGGAAGGGTTACCTCTTCGAGTGTTGTGAAGCTAAGAGAGCACGTGTCTTTTGACCCGTTTGGGCGGTACAATTTAGATTTGAGCAGAGTGGATGACTCTCTAGAAGGTTCTAATGGGTTTGAGATTTATATATAGCAATCGAGAATTTTTCTAAATTTTTGTATGGATAGAATTTGAGATTTACATTTGATGGTGCCGAGACTTGCGGTAATTCTGTATGACCATGGATTCTACATTCCATTATAAGAAAGGTAAAAGAATAATTTTAAATTCACATAAGGTATTTTCAGAGTAGTCGTTTCAGTTGTGGTACTTATGGGGTTCTTAAGAAGAATACAACAGCTTATGGGCCTTAGGGCGATGTAGTTTTATGTTAGGATATCTTGTAGTGAGCTTTGGGTAAGGATGGTTGAGTTCTGACAAGGAGAAGTGTCAACTTGAGGAAAATTTAAAAATACTCGGAGAAAATAAAATGACTCGGTAGTAGGCTGGACCAGTATGGTAATGGCATGATTGGTTCTTTGGTTACCTATGATGTGGTGAGGCTTTACGGGTGTTTTGTGGCAATACTCTCGAATTTGGCAACCTGTGTGGCTTGGTCGAGTTAGAGAAATTTAGTTCTGATAGCTTGGTTATGTGCAAATGGATTTCAAAGTGTTCTTGATGGTTTCTACCATGGTTTGAGTAGGATATTTTCTACCGGTGTGGGGAACGTGTTGTGTATTGTGATTTCCTCCTGGAAAGAAGCAAGAGAAAGGTTTCTAACTAATAAGGTATGTAATTTGATGGTGACTTAGAGTTTATATTGAGATTCTCATGCTTTTCACATGATAGATGTGGTGTGTTGTGCGGGATTTAGATTTACATGTACAAGGTGGCAGTTCATGCTTGAAAGAAAGATCACGAATTTTGGACAGAATGGTCAGTTTCAGATATTTAGATGAATGTAATAACTGCTCGGTAATCCCTGATAAGGGTGCGCATTTGAAAAGGCACATTGTGTTTTGGCTTACGGATGTTCATTGGTATTGTGGTACTTACCTAATTGATAGACTGTTAATATTCAAATTATTGCTATGCGGCACAGAAGAATTATGAAAGTATTCCTTGTGGGATGATCGTGTATGAAAGATATATTAGTCATTCGAGTGCTGGAGTTGGGATCAGTTACGGTGGTTCATGTGTTCTATGAATTTGGAGACTAGGAGTTCTCCGAAGCATATTGTTTCAGGGTTGCGGCTTGTTTGAGGTGAGTGTTTTTTTTAAACTCAGTGGAGGCACTATTTGCGCTAATTATTTGATAGCTACGTGCTATGAGTGCGCATATATGTGAGGTTTGAGCCCATGT
The DNA here is from genome assembly GCA_000715115.1 of Nicotiana otophora. Classification (NCBI taxonomy): domain Eukaryota; kingdom Viridiplantae; phylum Streptophyta; class Magnoliopsida; order Solanales; family Solanaceae; genus Nicotiana; species Nicotiana otophora. Next base: position 93,311 of record AWOL01S0000976.1, read on the forward strand.
GCGGGCATCAAAGCAAGTATTCATACTTGGAAAAATGCTTAGGCTATGATATTCCTAGAGTTGACTATTAAGCGTAAAGTTATAATATTTCTCATATTCGTACCTTTGTTGAGAACTATCTGGGCTATACTTGAGGTTACAAATAGGCTGATTCCCTGAATAAATCGGGTATTTACTAATTCTACGTTAACTTACCGATTTGAGTTGTGATAGCACACTTTGCACATGCCTACCCTATGGCATGTTATTTATACCAGTCCATGGGCATGTGAATCTTATTTCATTTATCATATACATGTGTATTTATTTGATTGCTCATGTATGATATGCTTGGACTGGAGGCCTGTGACCATGCCAGGCGGATGATATTATTGGCATGTGAGTTGTCTGTGCGGGTCCAGATATTGATATTATTGGCACGTGAGTTGTCCATGCGGGTCCAGATATTGATATTATCGGCACGCGAGTTGTCCGTGTAGGTCCAGATATTGATACTATAGCACGTGAGTTGTCCGTGCAAGTGATGTTAATGTGAGCTCTAGAAGAGCTGGTTACTGTTATTAAACTTGTGTGCCTTGGTTCTACTATATATAATGAGCTTATAGCATTGTAGTTGTGGTGGTGCTTGTTGAACTCGCAATATGGTTCTCTTCTTTGAAACATTTTCCATTTTTTTGGGTACATGGATTGCACAGTTGTGGCTTGAGTTATATTGGTGTGGCATGTCTATGAGATAGTTGTGTTTAATAATATGAGGTCATTGGTCCTAGAATGTGTACTATCGGATTTGATTACAGTATATTTGTGAGGATGACATCGAAAAGCGGCTTAGAAAGTGATTATGGTACGGGTTGGGGCGAGAGAGCTCCATGACTTGTTCATCTAATAAGTGGTTATGAGATTTCGTGTGTTTCTTTTAATATCATCAATGTACAAAGGTTTTGGAACGAGGTTTGTCTTGATATGGGGTTTAATACTAGTATTGGGTTAGTTTAGAGTAGTTACTGCGATCGGGAATAGTGTTGCACGCTTGTGAGTTATGTAGTATGTTACGTGATTATATCTGGGGTTATGGTTATGTCTTGATATTGCTTGTTCAGACTCATACAATGTGTAGATGTGAGGTTCGAGTCTTGAAAAGAAATCTGAATGTTGGAAATTGAATTCCAAGGTTTATGGCCTAAGGTTGAAGTAATGATCTTCAATTACGTGGTGTCATCAGGCCTATATAGAATCGGGTGATGTGGGATAACCCCCGGGTATGTGCGTGGTAAGATGGAATAGAGATATGATGGCTTGGAAACAACTCTTGGAACGCTTGAGAACGAACATATATTTAAGTGGGGGAGAATGTAACGATCCGGCCGGTTGTTTTGAGTATTACCACCCCGTTTCCCTATTTACTGTTCAATTTGTGCTTTACAATTGTTGTGTGACTTGCCGGGGTAATTGGTTCGGGTCCGGTGAGGTTTTAGAATGAATTGGAACACTTAGTTCCAAGGTTTAAAGCTTAAGTTCAAATAGTGACCGAATGTCGACCTATGTATGAACGACCCTGGAATGGAGTTGTGATGATTCCAATTTCTTCGTATGGTGATTTTGGACTTGGGAATTTGCCCGTATTTGCATTTGGATAAGTATAGAAGGTTTCGGCACTAATTGGCAAAAGTTGGAAATATTAAGTGGAAAAGGTGTCTGAATTTGCACAACACCTATGTTTTAACGGGTATAACTCTCATAATGTAAAGATACTTTCCATAAATTTTGTTACTAAATTGTAGCCCTTTGAGTCTAGTTTCTAACGCATCAAGTCGTTCGTCATTTGGACATTCCTACTAAAAGTTATGATCAAATTACCAAAGTTAGATCGCCCAGTTATTTTGGCGGACAGCGAAGTGAGGGTCACTTCACCAGACCGAGCGCGGATCCTGTCTTCTCTTGCATGCAGTGGACAGCGAAGTGATGGTCACTTCGCCAGACCAGGCGCGGGTCAGCTCCAGCTCTTTTTAAGCCAATTCGGGGCTCATTTTTCCCATTTCACTTGGACGGATTTTGGAGCTCTTCTCCACTCTCTCAAGACCATCAACTCCCCTCTTCTTCAAGGTAAGCAATCTCCATTATCTTGATGTGAAATTCCATCATTTCTTCACTAGTATTGATGAAATCTACACATAAAATACTTAGATCTTCAAGAAATTTCTTCAAGAACTCAAAGGAGGGTTTGGCAAGATTTCTTCCAAAAGGTAATCCTACACCCTTAAAATTACATGTATGGATATATTATGAAAATATGAGTATGAATTAAGTATTAGAACTTTTGGTATGGCGATTGGAAGCCATATATTCCCAATTTAAATACATAACCATTGTAGAGATTGAAAGGTAATTATTTGATGGAATTTTATTGGTTGGGTATGGATGGATGGTCATGTATATGATGTTGGAAGTTATGAATTGTTTAATAATGATAGTGGGATAAATTGTTGGTAAATGGTAGTAGTCGGATGAACTAATTCTATGGTTAAGATATGTAGAGATTCATGCCTACTAGGTGTTTGATAGAATGCCTAAATGACCTAAAACCTGAAAATTTTGCTAATATTGGTCCAATCGAATTATGTTGATGTAGATCAAAGTTGTAAGAGTAATTGGAGGTTTTAATATCACTATAGAGCTGAATCAAGAAAGCTCGATTTGTAGCGATTTTTGCCGAAGGAATTTTAAGGAAATATTCATCTAGATTCGAGCCATTCGGAGTTGGATAATCGCGAAAAAGTGCTTACCAGTGGATTGCGTTGCTTGAGGTAAGTAACACTTCTAAACTTGATTCTGAGGGTATGAATCCTTGAATTACGTGTTGTATGAATTGTTTGGAGATGACGCACGTGCTAGGTGACGGGCGTGTGGGCGTGCATCATAGGAATCGTGACTTAATTGATTCTGTGGAGTTGCATAATTAAATAAATATTATTATCCACATATCCTCCACGTGTTATAGAAATTGAGATGAGATTCATATTAGAGATCATGTTTAGGCTACGTGCCGATATTGTGGGACCCACCGAGGTCGTGCTGTTGTTGAATTAAACTGTTTAAAAATGTAATTTGCACTCAGTCACATCTATTATTTGCATATCATATCTCAGTCTCTGTTGTCATTCATTGATACATCATATCATCATGTCGGGCTGATTTTCATATCATTGTGAGTCCGAGAGACTGGAGAGGTTTATGACTGAGTGAGGCCGAGGGCCTGATTTGTGAGTTATAATTATGGGATTGGGTTGCACGCCGCAACATGCTTATTTATTTATGCCCGGATCTGGCTATTATAGCGCTTGAGCTGAAGGAGCCCCTCCGGAGTCTGCACCCCATTAGTGAGCTTAGTTGATATATATATATCTGGGATGGATCTTCCCTGGGCATGGATCTTGCCATAGATATATATATTGAGGGATGGATCTTCCCTGGGCATGGATCTTGTCCGAAGCATTTATATTGAGGGATGAATTTTTCCTGGGTATGGATCTTGCCCGAAGCATTTATATTGATGGATGGATTTTTCCTGGACATGGATCTTGTCCAAATCATTGATATTTTGGGATGGATCTTAGCTGGATTGGCCTTATACAGTACTGAGTGACTGATTGTCAGTTGATGGAGATACATATATACTTGGGATGGATCTTCTCTGGGCTGGATTAGCCATATACAGTACTGAGTGATTGAGTATTCTGAGAGTGTGAGTACACGAGGTTTCCATTGTGGTACATCACATACAACTTATACTTTGGCATGTAGATATAGTGATGTCATATTCCTCATATCATGCAGATTTTATCTATTTTTCCTGTACTGAGTTTAACTGTTGAACTAAAAAGCATGCCTATATTTCTGTACTATTATTTCTGTACCAGACTGTACCTGTTGAGCTCATTAATACTTTCAGCCAGAGGTTAGTCTTGTTACTTATTGAGTTGGTTGTACTCATACTACACGCTGCATCTCGTGTGCAGATCCAGGTACTTTCGGATACGGCGGTTGCTAGATTTGAGGATTTATCTGTTGGAGATAATCAAGGTAGCTGCTTGGCATCCCCAGACCTTGACTCTCTTTCCTTTCAGTTATTGTACTGTTCTATATTTTTAGACTCTTGTTCCTATCCGTCAGACTTAGTTATTATTTAGATGCTCATGTACTCAGTTAGGGGTGTTCAAACCGAACCGGAAAATCGCACCAAACCAAAAAATCAAACAAAACCGGTTGAAAACCCCGACTAGGTTTGGTATGACTTAGTTTGGTATTGAGTAAAAAAGTCCAAACCAAACCGACATATAAATATATAATTTTTATATATATTTTTAAGACATTATATTGAATTTTCTTTAAAAAATATCAAAATATTTGGGATCCTCTCATGTGTTAACCTTGAAAGCGTACATTTAACGAAAAATATTGTTAGCCAACTAAGAAAATAATTATCATGTGTTACTAAAAATAATCTCCCATTAGAATATTTTAATAGATTATATGTTTGTCAATTTTTTAAATATTTACTAAACATATATTCACTTATCAAAATTTTATCCATAACTTTAACAAAGTAAGATTGGAATAATATTCAAGTAACAAAAAAATCCGAAAACCCGAAAAATCCGACAAAACCGAACCAATCCAAACCGATATAGTTGGTTTGGTTTGGTTTTGATAAAAACCGAACCAACCCAGTCCATGTACACCCCTATACTCAGTGACACCGGATTTTGGGAGTGTATCTTATGTCAGTAGTTGGGATATTTTTCTATGAAAAATCAAATTATTATGATTTCAAACTTGAGAGGAAATGTGGTTTATTGAGGTTATTGGCTTGCCTAGTATCGAGATAGGCGCCATCACGACAAATGAGATTTTGGGTCGTAACACCCATTCTAACATTTTTGGCTTTAACTAGTCTCTCCTAGGAATTTACAGGTTAATCCATTAGAGTTATTAAGAAATTGAAAAGATAACCATATACTTAGAGTGGTTTTTTGATTATATACAAACTAGCAACTAAGAAAATATATTTGATATGAACATAATATAAAGCTGAAAATATATATGACATGGACATAATATAAAGCTATAAATAAATCGAGGTAATAAACAATAACATAATTTATAAAAACAGTAACTTACATGTTTACAGGAGAGAGATTTCCCTTTCGGTAAACCCGAAAGAGTTTACTGGACTTGAATAAAAACTTGTACACTAAAGCATAAAGCGTTATTTATTTTACAGGTTTGAGACAGATAATACTAAAGCATACATAAGGAAATATTTTACGAAGGAGTTATGGATGGAAGATAGTTTGGGTGAAGGATATGGTGAGAGAGTGTGAGTGTGTTTTCTTCAGATGGCTCTTCGTTGTTATGTCTATCTTCTTCATTCTTGATCTTCTTATATAGCCTAGTCTTTGGAGCGGATTCTAAAATGGACTTCAAACATATTCAAAAACCTTTCTTTTCTAGCATTATTAGGTACTTCATTGGGCCCCATCGTCACATGGCTTGAACAAAGATGATTCCTTTTTATTTGTCACTTTGTAATTATTTATTCCACTTAAAGACTCTAAACTCTTCTCAGCACTACTTTATGTCGTTTCTTCTTTTTTCACATGTCTTTTTGCATTATACCTCGTGTGCCAGAGTGATTCTTCATTATTTGTCGTCTTGTCTTCTGTTTTGTTCCCAAAATTTTATTCTACGTGTCGTGATTATGTAGCGCTATTGAATCGAAACTCATTTGTGAATCATCATTTGGATCCTGAGCATCTTGATAGTTTAAGTAATTCTCATCTTCGTAATTACCATTGTGATGACCCCAAAAAAATGTCATCTTTAAATTTAAAATTAATTATATATTCTAAGACCTTGAAAAGTACTATTTATCATTCCTCGACATGCATGCGTAATTCGTAAAGATTTCTGAAAAAGTTTTTATGTGAAAAATGATTAAATGTGAATTAGAGCTTTAAAACTCAATTGTGTTGACTTTGGTCAACATTTTTAGCAAACGGACTCGAATTAGTGTTTTGACAGTCCGGTAGGTCCGTATCGTGATTTGGGACTCAGGCGTATGACCGGAATCAAATTCCGACGTCCCTAGCCCGAGATATGGAATTCTGATAAAAATTTTAAAAGTTTAAGTTCAAATAGTGACCGGATGTCTAGTTATGTGCAAACAACCCCAGAATAGAATTTTGATGATTCCAATAGCTCCGTATGTTAATTTTGGACTTAGGAGCGTGATCGGAATTTGTTTTGGAAATCCGTAGTGAAATTAGGCTTGAAATGGCTAAAATATGAATTTAATGTTTGGAAGTTTGACCGGGGAGTTGACTTTTTGATATCGGGGTCGGAATCCTGTTCTAAATATCTTCACAGCTCCGTTATGTCATGTATGACTTGTGTGCAAAATTTGAGGTCAATCAGACTTGATTTGATAGGTTCCGATATCGAATGTAGAAGTTAAAAATTCTTAGTTTCATTAAGCTTGAATTGGGGTATAATTCATGGTTTAGCGTTGTTTGATGTGATTTAGATGTTCGACCAGGTTCGTATGATGTTTTAGGATTTGTTGGTATATTTGGTTGAGGTCCCAAGGGCCTCGGGTGAATTTCAGATGGTTAACAGATCAAAAGCTGAACTTAAAAAGCTTCTGCAATTCTTTTTCCTCTTCTGTTGGGCATTCCGAGCCCAGACATCGAGCCCAGGCATCGAGCCTAGACATCGAGCCCAAGCATCGAGCCCAGGCATCGAGCCTAGATATCGAGCCAGAGTTGACGAGGCTCAGGCTCGAGCTTGTGTATCGAAAGAAATGATCGAAGGTCCATCTCCAGGGCCACGATCGAAGGCAAGGCTCGAGGGATAGGATCGAGACCCAAGATTGAGGGTCACAATCCAAGTCTCAAGCTCGATGCCATGATCGAGGCTATGATCGAAGGACCGGACTCGATGCCATAATCGAGGCCATGATCCGAGGTCCCGGCTCGATCCTGGGATCGAAGCCACGATCGAGGCCTGATCGAGGGCCATGATCGAAGCCACGATCGAGGCCTGATCGAGGGCCATGATCGAAGCCTGATCGAGGGCCATGATCGAAGCCTGATCGAGGCCATGTTCGAGGCCCTGTTCGAGGTCCAATTTCCGAAGTGCTGGGAAGTTTTATAAATAGAGGGCATTCGTCCCATTCGCCATTTTTAATAAATTGGAGCTAGAGCATAGGCGATTTTGGCAGAGTGTCAAGGAAAGACATTTGGGGTAAGTGATTCCAACTCGGATTTGATCTATATGCACAAATATATCATTATTTTCACCATCTAATTAGTGTTTTGAGATTAAAACTTGGAAAAATTTAGAAATCTCATAGAAGCGAATTTTTGAGATTTTGGTATCGATTCGGAGTCGGATTTGAGTGAAACTGGTATGGTTGGACTCGTAATTGAATGGGTTCTCAGATTTCATAACTTTCACTGGATTTCCGAGATGTGGCCCCCACAGACGAATATTTAATTAATTTTGGGATTTGTATTAAAATTGTAGTATTTTCTTATAGAATTGATTCCTATAATTTTTAGTGATTATATCGAATTATTTTGGCTAGATTCGAGCCGGACATGATTGGATAATCGTAGAAAAGGCCTTCTAGTGGGTTAAATTGGAGCAAGACAAGGTAAGTCTCTTGTCTAATCTTGTGAGGGGGAAAGTACCTCATAGGTGATTAAAAATAAATAATTGTTGCTAATTGTGGGGGCTACGTACGCA
>AWOL01S0000976.1:101412-123145 GCA_000715115.1 Nicotiana otophora
TTTAAAGAAATTGTTCATCCTCCCGAATTTATCTTATAATGAATATACTCTCCTTCCGGAGGTACATAAGAAAATGTCATCCTTTCTTGTGGAGCGGGCCGAACGCCTCGGCAGGATAGATGCATCTATGGATCGTGCCGCACGTCCCTCGGCAGTGTACACGAAACTCTGGATCAGGCCGTACGACCTCGGCAGAAATCATGCTTATTAATTATAATTACATGATGCTTTAATAATTTATTTCAGCTTGTGAAGCTAAGTGATAAATTGAATAATCCTCAAAATTTAATGAATTATTATTCTTGCTTGTTAAGGAATTTATTTGTTACTCCTATAAATGAGATTTAGTTGATAAATTGGAAATTATTTGAATTGAAGAAAATTTAATTAATATATAGAGATTTGTTACATTTGAAGGAATTTGATTATTTACGCTGATTAAATAAATTATTGTAAATTCTGTAAATCATGCTGATTTAAATATCCTAGTTTTATTTCAGTTATTATCATTGACTCATAGTGAGTGTCAAAGTCGGCCATCTCGTCTCTACCACTTCGAGATTAGGCTTGATACTTACTGAGTACACGTTGTTTACGTACTCATACTACACTTGCTGCACTTTTTGTGCAGGATTTGAGACAGGTACTAGTGGAGGACCTATTATCACATATCCACGTCATCCCGAGGCATAGTGGTGAGCTGCCTTTCTGAGCCGTTCTGCAGCTACCAGTGTCTCTTCTTATATTTACATTCTGTCTATTTCATTTCAGACAGTATTTGGAGTTTTGTATCATCTACTAGATGCTCATGCACTTGTGACACCAGGTCTTGGCACACACGTTGGTAGAGATTTGGGATTTCTTGGTTTTAAATTTTATCAATGTATGCTTAATTTATTAGTTGGCTTGCCTAGCTATAGTGTTGGGCGCCATCACGATCTGCAGGTGAAATTGGGTCGTGACAACCATCTTCTCCTGATCTTTGTGAAATTTCTGGCTGGGATTTATTTCTGGATTGGGATTTCTTTCTAGACTGGGATTTTTAATAATATGTATGTCTTGCTTGTCTTGAAAATATTTCTCTAATGTTTGCTTAACTATATCTTCTATTTCATCATTTTTTTTCTTTTTTGAAATTATTTCTTTCTTTCTTAATGCTTCTCCTTGTACCAACGTTTTAGGTAGTCTTCTTCTTGTTTGGCTTGATGAGCCTTCATCTTCACATTTTGGCAAAGTGACAGTCATAAACGGATTTGATGAGTCTTTTTCGGATACCGTTTGAACCGGACGAGCTGTATCTCTATCCGATACAGTGGATTTAATTGCATTCATTGGAGAATGCACACCCTTCTCATCCATTATATTTTGAGATTGAGATGGAGAACTTAATTGCTGCGAATTATACCTTGTCTCAGTGACCACTTGAGTCTGAGATTGTATTAACTCAAACTTTACTGCTTGGAGTCTTTACTCTAATACTTTAACCTGCTCCATTAGCCTTGATTTTTCTTGTTCTAAGGACTCATTCTTTTGGTTGAGTCTTTTTAAGGTTTTGGTCATCGATGAACAGTGATCACAAAAGATTATCTTGTTTGTGTCCTTTTGGATGTTATATTGAGGGATTTTTCTGGGTTTTGTCTTAGTGCTGGAGAGATGTAGTAATTTGGTCCTAATATACCTCTTGCATGGTTTAATGCTTCAGTGAAATCATTAAAACCTTTAAAAAGAGGTTTTTTTAAATCTTTTATGGAGTCTAAAACTTCTATCCAAGTCTGAAAAATACCATTGGTCTTACAATGTATTACTACATAATATTTAAATTTTTTCTCTTGGCTTTTGTCTGTAAAATATTGGCATAAAGCATTTAGAACTGCTATAAAATATTTAGTATCTTTTTTATTATATGCTACCCATAAATTGTCTACTAGGCATCTCTGTGGTCTATATATTATACATTTTCCTAAAAATCTAAATGATATTTTTGATGGTGGAAATAATATTAAATTATATTTTTCAAAATATATTCTATCCATACTAGCTTGTTCTACTAATGTTTGTGGCTTAAATAAAAGATTACCTAACATTGTTTGGGAATACATATTTGAGGGTGTGGCTTTGATGCCTTTTCCATGTCTTGGGGTTTGTTGGTCTGATACTGTCAATGCAAAATATGTCTTATTAGCTAATAGTAATTTTTAACCTACTTAACTTGTGTGCTAAGTTATTATCTTTTCCTTTAATATGTTCAAATATTAGGTTATAAGTTTTTCTACTACTATTCTTTTCATTTATCTTTTAGTGAAACTTTACTATAGCTTCACAGTCAGTTCTAATTAATATTTCTGGTTTGTTTAGTATATAAAGTCTAAAACTATGTAGTCCATATATTACAGCTAAAATTTCTGTATCTATACTGCTCATGTTTGCTTTTTCTTTATATTTACCGCTTTGATAAGCACATATTTTCTCTTCACTTTTATCACTATATTTATTGGGTTTTTCTTTTAGTACTGCTCCCTATCCTCAAAACTTCCATCTGTTTCTATAATTAAATAGTCTGTTTCTAAGGGCATGTTTAAATCAGGAATGTTTTTTATTTTGTCTTTAATTTTCTGAACTAATTTTATATCTTCTGTATTGAAATATTTTTGTCCTGTAGAACCTGTCTTAGCATATAAAGGCCCTGCTATTTTGCCTAGATCTTTTATGAAACTTCTTGCGTAATTTACTATTCCTAGAAACTTTTGTAATTCTTTAGTATTATCTAATTTGTCTAGCGTTTCTAAGGTTTTATTAGCTATATGGGGTTGTAATTTAATTTTTTCGTCTCCAAAAACTACTGCTAGAAAATTTATGTAACTTTTATATAATTCCATTTTCTTTTTACTAATTATTATTTCATTATCTACAAATAATCAGAAAACTGTTTGTAGATGTTCTAAATGTTCTTTTATGTCTTTACTAAATACCAATATGTCGTCTACATATACTGAAACAAATCTTTTATATTCTCCAAATATACTGTCCATATTTCTTTGTAAAATAGGTGGAGCTGTCTTTAATCCAAATGGCATTACCAACCATTCGAAATGTCCTTCAGGGCAAGTGAATGTTGTCCATTCTATACTTTCTTCATGCATTTTTACTTGCCAATAGCCTGATTTACAATCGAATTTACTAAATATTTTCTTTCCTTGTATTCTATTTATTAATTCTGTTTTATCAGGTAAGATATATCCGTCTGTTTTAGTATTATCATTAAGCCTTTATTACCATTCTTACTTTTTCTCTTATTATTTCACTGTGATTTCTTACCATGGAAGTATTTGATCTATGTTTAGAAGTGGATCTCCTTATTACACCTAAATTTATAAGTTCTTAAATTTGAATTTTAAAATCTTCTAAATCTTGATCGGTGGTTTCTATTGAAGTTGTCTTAATTATATATTATGGATTTACTATGTCTAACTTACACATGATTTTATTATTTTCCCAATGTTTTAAAGATTTTTCTCCTATTATCTCTATTTCATCTAATATTCTTATTATATCTTCTAAATCCTTTTGATTTTTTATTATTCCTATTTTAAAATTATATAATTCTATTTCAACATCTATCAAGGTATAGTCTTTTTTTAATATATCTTGAATCTCATCATCTTCTAATAATAATACTTTAGACTCTTCTTTTCTTTTACAACATGTATTTTTATTTTTACATTCTTCACAACATTCTTTTTGTTCTTTTTGCAGGTCTGATTTCAGACGTGTTCTAATTTTGTTTCAGTATTTATTGTTTGTACCGGTGTATGAGTAATATTTTAAAATAATATCACTCTGTTCATACTTAGCAAACAGCTGCCATTATTATGTAAAATGAAACTTAATCCTAATATAAAATTTACATTTATATTTAAGTCTCTTACCCATATTTTGTCCACATTGTAACTAAGTTTGTAAAAATCTAGACATGTATTTACAAAACTGATTTGTGATTTATCTACATAATATCTATATATATTATGTGTTCTGTCCATTTGCATTATTGTTACTGGTTTATCTAAAGTTTTAATTAGATCTTGTGGGACTATTCTTTTATTTATTATAAATCTTGTACATCCAGAATCTACTAAGGCCATTGTTTCTATTTCATAATCCTTTATTTTTATTCTTGCAAGTATTTTTATTGTACTTAATTTTTTATCTTCATTACATATTAATGCATCATGATTTTCTATGTTCATTAATTTTTATCGTGTATGAGTTCTATTGTATTTTCTTCATTTTATTCCAATTTTTCCTATCCTTTTTCGAATATTTGTATTCTCTCTTTCAATTAATTTATTCTCATTTCTAATGTCATTACCCTTAAATTAAGTGTGAGATCATTTATCTCTTTACATTCTTCTTTATTTAATTTTATTTTATATTCTTTTTCTGTGCATATAACACATCCCTCTAAACAACATAATGTGCACTTGGCTATGTTATTTTTACTAGGATATCATTTAGATATAAAATATTTATTATTGTCTAATTCTTTATTTCTTTCAAACTTATGATTACATTCTTCAGATATATTTACTAATGTGGTTGCTGTATTTATTCTAAATCCATCTTTTCTATTCCTATCTCATTTATTAACTCTTCTTCTTCTGATTCTAAGGAGTCTGGTTGATTTCGTTCTTCTATATCTACACCTACTATAGAGTATATGCTTTCATTATCTGACATATATTCTGTAACGACTCGACCGGTCGTTTTGAGCTCTAGCGTGTCGTTTGGCAGTTTGAGGCCTTGAATAGCTTCACTTCATGCATTATGACTTGTACGTGTGATCGGAATTGAATTTCGGGAAGTTCGGGATCGATTTAAAAAGAAAATTCTAATTTCAGAATCTTTAAGTTGGAAGAATTTTTTAAGGTGTGATTTTTGAGTAAACGACCTCGAAATTAGGATTTAAAGGTTCCAATAGGTTCGTATGGTGATTTAGAACTTAGGCGTATATTCGGGTTGAGTATCAGATCACCCGGGAGTATTTCGGTGCTTATTATGGAAGGTTGACATTTTAAAAGTTTAAGAAATTCTTAAGTTTGACTTGAAATGGATTTTATTGTTATTAATGTCCGTTTGGGATTCCGAGCCTAGGAATAGATTTGTTATGTCATTTATGACTTGTGTGCAAAATTTGGGGTCAATCGAACTTGGATTTGATAGGTTTCGGCGTCGAATGTAGAAGTTTGAAGTTCTAAAAATCATTAAGCTTGAATTGGGGTGTGATTCGTGGTTTTAGCATTGTTTGATGTGATTTAAAGGCTCGACTATTTTCGTAGTATATTTTGGGACGTGTTGGTATATTTGGTTAAGGTCCCGAGGACCTCGGCTGGATTCTGGATGGTAAACGGATCGAGTTTGGACTTAGGGGGAAGGCTGAAGCAGCTGGCATCTGGTGTAACCGCACCTGCAAAGTTTTGGTAGTAGGTGCGGAGCCACAGAAGCGACACTATGGACGTAGAAGCGATCGTTGGACTAAGTTGGGTGGCTGCAGATGCGAGTGTATTTCCGCATCTGCGAGCCCGCAGATGCGAGGGGAGCTCCACAGAAGCAGAAAAATGAGAGGGGCAACTGCGTCGCAGAAGCGGAGGGGTATCCGTAGAATCGCATGGTGGACCACAGAAGCGGTCGCACAGAAGCGTAAAATGGTCTGCAGAAGCGGATTTCGCCTGGCTTGGAGGGAACCGCACCTGCGATGGATTTTTCGTAGGTGCGGCTGGTGTTCTGCAGGTGCGAAAAGTTGGCTGGGCAGATTATTTTAAAAATCGGGGTTTTGTTTATTTCCCTCATTTTCTCACTTGGTTTGGGCGATTATTGGGGAGCTTCAAGAAGAGATTTTCATCATCTATGTCAAGGTAAGTAATTTTCACACATTTATGAGTTAAATACATGATTTAAGCATGTGAAATAGTAGAAATTGCGGGGGTTTTGGTAGAAAACCTAGAATTGATAATTTTGTATTTTGATCACGAAATTAGACATGGAATTTGGAATAAGTTATATATTGTAGTTTGTGGTGTTATGGGTAAAGTTTATCTTCGAAACTTTTTGGAATCAGGGCACGTGGACCCGAGGGTTGATTTTATAGACGTTTTGAGCGGAGTGGGGAATTGTTTAAATTGATTAATTATGGGTATTAGAGTATCTTTTGATTGGTTTGCACATTTTTGAATAGTTTTTGGATCGACGGGCTTTGGATTGAGGTGTTAGAGAGGCCTTCGAGCTAGTTTTTGGAAGTTCGGAGCCAGGTAAGTCTCCTGTCTAACTCTGTGGGGGGAAAACTACCCCTACGTGATGTATTTGTTATGTGTTACTTATTGCAGGGGCTACGTACATACAAGGTTGAGAGTCCGTGTGTATCTAGATTCATGCTATGTTCGAGTAGACTTAGGTTCACATCATGTTATGACTGTACTATTTGAGTTGTCTCTTGCCTATAAAATTTATTTATTTTACATTACGACTTGAGACAAGACTTGCGTAGAGTGATAGACTTACTATTATAGAGATTTGATGGGATTCATGATAAGCCATAGATTAATTGTACTCTCCTTACAAATGTTTCCATGTTATGTGTTCTCATCGAAAAGTTCTCTTAAAAATCTATAACTTACACGATTATTCGTCAGTGGGGTCGAGGATCCGACAAAGCTTCTTGTTCTAATGGGATCGGGCCATTCGCCTTAGCATGATAGATATATCTACGGTTCATGTTGTTCGATCCTCTAAAGTGCGCACACTAATGTGATCGAGCCGTACACCACGACAGGATTTATGTACCACATTCTCATGGGAGTGGGCCATTCTCCTCGGCAATAAAATCGATGTATCTATGGTTTGGGAATGTTAGGATGGATTGGTCCGTAGGCCTCGGCATTTCTATGAAATACTCTTCGAAATCGTGCGCAATAATTGGCAAGAAGCCAGAATATCTGTGAGCTTCCCTTGATTTAACTATGATACCCTATCTGGTAAGGTCCAAATTATTTATACTCTGATTGCAGAGGTGACTACTAGCTGAGACCTTGAGATATTTTTGAGAAGAGAGCTGCACCACGTATCTACACCTATTATTTTCGTTCATTACGCTGATTCACACCTGGTTACTCTTACTGTATCTGTCTTATTGGACCTCTAGTAAGTGATGATGTCGACCCCTCGTCACTACTTCTCTAGGGTTAGGGCAGATACTTACTGGGTACGCATTGATTTACGTACTCATGCTACACTTGTTGCACTTTTTGTACAGGTACTTATATGTCTGATGGTCTTTTGGGCGAAACAGCGCGGTTATTGCGGGGACTTTACCGTGAGCTGCATTCCACGTTACGCTCCGTAGCCTACAGAGTCTCTATCAGAGTTATTTATATTTTTCCTCTCTAATTTATATTCTAGACAGATGTTGTATTTTATTATATTTCCTAGTTGATGCTCATGCACTTGTGGCAACGGGTTTTGGGGGTTCCTACTATTGTTTGTCAGTGCAGATCACGTAGTTATTAACATTTCTCCCTTGTATATTCCATTTTATACTATTTAATTAAGGAAAAATTATGATTTCAAAATACAAAAATGAGTGGTTAAATTAGTGAATCACCATTGGCTTGTCTGACGGTGATGTTAGGCGTCATCATGACCTTTAGTGAATTTTGGATCGTGACAGCTTGGTATCAGAGCTCTAGGTTCATTTAGGTCTCACGAGTCATGAGCAAGTCTAGTGAAGTCTTGCGGATCGCTACGGAGACGTCTGTACTTATCTTCGAGAGGCTACAGGGCTGTTAGGAGCATTTCCCTTCTTGATTTCCTCATCGTGCGGTTTGATTCCATTGAGGCTTGTGCATTTATTTCCTTCCTACTCAATCTTATGCGACGCGGAGCGCTTGTTATCAGTTGGGTGTCGAGGAGTTGTAGTGGTACAACAAACGTGGTGCAGGATATTTTTCCCTGCGTGTCCGGACAGGCTATTATCGTCACTTTGCGGAAGGATATTAGTTTGTTCCAGCTCAGTATCGGTATTTTCTATGATTTTGAGACTATGCACGGATTGCTACGACGTTTATGCGTTCTTATCGCACAATGTTGGTGTAATGGTAAGGTGCTCGTTAATATGATTGAGACGATGAATGGCTTGAAGGGAGGATTTCTCAGTGCATGATTAAGGGGTTCAACATTTAATTTCAGTGGAGGAAAGGCAATCGGACTATAGATGTCCATGTTTGGTTGATAAGGTAACGAGATTTGATATTTTCGAGTGTGGTAGAATTTTCATTGTGATGCGGTGTCGCCATCCTTGTTTGAACGCATTATGGTTCATCGGTGTTACGGTCTTCTTGGATTTTGCCTTTGGGGAAGGGTGTTGTGAAATGGTGCCTGAGGGGCGGTTGTCAGAGGTAGCGGTATGCATCGGTTCAGAGTCGAATTAGTATTTCTAATGTTAATGGCTCGAGAGAGATGATCTTCGGAGAGTCTTAGAGTCGGTAACAATATATTGGTTCAGGTGCTACAGAGATAGATTTTTGATTTGATGCAATATTTCAGCAGCGAAGTATGAGGAAAGACATGGCAGGAAATGTTTTGTGGTAGTTGAAGTACTAGCAGGTCAAGTATGAAAAGTAGAGGTTGGGAAGTGGCTTAAAGGAGATGGTTTAACCGAAGTGAGAGTGACAGATGAGCATATGGGTTCTGTAGTAGGAGAGCCACGTATCTTTAGGAAGTATAGAACAGTTTGGGAATCGTGATGGAAGGTAATTTGGCCTATAAATTTTATTTGGAGTGATGGGTACTGTATGAAGAAAGGTTGAATATGGCAGATAGGAATGTGTTTGCAATGAAGAGGGGTGTGAGGATTTGTGTATCGTTCCAGGTGCAATACGTCTTGAGTTTGAAAGGTATTGTTCAACTTTCAGTTGATGTCAATAGGGAAGGAGCAGACTTATACAGCTGGTAGGTGAGCATGAGCTCAGGAGAATTTACTGATTACATGGTAGTTGTACCCAGTGTAGCGTCGTTGGAAGATGTCGGTAAGGAATTCCACATGTGGGTTATCTCCTGTGAGCAGGTTGGCAGTTGCATGATGTTGATGAAGCTTATGAGAAGAATACTACTAGCTACCCAGTATGTTGTCGACTGTGTGACTGCGACTGATGATTCAGAATGATACATGAAAAGCTTAACAAAAGACTTCGAGAAATTTAGCGGGTTAAGGGTACGTGATCGTGGTAAACGAGAAGAAGGAATCGTTGTGCGCTCTACATCATGTGATGGTAGCTTAAAACTAAGTGGGGGAGCCCCACCATCTACGATTGAATCACATGGTTGTCTGCTTGTGTGGTTTCTGGTTATCAATGCGTTGGTGGATTATTTATGACTAAGAGAAGAACATACCAGGAGTAATTCGAACAACGAACTTGATGAATGTGTGTTATACTTCACCTTATCGATTGAGGTGCAGGTTTTAGGAAGATTCAGAGGGTATGCTTTGTGTATGTGATGTACAAAGAAAAGAATCCAGCTGGTTGCTTCTTAGAGAGTGTTTGAGTTTGTTGATATTCGGGACCAGGTAAGAATGGGTGACTCTCAACAATGGTTCCAGTAGGTTCAAGAATTTAAGTGCAGTGCCTAAGGATTTGGGGTCCGTTTTGTGGTTAAGGATCGAGTTTTCACAGAAGATTACGGACAGGACTTGGAATTTTCTATGTAACCGTTGGGTATGCGGTGCAGTATTGGAGGGAAGGAAGAAATATCTTTGGATTTGCGGGAGGTCTTTTAAAATGGGTATACCAGTTGGAGATGCCATTGTGCGCATGAGGAGGTATGAGATGATTCATGGCTATTGAGACGATGTGGTCTCGAGATTCGGGTCGCTCGGGATAAGTACGGATTGAATTCATTATGCTGTAGATATAGCTATTATTATTTCTATGGCAGGTCAAGAATAAATGTAAAGAAGTTAGGTCGGTTAGTTATGGTTGAATCAGCGTGATTGTGGCAATGATCAATGCATTCGGGGTATGAAGTTATAACATGTGGTTTGTGGTTATACGTTCGGGCTTGACAACCACCATAATTTGGTTGATTTGGGGAGCATTGGATTCGAATGGCCTTGTGGTGTAAATGGATTTCGGTAGAGTTATGGTGATTTAGACCAAGACTTAACGTTTGTATTTTCTGCGGTTTGAGAATTCAGTTGCGTGTTGCAGTGGTTCTTCTGAAATGAGCTAAGTGAAAGGTTTCTAGCCAATGTAGTGGTTAATCTACTAGTAGTTCAAGGGTCAGGGTGAATGCGTGTATTATCGCGTAGCGACATAATGGGTGCAGTGAGCGGCATGGGAATTGGAAGTTGAGGATTAAGGTTGCGGTCTGGTGTTGATAAGAATGCCACGAGCTCAGATGAGGAGGGAAGAATTCATATGTTTAGAGTGAACTGATGTTATCTTAGTGTCACCTGAGAATGGCATTCTGTGGAAGAGGCATTGTGTATTGATCTGAGGATTGTGATTCGCTTTACAGAATTAGTACAATTGGTGGTATGGATGTGTGGACTTGGCTACCTGAGCGGAAGGTCGTAGGAATGTACCCCATGGGGAAATTGTATGAGTGTGACATGCTAGTCACTTGATGGTTAAAAGATCGAAACCAAGTATGGAGATTTTTGGTACTATCGTTAATGTGAGGGTTGACGCCTGGAAGACGCTTTAGTCATTTTGTTGTGAACTGTAGGAGGTTGTACCGGATTGAGACGACTTGATTATTCGCATGTGTGTTGAGGTCTCATGTAGCTTGTGGTGTCATATGAGCAGGATGGCTCTCGAGGTGCAGGTCATTTATCGCACCTTAGTCGTGCTTGTGTTTTGTGGCGTATTGCGCTATCCGTCTCCCTAGAGTGGTATTTTTGCACTTGGTGTGCTTGTAGCCGATGTTTAGTATCCCGTAGGTAGAAGCATTATGGCTTGATGGGTATGCCCTTATTTATTGTTATGAGTGGATCGGGTGGCACGCCGCCACGGGTACGTTATTTGGATCGGGTTGCACGACGTAACAGTGTTATGTTGAGTACGGTTCCCCATATCTATTCTTGAATATTTTGTTTCTTATCCTATGAGGAGGGCTCATAACATCTGTTCGACCATTTTATTTGTTACACGGGCTGGGTAATTCCTTTTCATAATTCGTTCCTCCTTATGTGTTATATTCGAGTTGTAGCTTGTCGGTGCATTGATGGCATCATTTGAGGTCTAAGTCAGTGTTTTAGGTATTTTATTGCATGAGCAGCTTGTACTAGGTGAGACGAGATTATTGGACCTGAAATTGGTGCAATCAGATTTATACAAGGTTCATTAAAGGGAAAATATCGTTATTTAGTTCAAATGAGGTAATGGTTCTTGTCAGGAGGGGAGACTCCATAAATTGTTGATTCGGCAGGTGGTTATGAGTTTCTACATATTTCTTTCATCGTGGCAGTATTGCAAGAATTGAAACAGGACTTATATGTGTCATGAGGTGTATTGCGGGCATCAGATTCGTGAAATTACAGCTATTGTGGTCAAAGGATGTTATTATGGGCAACCGACTTATGTGGTGTATGGTGTGATTTTGACATAGGTGTATCCTCATGTTGTGGTACAGTGCGTGGTGGTTGGTATGGTGTTCATGTGTTAGAATCAGGTCTTGTAAAGAAATTCAGAAGTTGGAACTTGGTTCTAAAGATTGTTAGCAAAGGTTATAGGGAGGATTTTCAGTCTGGCTCGAGCTAATGTGTTCAACTGGATTGTGGTGGCACGGGTAGGTTCATAAGGTATTGCACAGTGATTTTGGACAACTCTGGAGTAGTCCTTAGCACGTTCGAGGACGAACGTATGTTTAAGTGGGGGAGAATGTAACGACCCGACCGATCGTTTTGAGCTCTAGCACGTCGTTCGGCAGTTTGAGGCCTTGAGTAGCTTCACTTCATTCATTATGACTTGTACGTGTGATCGGAATTAAATTTTGGGAAGTTCGAGATCGATTTGGAAAAATTATTCCAATTTCGGAAGCTTCAAGTTGGAAGAATTTTCTAAGGTGTGACTTTTGAGTAAACGACCTCGGAATCAGATTTAAAGGTTCCAACTGGTTCCTATGATGATTTTGGACTTGGGCGTAGGTTCGGGTTGAGTATCGGATCACCCGGGAGCGTTTCCCCACTTATTATGGAAGGTTGGCGTTTAAAAGTTTAAGAAATTCTTAAGTTTGACTTGAAGTAGATTTTAATGTTATCAATGTCTTTTTGGGATTCCGGGCCTTGGGGTAGGTTCGTTATGTCATTTATGACTTGTGTGCAAAATTTGGGGTCAATCAGACTTGATTTTATAGGTTTCGGCGTCGAATGTAGAAGTTTGAAGTTCTAAAGTTCATTAAGCTTGAATTGGGGGTGCGATTCGTGATTTTAGCGTTGTTTGATATGATTTGAAGGCTCGAATAAGTTCGTAGTATATTTTGGGACGTGTTGGTATATTTGGTTAAGGTCCCAAGGGCCTCAGGTGGATTCCGGATGGTAAACAGATCGAGTTTGGACTTGGGAGGAAGGTTGAAGCAGTTGGCACCTACGATGGATTTCGCCTGGTGGACCGTAGAAGCATAAAATGGTCCGTAGAAGCGGATTTCGCCTGGCTTGGAGGGAACCACACCTACAATTGATTTTTCGCAGGTGCGGAAAGTTGGCTGGGCAGATTGTTTTAAAAATCGGGGTTTTGCTCATTTCCCTCATTTTCTCACTTGGTTTGGGCGATTGTTGGGGAGCTTGAAGAAGAGATTTTCATTATCTATGTCAAGGTAAGTAATTCCCACACATTTGTGAGTTAAATACTTGATTTATATATGGATTTAAGCACGTAAAATAGTAGAAATTGTGGGGGTTTTGGTAGAAAACCTAGAATTGATAATTTTGAATTTTGACCACGAAATTGGACATGGAATTTGGAATAAATTATATATTTTAGTTCGTGGTGTTATGGATTAAGTTTATCTTCGAAAAGTTTCGGAATCCGGGCACGTGGGCCAAAAGGTTGATTTTATAGACCTTTCGAACGGAGTGGGGAATTGTTTAAATTGATTAATTATGGGTATTAGAGTATCTTTTGATTGGTTTGCACATTGTTTGAATAGTTTTTGGATCGACGGCTTTGGATTGAGGTGTTAGAGAGACCTTCGAGCCGGTTTTGGAAGTTCAGATCCAGGTAAGTCTCCTGTCTAACTTTGTGAGGGGGAAACTACCCCTGGGTGATGTATTTGTTGTGTGTTACTTATTGCGGGGGCTACGTACGCACAAGGTCGAGAGTCCGTGTGTAGCTAGATTCATGCTATGTTCGGGTAGACTTAGGTTCACAACATGTTATGACTGTACTATTTGAGTTGTCTCTTGCCTATAAAATTCATTTATTTTATATTACGACTTGAGACTAGACTTGCGTAGAGTGATAGACTTATTATTGTAGAGATTTTACGGGATTCATGATAAGCCGCGGATTAATTGTACTCTCCTTACAAATTCTCCTATGCTATGCGTTCTCATCGAAAATTTCTCTTAAAAATCTATAACTCACACGATTATTCGTGAGTGGGGTCTAGGATCCGACAAAGTTTCTTATTCTAATGGGATCAGGCCGTTCGCCTCGGCAGGGTAGATACATCTATGGTTCGTGCCATTCGACCATCGGCAGTGCGCACACTAATGGGATCGGATCGTATGCCACGGCAGAATTTATGTACTACACTCTCATGGGAGCGGGACGTTCTCCTCGGCAATAAAATATAGTATGTATCTATGGTTTGGCAATGTTAGGATGGATCGGGCCATACGCCTCGGCATTTCTATGAAATACTCTTCGAAATTGTGCGCAATAATTGGCAAGAAGCCAGTATATCTGTGAGCTTCCCTTGATTTAACTATGACGCCCTATCTGGTAAGGTCCATATTATATATACTCTGATTGAGGAGGTGACTACTAGCTGAGAGCTTGAGATATTTTTTAGAAGAGAGTTGCACCACGTATCTACACCTGTTATTTTCGTTAATTACGCTGATTCACACCTGGTTACTCTTACTGTATCTGTCTTATTGGACCTCTAGTAAGTGACGATGTCGACCCCTCGTTACTACTTCTCTAGGGTTAGGGTAGATACTTACTGGGTACGCATTGATTTACGTACTCATGCTACACTTCCTGTACTGTTTGTGTAGATACTTATATGTCTGATGGTCTTTTGGGCGCAATGGCGAGGCTATTGCGGGGACTTTACCATGAGCTGTATTTCATGTTACGCTCCGCAGCCTACAGAGTCTCCATCAGCGTTATTTATATTTTTTCTGTCTAATTTGTATTCTTGACAGATAATGTATTTTATTATATTTCCTAGTTGATACTCATGCACTTGTGGTACCGGGTTTGGGGGTTCCTACTGTTGTTTGTCATTGCAGATCACGTAGTTATTAACATTTCTCCCCTGTATATTCCATTTTATACTATTTAATTAAGGAAAAATTATGATTTCAAAATACTAAAATGAGTGGTTAAATTGGTGAATCACTGTTGGCTTGCCTGACGGCGATGTTAGGCGCCATCACGACCTTTAATGGATTTTGGGTCGTGACATATTCGTCTGCATTTATTAAGGTTTCTTGAAAATTTTCTATTAATTTGTGAGTTTCTTGTCTTGCTATTAATACTTTTTGGGAATGTATTTGCTAAGTGTTTTATGCTTCCACAAGTAAAACATTCTAATTTATTCTTATAGTTTTTCTCTGTCCTATATTTTCTAACATGTCTATTTCTATCTAAGTAAGGTCTTTTAGCAGATGATTTTCTCAGATAATAGTTCTTTTTAGTATATCCTCTATTATATTGAGGCTTATAATTTTCTATATGTTTTCTTTTTATAATTGTCTTTATCATAACTTTGAGTTGTGTATATTATATTTTTACAAAAACTCATATCATTTTATTTTAGTTATTTGTGTATTTGTATATGTGTACATTTTTCTTGCAATATTTCCATTATATGCTGTATTTTTTGTCCTATAGACCATTTTGCATTCGGATTTTGTATTACTCCTTCTCTTTTGTTCCATCTTTCTTCTATTTCTCTACCTAAAATTCCTGATAATTATTGAATAATATTTTACCTAAGTCTTAGTCAAACGCATTTCCACTAATAGTACAATAATAAAAATAATCGTTTAGGAATATCTTTATAGAATGCCAACAACTTATACTTAATTGCTCTAGTCTTATTAATGCATTCTTTTGTAATATGACTAATCCACTATTTGAATCTTCTCCTGTTATTAGACTGTGTATTTTATTTGTAAAATTATAAGAATTTGGTCTCATTGTTATTAAGGCTTGAAATTCCTGTGGGAATTCGGAATTGTAAGCTTCCCATAATCCTTTTGTTGATTCTCCTAAGAAAGTTTCCATATATTTATACATTATTTCTGCATTTGTCTCATGATAGTTTTTTATATAGTTTGCTACTACTATTCCTTTCCAAAGATCTATTATTGAGTTTCACATTTGTGGGTCATGAGCCGCTATATTTAATATTTTTCCTTTACCACCCCCTTCTTGTAACCGAATAGGTTCTTATATAGGCATTCTTTTTCCTACTGGTCTTATATTTTCTGTTTCTACTTCTTGTCCTATTCTATATACCCCTTTTCTAGGTATATTTTCCGTACTAGTATCTATTGTACTTTGTTGAGTTGTCCTTTGGAATGGATTGTGACTAGAACTGGTTGACTCCATTAATTCTTTTTAGCTTATTAAGGAATATTTTTCTTCATTATCGAAACTATCTTCCAATTCTTCAAGAATGTTATCAAAACTTTCTAATTTCTTTTGTGAGATGTTTTCTGCCCTATATCCCCAATTATCTGTTCTTAATTTGTATTTTTTAAAATCTTCTTCTATTTCTTCTAAGGTTAGTCTCCCTTGTTTATATCCTTTACATCGGAAAGTTATATTTTTATCTTTCTTAGTGAGTTCTCGTGCTTCTTCTAAGGCTATATCTACTTCGAAGTCATTTTATATTATTTCTATATTCATAAATTTAGAATTTTCTACTGTTATCACGACCCAAATCTCCCTCTGTAAGATGTCGTGATGGCACCTAGTCTCTACGACTAGGTAAGCCTAACAATTGCGGAATAATTAAAATAAAAGCAAAATCAACCACTAAACTTCAACAGATAACTATATAACTGAAAAATATCGCTCGGCATGTACAAGTAAACCAATACTCGAGTATAAACAATTCTCAAAGACCCGGTAGTCACAAGTCACAAGCTTCTAAGAGAAAGCTAGGCGTCTCTATACATCAGAGTCTAAGAAAAATATATAAAAGAAAACAGCATAGGAGGGAATATAGGGGGACTCTGAGGTCTACGGACGCTGGCAGATATACCTTGAAGTCTGTGTAGCAGCAAGTACACTCAGCTAATAGCGGGGATGGTAGGAGATACCTGGGTCTGCACACAAAATATGTGCACAAAAGTAGCATGAGTATACCACAACGGTACCCAATAAGTGCCAAGCCTAACCTCGGTAAAGTAGTGATGAGGTCAGGTCAGGGCGCTACTGGTATATAATAAGGCAGAAGATATTGCAATGTAATAAGAGACTGAAAATTTAACGAGGAGAAACTACGGAAAGATAACAGCACAGCACATAGGGATAAACAACAGGGGCACTCCCGAGATACCGTCTCATAATCCCAAAAGTAAATGCTCAACAAGGGATCTCCCAAGGTACTGCCTCGTAGTACCAAAAGTAAATGCTCAACAAGGGATCTCCCGAGGTACCGCCTCGTAGTCCCAAAAGTAAATATGTAGGGGTATCTCCCGAGGTACCGTCTCGTAGTCCCAAAAGTAAATATGCGACAGGGGATCTCCCGAGGTACCGCCTCGTAGTCCCAAAAGTAAACACACAGCTCGAAATCGATGGACAACAACAATTGTAGCAAGAAATCCTACAGTTTAAGACTAAATATAAGTCAAGGAAAAGCAGGATATCAACTAAACATGCTGAACATATTTCAAATAAGCAATTAAGACACATACACATGCGATACTAGGTTAAATATGATAACTACACATGCTGATATAACTCAATTAAGATGTAACAAGTTACTGCTCAGTAAGAACCGAGTTTTATAATAATTAGCCCGTGTACACACTCGTCACCTCGCGTACACGGCACTCACATATCACAGAAGTATCATAACAGTACCAAATCCTAAGGGGATTTCCCCTACACAAGGTTAGACAAGCCACTTACCTCGAACCAAGCTCAATCAATCAGTAAGAATGCCTTTTCCACGACTTTTCGACTCCGAATGACCCAAATCTAGCCAAAAGCAATTACATAGCGTAAATATAACTATAAGAAACTAGTCCAATTAATGAAATTAAAACTCTAACAAGAAATTAGAAAATCGCCCCAAAAGGTCAACCCGGGCCCACGTCTCGGATCGGGTAAAAGTCACAAAATACGAATGCCCATTCAACTACGAGTTCACTCGTACCAAAATTACTCAAATCCGATACCAAAATCTCAATCAAAATCCAAAAATTCGGTTAAAGAACTTTCCAACTTTTTTCCCAATTGTCCCAACCCAAATCCTTAATTAAATGATGAAATTAACGATAGATTAGTGGAATATAACCAAAAACGAGTTAAGAATCATTACCCAATAGTTTTCTCTGAAAATCCCTCAATTTATCACCTCAATCCGAGCTCTCAAGTTCCCAAAGTGAAAATGAGATCAAACCCTCGTAATTTCCCCTTTTCTGCCCAGCGATTTCACTTCTGTGAGGAAATCACCGCATCTGCGGTTCCGCACCTACGGCAAAACCATCGCAGGTGCGCACTTCACTTAAGTCCTCAATTCCGCTTCTGCAAGCCAATGGACCGCACCTGCGCGCCCTCTTCTGCGGAATACCTCTGCTTCTGCGATCAACGGCCTTCCTGGCCTTCCGCTTCTGCGTTCCATCATCCGCAGAAGCAACTCCGCTTCTGCGGTCCTAACATCGCACCTGCGCCCACATACCAAGTTTCTCTAAACCTCACATGCGTTCCTCCGCTCACACGTGCGAGTCCGCACTTGCGGTCAACCCCACCACAAGTGCGATGACACCAGAAGCTGTAATGTTTAGCAATTCTTCCAACTCCCAATTCGATCCGATAACCATCCGAAATCAACCCGAGGCCCCCGGGACCTCAACCAAAGATACCAACAAGTCCTAAAATATTATACGAACTTAGTCGAGCCCTCAAATCACATCAAACAATAACAAAAATATGAATCGCACTCCAATTCAAACTTAATGAACTTGAAACTTCACACGTCTACAACCGACGCCGAAACCTATCAATTCACGTCCGATTGACTTCAAATTTAGCACACAAGTCGTATTTGATATTACAGACCTACTCCAACTTCCGGAATCGGAATTCAACCCTGATATCAAAAAGTCCCCTCCCGGTCAAAATTCTCAAAAATTCTACTTTCCCCATTTCAAGCCTAATTCAGTTACGGACCTCCAAATCACAATCTGGGTGCGCTCCTAGGTCCAAAATCACCCAACGGAGCTAACGGAACCGACGAAACTCCATTCTGGAGCCGTCTTCACACAACTCCAACTATAGTCAAATTCCTAGAACTTAAGCTTCCATCTTAGGGACTAAGTGTCCCAATTCATTCCGAAACCAAAAACAAAATCCCCCGGCAAGTCACATAAGCATAAAATGATACAGGGAAAGCAATGATTAGGGGATCGAGACTATTACTCTCAAAATGACCGGTCGAATCATTACAATTGTACTTTCAATTTCATCATCTAGTTCTTTCTGATTAGTATAATTATAATCTGTAAACCTAATTGAGGTCTCACCTTTAGAGTTTGTATATATTAAATGAGATTCTGGTTTTAGTATTTTTGGTTTTGCAAAATTTTCTAAATTTCATTCTAATCCTGCATATTCTTCTGGGTTTATTTTTATGGGCTTTATTAATCTTATACCTTTATTTCCCATTACTTCTACTACATCATCTACTTTTATTTTAAATTTTGTTTTACTATTTGTTGTCATTTTTCCTATAAACCCTACACATATTAATAAATTATTTTTATTATTCATTTCTTCATATCCTTTAGTCTATATTCCTATTTTAATATTTGTTTCAAATTCTATCATGTTTATCATAAAATCCGGGCTTATGTAAAATATTCCTCCATTATTTGTCATATCTACTTCCGTTAAATCTTTTATAGATTTCTTTAAGTCTGACCATTTGTCATCATATACTACAACTAATACTTTAGTTCTTAAATTCTTTCTAGTTAATTCTTTTAATCCTTTTACGAGTTGGGGATTATTTAACCTCACTCTGGCCACAGTTAACATATTTGTCCATTTTAACATTTTGGGTTTTAACTGGTCTCTCCTAGGAATTTACAGTTTAATCCATTAGAGTTATTAAGAAATTAAAAAGATGACCATATACTTAGAGTGATTTTTTGATTATGTACAAACTAGCAACTAAGAAAATATATTTGATATGAACATAATATAAAGCTGAAGATTCTTCAGACGTCCACGTATCTATTTAAGTGGTGTGAACCTTAATATCCTGATGCTATGATCATTGGAAATTACGTGGATGAAGATGAAAGGAACTTCTTAACCACCTTAATTTTTAAGTGTTTAAGTTATATAAACTATTAGTTTATTTCTTTCAGGACAATGAAAAGATATCTATAGTGAATCCTCTCAAAATATGGGATTTTCAATATTGAAAATAAGATATGTCACTTACTGCAATAGGTAAGTACCGTAATCGGATGGTGCAAAAATTACTTACAATTAACAATGACAAAACTTGAACTCATAATTTTATGCTATGATTGAGTTATATGTGACTTAAATCTTGTTTCAAGTGAACCGCGTCTCTCCTTCTAACCGAATGAATGACAAGTACTCTGAAGTACCAACATTAAAATATTAACCCCTCGTAACAGAGCTTTCAAAAGCCACTTTATGTAGCAATATTGGGAGACGGTAACCGGTTAAGAGTAAAGGTGTTTAACGGGTGGGCCGGTCCGGTCCGGTCCGGGTTGAGAAAAAAGGTGACCGTCGGTTTCCAATCCGGGTCGGTTACCAATTTTTTCCAACCGGGCTTAACGGGTCCGGGTTCATCCGGGTAAAAAAAATGAAACCGGAACGGTTACGGGTCCAAGGGGTCGGGCCAGGCCGGACCGGATTAATGTTATTATTATTTATTTTTTTTGTATTCTATATAACTATCGTATTTTATATTAATATAAAATAAAAATATAAAACAAAAAAACAATCTTATAAAAAGAGTGTTTGAATAAAAGAATACAAAGGCTTTAAAATCTTTATATTTGAAATTTTGAATATTTCATTAAGCATTTAAGATAATAAAATACAATGAAGATGGAAAAAAATTGCACTTATAGTTTGCAAGTGCTTGTTTTTATTTCAAACTTACAAATTGAAGTTTATATTTAACAACAAGTAAATTAACGAAATAAGAGTAAATTTAAAAGTTTTGCATTGCCTTAGTAAGTTCTTCATAATCAATATGAATTTCTTGGCCATCTTCTGGAGTGTTAAATTCAGATGGGTTATCATGTGTTAATCTATCTCCAAGTTCCTCGTCTTCTAGTCTATCAACATCTTCACGTCCCTGGTTTCTTTGTTCCGATCTAATCCAATCTCTGAAATATACTAAAACTTCCAAAGCATTGCTTCCCAATGAGTGATGGGTGTCTCCAAGTAGTTGTCTTGCTTGACTAAATATACTTTCTGATGCAACAGTTGAAATTGGCACATTCAGCACGTCCTGAGCCATAGCGGAAAGAACAGAAAATTGCTTTTCATTCTCATTCCACCATCCCAACGGTGAAAATTCCTTTGTGCGAGGCTCTTTTTGCTTTTGCAAGTAGAATTGAAGTTCATCAATGTTCCTGCTATTGGTTTGAGTGGTAGAAAATGTAGACCAAATATTAAAACCATCAAGGCCTTCATCATCATCCATAGTAGTAGAAGTGGTATAATGCATAGTGGGATTAACATTGCCTACATTAAGAGCAGCATCATCAACTATATTTGCATAATAATTATATAATTGTTGTAAATAATCATTTAGCTTGTTCATACAACAATATATATATGGGGTTTCAGTTGGTCCAATCTCTAAGAGATGAGTGAAGGAATGAAGAAGAGGGGATGTATTTATAGTTTTTCAAAGGGCTAAATTAGTAATTACTAAAAGTGTTATTTTTTTAAAAACACTACCCAAAAAGGGCTATTTTTGCAATCAACCCGTTGGGCAACGGCCAAATTGAAGCTGACCGTTGCCAACGGTCATATCACTTTAAAAAAAAAAATCAGATTTATAGTCGTTGAACCGGTCCGGGCCGGGCTGGTTAACCAGTTTAACAGTATTTTTTATTGACCGGGTTTGACCAGTCCATTTAACCGGATTTTTTTTAAAACGGACCAACCCCCTAACCCAGCCCACCTGGCCCCCTAACTACTGGTCCGGGCCGGTCCGGGTTACAACCGGTCTGGGCTGGTCCGGAAACGGGTCAACCCGGCCCGTTAAACAGGTATAGTTA